>JAYXIM010045753.1:0-326719 GCA_037575425.1 Anastrepha fraterculus
ACATATAGGAAATGCCAAAATAAAATAAAGTGAGTGTAACCAACTAGACGGATCCAATAAATAAAATAGTAATAATAACAATTCTGTCTGGACGGAACATTATATACCCGTGCACATTTAAATAAAATTTAATGAGAATGAGAGAATGAGTCTTAATGCATAAAAAAGTGCGCGGGGTTTTATCCGATACCAATAGTATTTATCCGACCTAAATGAGGGGCCGATTAATACATATGTACATGCACAAAATTTGACCGAATTTTCTTTAGTTGATAGTTGATTGACCCGCATTTACCCAAAAACGGCGCGGCACCGCCACCAACTTGCGTCGTATTTATTTGTACCAAAGTTTAGTAATTTTCTTGGGTATTTTGTAATTTTTTTGGCTCTAAATTTTTCTGCGACATTACCTCAAAAATCGGCTGTGTATAATTCCTATCCAGGAAAATGGGAAAATTTGCCAAAACA
The DNA here is from genome assembly GCA_037575425.1 of Anastrepha fraterculus. Lineage (NCBI taxonomy): Eukaryota > Metazoa > Arthropoda > Insecta > Diptera > Tephritidae > Anastrepha > Anastrepha fraterculus. The sequence continues at coordinate 469 of JAYXIM010045753.1, forward strand.
TTTGCCAACAGCATTCGAATTTGTCAAAATTTGAATTTGGCATTTTAGCATGCTTTGCAGCAAGTTAATTCTTTACGGTGTTTCTTTCCGGACCTTATTTTGCCTTGTACGTTTTCAGTCCACCTTCGTCTTTAGTCCTGCGCACAAAAGTTTCTGAGCAACAGACCTTCCTCGCGAATTTATTTCCTTCTTCAGCCTTTTCGAGATTGTAAAACCCCTTTTTTCTAGAACCTTTCTTTTCCTCAAATCATTTAATGCAAGAAACAATTTTTACATCAGCACCTAAATTTTTGGTTTCCTTTTAAGTCCATTAAGTCCTATGACCACCATTGGACTCATTGAGGACACAATGTGCCATTCTTGCTTGGAGCAGGCGGATAGCACTGAGCACTTTCTGTGTGAGTGTCCTGCCTTTGCTAGAGCAAGGCTACGGGATTTGGGTTCCGATGTCGTGGGAATGAGTAATATTCGTTCACTAAAACAGGAGGATATTTACAGATTTGCCAAAGAATCTGGAATATTCTCACTGGACTAACTACCTTTATCTCTGTCTCTATTCTTTCCTATCTCTTTCTCTTATACTTTTCTCATTCCCTCCTTGACTATCTACCCTCTTTCCAAAGCTCTAAATACAATGGGCTATTTAGCCTGGGTGTTTTAGGAGCCACCAAATCTCTTTGTGCTCCTTAGATCGACCTATTCAAATTTCAATTTCAAAGCCCATTAAGGTTGATTTTGAGATATTTGTAAGACGTTTTCTCGCATATTTAATTAAATAATTTCTTTTTGAATATTAGCAAGGCGCATTCATTAAAGGCCCGAGGCCAACATCAACGCTTTGTATGTTGTTGGAATGTCACGACAGAAGAAAATAGAAAAGTAAGAGAAAAGGTCGAACTGCGGGGAACAACCGGCATTCATTTGAAGCTAGAATGTGCAAATGGAACGTCTTTTCGTTATTTCATTTTGTGCTGGCAATCGAATGTACACGGCGAAGGAAAAAAATCAGCCGCTCTACTGCTTTCACCTTTAATAGAATCGCCTTGAATATGTTCAGAATAGAATAGAATATTAATGAATCGCCTTAATGTTGTTTCACAAGTGAAGGGAAATGGACTTTTATGAGGTGCTTTTTCATTGCAGAAATACACTCGGAGGATTGCCATTGCCTGCTGTGTGCACGTAATGCTGGAACGAGAAGTGTAAGGACACACTTCTTGAAGTATAATATTTTGTCTGCATAGTTATCCCTTTATGTACTCGTATATTATTCAATGATCCATGATATCACTTTCGATTCTTTAAAGTATGGTTCAACCGTTATTAACATATACTTTCGAAGAAATTACTTGTAGTGATGAAAAATAATGTTCAGGATAGTTTAAACTAATCTTAGTAAGAATTTTTTATTCAGTCTTATTTTATTAATTTAAAAATTCATATACCGAAAAGTTATGCAAACATATACCTATTTCCACAACCATTTCCTCTTCATGTCTTAACCCATATTTGATATTAATTTATTTATGTAATATAATATTAAAGTTCTAACAGTGTCTATGAAGAATATTCATTATCCACTTCCTTGCTGTATACACTTTTACATATACACCCGGCGAATCGAAATGACCACATTCTCTTCTTTTCCCCCACGATACTACGCCCACAAGACGTCCCCTAGCTGCTGCTGGTCCACCTGAGTCCGCTAAACATGCATCTCTTTGTCCCGGCACTGATGCACAAAACATTGTGTCGGTTACATTTCTGTAGTCGTCATAGAATGCCTTACATTTCTCCTGCTGTAACACTCGTAAATGAACAGTACGCATTTGATTTGATGGATGTATGGCGTTCTCACGAGGCAGACCCCAGCCGGACACTTGAACATAGTCACCTTGCACGGGTACAAAGTCGCCGATTGCGATTGGTTGGATATTAGTTCCCTGAAGCTTCGCATTGAGACGGAGAATGGCAATATCATTTTCGAATGTACGATTGTTATACTCTGGGTGTATGAAAAAACGTTCAACCATACGTCTGTGTTCGGTATCGCTCAACAAGGTAACGCCACCACGCACAACAAAATCATCCGCGAGGCCCTTGTCAACGCAGTGCGCCGCCGTTAAGACACAACGTGAAGAGATGATTGATCCACCACAATAAAAATGACCATTCCGACGGATGTTGACGAGATAGGGAATTTGGCTGATTTTCGCTAGATCGCCCCCGACAATCCGACGATCCCGTATATGGTCTGGTGATGTAGGATACACTGGAATTGTGTTTTGAAATAATAATAATAGCAATAGCAACATGTTTTTTAAATGCATTCTAATGACTTTTAAAATAGAACTACACCCATTTGAATACTCAAACGCAACTAGCACCGTAAATTTACAAAGAAGCTGGTTTTATACGACAACTCCAAATATCTGTTCTAATTAAGTATAAAGTAAATATTTGTAAGTCAAGGTTAACATGTGGAACCAGTTTAGATCGATCAAATTCAAATATTAAACATATTTTTACAAGGTAAAGCCCACTTGTTGGAGTTGAAACAAATGTAAACATATCTCTCCACGTAAAACACAAATATAACAACACTAATTCAAGATCACGGACACAGACCTTTCAAAAGTATAAAAAGGTTGCTTAATAGCTTACAAATTTCTTGATTTTAAATTTCGAAAATCACTGAGTGAGAGTGGTCATCGAAATGACTACGTCTTATACTGAAAACTTGAGCGTTTCGTTGATTTTCTGGATTCTGTCCTATTACTGTGTTCTCATATCTAGCACAAATGAAACAATTACTTACAATAAGCCCTTAAACGAAACGATCAGTACTAGAATCATCGGCGGAGATTTCGTTGCAATTCGAGGTGCGCCATTTGTGGTGAACCTTCGTTATGATGGAAAATTCATATGCGGAGGCTCTTTGCTGCGTCAAAATTGTGTACTAACCGCCGCCCATTGTGTAATTGGTACATCAGCTGACCATCTCAGAGTACAAGGCGGTACAACGATTCTCTCTAATATAGGTCAAATTAGTCGAGTGCAGAAAATTTTCATTCCACGAAGATATAACAAGAAGACTCAACATTTTGATGTGGCAATCCTGCAGCTGGCCAAACCCTTGATAGGTAAAAGAATAAAAACGGTGAATTTGGCTAACGGCAATGCAAGACCGGGACAACGAGCTCGGGTTTATGGTTGGGGTGTGAGACGTGAGGATGGTAAAAGTGCATTGGCAATGCGCGCAGCTGTGGTGAAAGTTATTGGACGTGGAAAATGTGCTAGAGATTATCGTGAAGAGGGCAGTTTAAGCAGAACAATGATGTGTGCTTCCGTGCCCGGCAGGGAAGACTCTTGCGAAGGTGACTCTGGTGGGCCGCTAATGTTTCGTGGTAGCCAATACGGCATCGTTTCGTGGGGTATTGGTTGTGGACGAGTCAACTTTCCTGGTGTTTATACGAACATAAAATCAGTACAACCGTGGATTAAGAAGATTGTGGCCCGCCATTGTGATTAGTATTAAATTATTATGAAGTTTTCAAGTAGGAAGCCTACTCCATATCAGATTCATTAAATCTTTTTTGCAGAAAAATTAGGTAATAATAAGAAATAAATTTAAAAAAAATTGATATGTCTATTTTGCGTACATATGTTAAATTGAGCTGTTTTAACTTGAGTTTTTTCCCATGATTCATATTGTTAAAGCGAACTTTACACGACCAAATGCCTGACATCAATCATACGTACGAGTACATCCATTCGGCATACTTAAGCTGTTCTTGTGTAAGTTTATAAGTAGTTTATTTTGTTCGCATGCCTGAAAAACCAAAAAAGCAAATTTATTTCTGCTAAACAATTTTTCCTTGCAGCAATTTACCAGCAAGAAAAATAACAGACTACATATGTACATATCAGGTGTTTTTCTAAGAGTGTGAGAACTTAAAATTATAGTACAAAACAGAAATATAGTTGGAATGAATTTTTTGTTTAGTATAATCTAGTAGATAGTTTTATGGCATTTATTTTTCGAATCTGATATCCGGCATATGGTCGCGCTTGGATGGTCCACATTAGATCAGTCCAATTTTCGACAACTTTCTCCAATTAATCTGGCCATATGGCGTCAGTGGTGGATTGAATGTTGTATCAAATCGATTGTTAATCGCGCTGTATGGAAAGTTGCGCCATCTTCTTGGAAGCAAGTGTCGTCGATGTTTAGCTAATTAAATTTTGGAAACAAACAGTTAGACAGCATAGCTCGATAGCGCTCGCCATTCACCGTAACGGCAGCTCCTTCCTCTTTTCGAAAGAAATAAGGACCGATCAAGCCGCCAGTGATCTGTGAACTTCGCGAACAGATTTTTTTTATTTTTTTCAAAGTAAATTCCCACCATTTGAAGACGTTGTTCTGGCGTTAAACGATTTATGATGACTTGTCTAACTTTACTGAGCAGAAATGTCAACCCAGTTTACCATTCTCAGCTGTCAAACCGCAGTTATCGATGTCGATAACTGAAGTGCCACATTCCGCTAGGCTGGAGGGAGACAAAAGTCTCCTTAATACCCAAGGCAGGTAGGTCCTCACACACTAACCCCAAAGACTTCAGACCCATTAGTCTTTTTTGCTCAAGATCCTGGAGAAAATAATGGATGAATATATACGGGGCGTTGTGCCTTGAAATAGGCTCTCCTCGGCGCAACATGCCTGTACTAAAGGGAAGTCTACAGAAACCGCTTTACACTCACTCGTCGGGTTGGTGGAAAAAAGTTTATTAGACAAAGAGTTTGCATTGGTTGCTTTCGTAGATATAGAAGGCGCCCTCAACAATATAAATGCAAACGCTATAGTAGATTCATTGGAAGATTTTGGAATTGAACCACACGTCGTTGCCCTGATAGAAGCTATACTCGTCAAAAGAAAGGTGACGGCTATAATAGGCAGCACTACTATAAGCAGACAGGTCTGCAGAGGAACTCCGTAACTCCGAAATAGTTCTCTTTACAAAGAAACATAGGCTCCCTAAAATCTCCCCGCTAATTTTGAAGGGTGTGGAGATTCCTTTGAAAGAGAATGTCAAGTGCCTAGGACTCATATTAGACAGGAAGCTCACGTGGAAACCTAATATTGAGGAAAGAGTAAAGAAGACCAACGTTGCATTATATACTTGCAAAGAAGCGGTCGGTATTAAATGGAGACAACACCGCGTGTTACACATTGGCTCTACATTACTTCAGTAGTTAGGCCGATCTTAATATATGGAATACTACGCTAAAATTATGAGTAAGGTCCAAAGAATAGCTGTTTTATGCATCTCTGGCGCTTTAAGGACTACCCCAAACAAAGCGCTGGAAGTGCTAATCAATTTACCTGCTCTAAATCTAGTAGAAAAACACGTGGCCGCCGCCTCGGCGCTCAAACTCAAAAGTATGGCGCTATGGAAAGACCTGTGGTTTGGCCACGCTTCTCTTTTGTACTCTCTGAATAGTCACAAACCAGAAATAGACTACTCTATTCCTAGACTCACCTTCGAAAGGCTCTTCAAGACGAGTATACCGTCAAGAAGGGAGTGGCAGACACCAAGGCCATGGAGAAGGGGGGAATTAAATTTGTATATAGATGGTTCCAAGCTAGACGATAAGGTTGGCTATCGAGTTTTCTCAATGGAATTAGAACTGGAACTATCCGTTCGACTACCGGACTACTGCAGTGTCTATCAGGCAGAGGGGCTAGCTATAAAAGAAGTGGCTACATATCTAAATACGCATGCCGTAACAAAAACAACTATAAGTATACTCTCGGATAGCCAGTTGGCGTTAAATCAATGAAAGCGGTTATACTAAGATCGAAGGTTTAACAGGAATGGCGGGTAGCCCTAAATGATATTAGTGTCGTATTCAAGGTCAGCCTTATTTGGGAAGGAAAACTGTAAAGCTGATGAGCTAGCCTGAAAAGGTATTGCTCTTCAACTGCACAGTGATAAAAGTACCATTGGAATACCTTTGGTCACGAGTAAACTAATAATAAAAAACAACATTATCCAAGACGCCAATTGGTGATGAAGAGATGAAGATACTATACATGTGTAACAGCTAGGCCGCAAATAAACAAGAAAAGGACAAAGGAATTGTTTAGTCTCTCAAGAGATAATATCTCGAAGGTCGTAGCTTGTTTAACCAGTCATTGGCTTTTTGGCAGGCATTCCTCGAGACTAGGAGTTTTCTCCCATGAATATTGCAGAAGTTGCAGAGATGAGGAAGAGGAAGAAACAGTTGAGCACTTCCTTTACAATTGTATAGCCCTAGCTAAAATCAGAGCAGGTTGTCTATGTAAATACTTATGAGCACTTCCTTTACAATTGTATAGCCCTAGCTAAAATCAGAGCAGGTTGTCTATGTAAATACTTTATTAATTCTCTTACATAGCTCTCTGGCGTGGGGTTGGGATCAAATCTACGCTTCATAAGAGCCACAAAATGGTTCCACGAAGGAAGGTAAATGGGATTCCCGTGCAGCACAGTGGTATCACAATGGGCCTGTAAGGTCTAAGTAAGTTGGTCGTGCAGACCGACTACCACAACCTGACCTAACCTAGCAAAAATTATAAATTTTAAAACCAACTTGTCAGTTCGACTTTTTTTATTTTAATTTTACCTCAGATTACTATACAATTTTTTTATTTACTACTATCGCCGTAGTAATAATTATATCCCGCATCTAATAAAAAGTAGCTCAAAAAAATGTACACATAAAAATAACGTTCGCATTGTTTATGAAATACAATTTAAATTATTTGACTGTCTCGGATGGCTTTGCTTTAGCGTAGCCTCCCAACAAACGGATTGCAAACAGCTGATAACTCGAAAAATTCGGAATGTCCACTGTTATAGATGTAGTACGGGCCTCGTGAGAAAAACTAACTTTTCGGTCAAAGTCGATGTTTATTCCAGGGCAATTTGTAAAATTTGAAAAAATAATAATACGAAATCCTTGGACTAAATTTTGATCATGCTGGTGAGTGAAATGGAAGTTGTTGTTCGCTATCAGACGAAATTTTTTAAATAGCATTACAGAATTTTGTTTCCATTTTTTCATATTCTTCAAAGGGAACTTTTGCTCTTGTTCTCTATCAGTGGTACTTGCTCGATAGTCTCAACACTATAATTTGTGTATTGATTTTTAAGGCTTAACATATAGAACGTAGCCAACGTGCAAGAAACCATAAATCTCTGCATAGTCTTTCTCTCAAGCCTTCTAATCAGAGGTTGTTATCGCCCAAGCCTTCTGTGTCATGTTGAAGGACTTATAAATTGTAGTTTTCATTGGTCGAGAAGGAACTTTATTGCTCAATTGCCGACCCAGTCCAAAATAGCATTCTTGTCTGCATTTGGGGCTCTCTGATTTCAAGAATGATATGATCAACTGTGCTCTTTTTCAAATAAACCAAGTCATCTACTATTTTAAAATTATAACTATCAATAGTCACGCGGTCGCCGAGACGAAAGCTATTGCCGAAAAAAATACAAGAAATTCGCTTAATTTATAAATAAGTCAAAGTGAATAATCTATTCCGAACTTTGAAAGCTCAGATTTCGGGGCATATGCACAAAAAGTGATCCTCCGCCACATTCTTCTCAAAACAGGCAGTGCAAATACATAGGTTGTCCAAGTTGTCTCGATTTCCATTCCTTCAATTAAAACAGCTAGCTGCTAGACCATTTAAAATTCAGGGAAAATGTTCCAAGGTCAACTACATACCTTCGATACCTTCCAACCTCCGCTAACGCCGGGTTCGATTTCTTATTTCCAGGTTTTACCATGTCCATTTGAGAATAAGCCCATTATGGTTCCAAAAAGTGAAGTTTTTTACGTTCATTTAGTTCATTCTGATAGTAAAAATAATATAACCTCACTAACTGGCAATTACGAGTATTCATTTGTTTATCATCGCTTCTACCATTTGCTTCTATTTCCAGTATTCCTTACTACAGATTTGTCGTCTGGACGCCAGAAGATTCATTCACATATTCAAATCGACACCGGTGAATTATCCATGCAAAGTTCGAATTCGGTACTATATTATGTATTCAGTTTGGTAGAGGCACCAATAGTGCTTCAACAAAAGACTTCCTACGTCATTGACATCCAGCGACCTAAAGTCGCAACCACAATGACGCTGATTGACAGTGGCACAACTGGTAGCGTCGAAAACTCGCCAGAGAACATTCGAAATTTCGTTCCGCCTGCTGATATCAGACCAATTACAGTCTCACCACCAGTCAATATTGAGTTCCTCGACGAAAGCCGACTGCGCAAAACCCGCGAAGATACAATCAATATTAAATGCGATATGGACTTTCGATTCTCAGCACGTTTCTACACGCTCAGCAAACGACGGCTTCTGAAGGTTTATCGAGGTGAAAATTTTCTACTGCGTGCAAACATCGAGGTGCGCTCACCAGTCGATGTTGACATACTCGAAACATATTTTATCTGCGTAAGTATACATAAATACATATAAAAATGTATTTATCTCTAAATGTCTAAAAATGTTATTATCTATAAATGTCTATCTACGCATAGGACCACAACTTGGTGCAATCCACCTACACTTTTAAGAGGAAAAAATTTACACAAACCTACCGTTGTCGGGATAAGCTAGAGGATGTCATTGTACTCCGTACAAATGCTGCCTCGAGCGACTGGTCAACTGCTAAGGATTTCGATCGCACCAAAAATGGTGAGGTGCACGGTGAGCTGTTCAATCGTTCGAGACGCGCGCGAAAACCAAATACTGTGGCGAAAACTGTTAATCAAGATGCAATCGTAAGTGATGCGATTGATGCCGGCGCCAATGCACACATGAACAAGCATCTAATGGGCAAAATACCGAACAACATGACAATAATAAGCAATAACGCCGGTTCCACGAACTCACTGCTGATGGCTATAAACTCCAATTCCTCGATGACTGCGTCCGGGACTTCATTTGATGAAAAACCGACTTTGGGCACGATTACGGACGTTGCAGATAATGTTGATAGCTCTACGCAATCAACAATGGTGACAACAGCGACAGCAGCGACGCCGGCGGCAGTGGCACGTGCGGCAAATACGCGTTTAGTATTTAACAAAGCAATAGAAGCCATTCAAGCCACCGGCCATTGTCGTGGTTTCTTCAAACGAATAGTAACAACTGAACCGGAAGCGCCGTCAACAGTACAGCAACATCCACATTTCGGTGTGTATTGTATAAGATGGCGGCGTAGTGGGCATAAAGATGAAAACGAATCAAAATTCCTCATCCATGGTTTGGAGATAGACGAGCCGCCTTTGAATATTTACTGCACTATTGACGAGAAAATGTTTGTGAAAATGCCTATGACTTACAAGGTTGTCTTGCGAAACCCCACCTCCAATGTTCTGCATTTGGTAGCGACGCTTAGCATAAGCATAGCGGATAATTTTATTTGCTCGGGACATAAGCAAGTAAGCCAACAACTAATTGACTATAATTTATACCCGCGCACTTATACCCAAGGGTATTCTAATTTTGTTCACTTGACTGTTGCATGAAATAGCATAAAGGAATCGAGGTAGATATGAACATACATACCAAAATTATCAAAATTATGAGAGCAGTCGATTTAGTCATATCTGCATGCAACGGTAATTCTCAAAAAAGAAGAAACGTGATATCTCTGTTATAAATATTGTAAAATTTTTCAAAATTGACGACGCAAGTAAAATGTAAAAAGGGGGCGATGTCCCATCCGTTCTTTGGTAAATGCGTATATCTCGATCGATGTCGACTTAGCAAAACTCACCCCAACTTGTAGCACCTATTGCTGCGCGCCTCATTTGGATCCGGCATAAATATAATGTTATTGAGATGGGACAAGAGCCACGCTCACTTTTTATATGTTAAGACTAAATTTCTGTGCGACCGTCTATGTAACAGACAACCCAAATTAAATTTTACTAAAATGTGCGCGGGCACATAAATTTAGTTCCCTTACTTTTTTATTTACTAAAATTTCTTTTCAGCTCGATGTTTCCATATATGCCTATAGTGAAAAAGAGCTGGTCTACAATCTATACCCGCTATGTGTTGGTTGGGTGAATTTGCCCGAATTAACATTGGAATACAATACGAAGGCCGACCCTTGCAAAGATGACGCGCATAACAACGTTCTCAGCGAATTAGTCCAACGCTCCATACCGAAGAAGGTGTTTGTATTGGTAAGAAATTGATTATAAGTTCTGTATGTTTTCAAAGAAAAAGCTTCGTAGGATTCCATTCTACCCTAGTTTCGACTTTACAGTAGGGATCAGTCAGACCTATTCTGTATTTCAATTCCGGAATAATTTGTAAATGCTCATTCAGGTTTCCAATATTTGTTTTATATAAATAGGTGTACATCGGTACTAATTTATAATTAAATTTAAATTCCACAAATAACCTGACATGTCGCGCTGGCTCAATGTTTTTTACATCAATTCTATTAATAGTTGTCCCTACTGGTACGAGCTCATCAAAAATCTGAGCTTCATTGGCTTATTAGTTCACTACCCCTTGCCTTTTTAATTTTCAATGCACTGAAATTACAATCCACTTTCCCATATGCTCAAGTAAATTTAATTGTTTCTAGTTATTTTCCCCTTTTTCGGCCAAGTAAATGATTTTTTGCGTTCCTGTGCTTTGGTTCTTGTTGTTGTAGCAGCAAAAATGTTTCCCTTACATATACGGGGAGTGCTGCTGGAGGGACAGTCCTTAGCCCGATATATAGTAAATCCGGGTCGTTCCGGTGTAACGTAGAACCGACTGTCGGGGGAACGTGCCTGTGTTTTGAAGAAATTAAATATATAGACCTATAATTCTTACATAAATTGGCAATCTTGGTGAATTCGATATAGAGAAATGCAGACAGATCGAGAGTGGCTAGTGTGTTATTGACGAATTTCATTGTTAGAACAGGTCCAAATGCAATAAAACTCACCCAGTTATGCTATATGTCAGACCTCAACAATTTTTGCGGAGTCGCACACCTGTAATGCTAACAATTTTTGAGGAATACTTTATGCTGAGCAACAACGGAAGGTTAAAGGTTGAGGGCTATAGCACTTGACAACGAATTATAAACTCGAAATTAGTTAGGTGAACTAAAATGTTCTCAATGTTTCCTCGCTTTATTACGACAATGAAATGAGAATATTTCGAAAAAGTTATTTGACGAATCTTCACGCCATGTTCCAGTCTGACCTATTGGTTTAAATGATTTTTTTAGCCTATTATTATTTTGCCTATCAGGACTGCTTTTCTGTTGCATATAATACTTTATTGGGTCCATAAGCAGAACAAATTTTTTTACCGGTTTTTCTCCTTGCTCATAATGGTGCTGAAGGATGTATCGCATTTGCCCTTCCCATTTACCTCTATTTTGGCTTCACCAAAAAAAAACCTGTTTTTTTTAATTGTTATGTCACCTTTAAGTCGTCCTGTGACATGGCCCGCTGTAATCTATATAAAGGGTGATTTTTTAGCTATTATCTTTTTAAACAGTTGGTTTAAACAGCTGACGCACGTTTCGTATTTTGTATCACTGCCAAACATCTTCAGTTTGGTCTATAATTTAACCATGAATCGTCTTGCAAACGAACAATGCAAATCATTGAATTTTATTATAAAAATGCGTGTTCTGTTAAGAAAGTTTAAAGTCGAAAAATTGTGTTCAGCGACGAAGCTCATTTTTGGATCAATGGGTACGTAAATAAGCAGAATTGTCGATTTTGGAGCGGAAGATCAGCCAAAAGAATTGCAAGAGCTACCAATGTATCCAGAAAAGGTCACAGTTTGGTGCGGTTTATGGGCTGGAGGTATCATTGGACCGTACTTCTTCAAAGAAGCTGCGAATCGTAACGTAACTGTGAACGGTGAGCGCTACCATGAAATGATATCCAATTTTTTTTTGCCCAAAATGCAAGAGCTTGACTTGCATGACATGTGGTTTCAGCAAGACGGTGCCACAAACCACACAGCACGCGTAACAATGGACTTGTTGAGAGGCGAGTTCGGTGTCAATTGGCCACCCAGATCGTGCGATATAACGCTTTTAGATTACTTTTTGTGGGGCTATGTTAAAGTTCATGTCTATTCAGACAAGCCTGCTTCAATTAACGCATTGAAAGGCAACATTAAAGCATTTATATGTGAGATACTGGCCGAAACATTGGAAAGAGTATGCCAAAATTGGACTAAGCGGATGGACCATTTGAAGCGCAGTCGCGGTCAACATTTGCATGAAATAATCTTTAAAGATTAAGTTATATGGACTGTACTATCGATTTAAATAAAAATTTCATGCATTTTTCTGAATTTTACATGTGTTTTTTTAGAAAAACTTTCCTATAGCTCTTAAAAAATCACCCTTTATATTGTGACATATGGCACACTGAAACCATCTAGCGGAAAACATTCAGAACTTTTTATTTCATCTAATGTTAATCATATAATACTTGCATATATTTTAGTAATACCCACAGGTTTTTTTCATTTATTGTTAATTTCATAATTTCAATTTATCTTTTTATATATTGCAGCCACCACTAAAGCAGCAGCTTAAATAAACTTCGATTCCAGTGTAATGATGAGTGTTCAGCCCAAAGGTATGGCTGCTGAATAATTTGGATTAATAGTTTCAAAATGCCGGAGTTGAGGAGTTTAGATATTTGTACCAAACAGAGCGTTTGATATTCCCAAAAAAGTTGGAATATATTCATCCTTGGAGAAGTTTGTAAAAATATAGACGTTATTGAAGTTTAGTAATTCTAAAGCAATTTTACTGTAATGCCTCTTAAAATGTTAAATTAAATATTACACAAAGCGTACATACTTAGATAACATTAAATAGACATGTCGTCTGTCAGTATATTTTACATGCCTTCATAGCATTATATTACTTCGTTTTTAAGTTGTTTTTTTTTTTGTGAAAGGGTAATACATATTGCATAAAGTGTGCTAATACATTAGTAATTATAGTAGCTTTAAAGGATATGGTACACTCGTTCGTACTAGCATAATAATGTTGTGTAAAATTAATTAATTTAAATTGTATCTGTGTTAAACAAACCCCAATTCACATTATTAAAACTACAATAAATAAAAGCGTTGCATTTTACTGCACTTGATAATCATTGATGGAATCAACTAGATCATATTAGGATAAGTTGCGGCGTTTCGACTGGAATTATAAAATTTATTATATTCTTAAATTTCCGCCAAAATGTTTCGGAAAAATATTAAGATTTACATGAGCAGAACCAATTTGGAAACACCTCTGAAAGTCGAATTTTTTTATAAATACAATGAGTTTTGAAAATATATTTCGCAAAAAATAACCTGAGATAATAACATAGAGTTTAAGACCTTAAAAGTTGCAAAAAGGTTGCATCAAAAATGTTGAAAAATTTTACCAACGGAATTAAATAATGGGTTTTTTGGATGTACTTTCAAATCGATCCATCTCAATTTTATAATTCCGATGAAACAACACTACCGATTTTTTTTTATATGGAGAGTGATGCACCCCAATGTATGGGGATATGTATAAATTCAGCACTAAAATTGCATAGTAATCTCTTCCTATCACTTATTACTCGAGGTGAATTTAAAAACCCCTCTTCTTTGGCTGCGATTCTCGCTCTGGAATTGAGGGTAATTATTAGTTTGTTTTATGGTAAACTATTCGACCACTCACCAGCAAGCGATTTCCAAACAACATTTTTGCTTTGTCTTCTTCCTGCGGCGACGAACGTTCGCCAGCCGACGTACCTGGCTGACGTCTGTGTATTTGCAACTTTTGTTTAATTGCTTGCGATAATATCACCCGCCGGCTTACTGATTTCATGGCTAACAGCAAGTCTAGCCAAGTCCAAGTAACATTATGGTACTCAAGTGTTGGTATAACTAGCGAAAAGTCTGTAATATCCTCAAGATTTTTCTCCTTGTTTCCTTTGTAACTTACACGAACAGGCACTTCAGGTATTTTTATATAAATAAATAATTTATTCTTCTCGGCACGCTCCTTCATTTTCTCTACATCATCTTTTTCAATTTTCACATAGAATTCGGAATCTTTGGAACTCTTTTTCGTTTTCGATGGTTTCTTTGAAGACTTCGTTTGTGCTGCAGACGACGAGGAAGAACTCGAAGAATTCTCTTCAATGTCATCAACAGTTTCTGTTTCGGAAGCGTCACGATCGGGAAAGCAAAACTTCAACATTGTGCTGTAGAATTTTTTTGTGATAGCGATAGTGATGGGCGCTACATTAATTTCAAAATGCTCCTTGACAGAAATACCGCCCACTGGTGGTTTCTCGCGGCAAAAAACTCTCAGCACACGTTTATGTGTATCGATTGGCATATCTTTCTGGATTTCTGTTGGCATTAACACCTCACGATAAATCTCACGCGGAATCAAATTGCTCATACGGATATTGCCCAATTCCAGCAAATGCTCCACAGAATCATCACTCTTTGATTTTTTTGTATACAAAAAGCCACTGAGTACCAAGTCAGATATGCCGATTTGACCATCAGTTTCTGTAAGCCTCCACTGCGCACGTTTGAAACAAATCTCATTTGCACGTACAATAGTTAGGGACTTGTCGGAACGTACCTAGTAGTGTAAAAAAATAACAAAACGTTGGAATTATGATTTCTTAAAATTTTCACTCACATTCACTTACATTCGATATTTTGCTAAGCTGAGAAAGCTGGGTTTCCTTATAACATAATAACATCATATCGAGCTCCTCACTCAATGTGTTCAGTTCCTCTTTACTCTCGCGAATTTGCAATTGCACGCGTTCGAATTCCTGTCTCAACTCCAGCGTATCACCCTCCTCGGCACGATCCTTACCTATTAGATGTATGTCCTTCTCCAGCGATCGGATTTTCATTAGCAGACTACGTATCATGGTTTGTTTTTGCTGAATAGGCCGTTTTTGATCCTCCGTAGAGTGAAGTTGCAATTGAAAACGCATGCGTGCCAATTTTTCTAGCGCTTGTTTCCGCTGTGGCTCCACGAAAAGTAGCAAATTATTTACAATATCTAGAATCATAGCATATTGCAAGGAGTTCGTGCAGACGTCAAGGTCATGATGCATCAAAGTAAAAGCGTCCACTGGGTCATCTTGTTTTTCCCAAGGCGATAATGTTTCCTCTGATGGCGGCGGCGGCACTTCAGTTATTGTATTTGGATCTATAGTATCGCCATAGCTGACATAAAAGAATTCACATTTACAACGAGACACAATGCGCTGCAGCTGTACAGGCTGAGTTTCTCCCGGATTTTCAATGGACAGTGCACCCACTGTCTCAGAGACAACTCCACCCACACTTCGGCCACTACCCACAAGGTGTGGAATGTCTGGTAAATCATTAATCACAGTATCGTCTTTATCCTGAAAATTATTCCTATTACCACAAATAATCTGGCATATACAAAAATTATACTATCACTATCATACCTGAATGTTATCCACAGTAAGCCACATGATCTCTTTTTCAATGAGCGAGTCATCTTCACCAGCGCTAACTGTGGCATAGTACTGCATGCATTCGAGCAGTCCTTTCCAAGTCGTTTTTGACACAAGTGATCTGTCACGCCACACTGGCCTATGAACACGTTGTAAAATCTCGGCTTTAGCAGCACTAATAATCACATAACCAGACGTTTCACAACCCTTAAGCAGCACTTGTGAATTGACCAATGATATAGACCAATTTTCGTGTATCACATCTTGGGCGGAGCACGCCTGCAAGCCCTGTAACTGTAATTCTCGCGACTGTGTGCTTTGGTCATCGCTATACACGTTGAATTTATGATCGGCTTCAGCTATTAGTTGCTGCAACATCGCAGTTGCATGGCTAGCAGGTTGCACCTTCTTGATAGCGCTATTGGAGTTCGTTACTGAAAACATCAGCAAAGCGTATTTATTAAATTCATGATATTCACCTACAAATTGACACGTGGTGAAATTAATACATACTTGGTAGCACTTCCGTTGGATTATTTGTTAGAGTTATTGTACTATCGCTGCGTTTGTTTTTCATAACATTGGAATTTGTCTCTTTTCGATAGCTTTTCACTGCTTCCGTCGACAAATTGTTCTTCAACTTTTGAGACTTCATGAATGAATCAAAGAGAGCAAAAGCAACATCCCGATTATTTTTCGTCCACGCTCCTTTAAGGTCATAAACGACCAGTTTATGAGTGGGTGTTGTATTTTTGGTTTTTGTCTCTTCCTCTTGACTGTTCCCGATTGGAATAAGCGCCTCTCTACCATACGAAACTTTCGCCACACTTAAGAAATAGAATCTCACTATTTTGAAGGCATCCGCAACACTTGCCAAATTTTCTGAACTGCTATCTAATTTTTCGGTGAGTATGCTTTTCAACCAAATCTCAGCGTCGTTCAATTCACAATTCATGTAGACTGTGGACCAGTCAGCACGCGGTCTATGAATTAGTCCATCGTCGATGGGACTTAACGATAAACAATACTCCGAGCTAAACGACACCCGACCACCATTTAATTGGAAACCCTTATGCAAGGCGTGAGACATCCAGTAAAGTACTTGAAATCGATGTAAACTCATTTGGAGATTTGCCTTCTTGTAATGCCGACTGAGCTGCTTCTTGCGTGGTCGCACATTATTAAATACCGGGCCGCGTCGCGTTGGACGGGTAACACCTGAAAGAATCAACTTAAGGCTCTCGAACCAACGCAGGGTGCTGCCGTATAGAACCAAGCTGGGAATGTCGATTTCCACCTCCTCACCAAGTTTTGGTTTGGTTTCAAACGAGATCCAAATATTTAAGTTAAGTGAACGGAAGGCACGGAAGGAGTCATGCACTTGATTACTGGAATACTCTGGCAACTTATCGGGCGCGCAAGGCATAACTGCGTGATGGTCGTTTGGATTTGCCAGACAAACCCAGTTCAGCTTAAATGTCAGTTTCAAGTTGGGAAAATGCAATAGACGACAATCATCGTAACGCGAAGCTGTACGTACTGTAATCTGAAATGGGAATCCATGAAACGACATACAAGAAATTTCAAAATTTCAAAAATCTGTACATTTAATTCGCCTTTGAACATGATTTTCGCATTTGTCCACACAATTCCGGCATTGTTCCATGTCAACTCCATTTCCTCAGTGGTATTGTAGGGATCCAGGGAGGCATGCAATAAAACCGTAAATTGCTTAACAATCATTGTTAGCCGACCATGAAAAAGTAAACGCATTTTGTCCCAGAAAGGCAGCGGAGGACTAGGATCTTTTGATGGTGCCGAAATCTTTTCAAAACTAAGGTTACACTGCGCCATAACCGGTTCCCAACAAGGACCAAAAGCGTAGCTGCAAAACTCCAATTCACAATCGAAATCATGGTAAAATTTCAATGATGGCATGCTTCGTTGAACCACATCGGTGCCGAAGGGCTCGCCAACTTCAATGAAAACATCTCGCTTAGCCCGCTTGGACGCTGCTTGCTCAGCACCGCATAAAGTACCAAACAGGCGCATTGATTTAACGTAAAACATTGGCTGCGGAAAATCTCTGCAGAAAAAAAAGTTATTTGTCAAATATTCATTTATGCAGCGATCGTCTTACCGTAACATAAATTTCCATTCTGTACAGCTTATATTTACGCTACGACACCAAAGGGTGGTGAATTCCAAATTTTCTTCTGGCCATGGACTCTCACAGTCTATGTCGCGCATTATTCGGGTTACATTCTCAGTACCATGCACCGATGGATCTGCCATTGCCATTATTTCTACATCGGTCATAATCCATGCCAGCAACCGGGTGCGCACAGGACCACTTTCCCTAATCTTTTTCGAGCGTTGAATATATATTTCGGAATTTTTTTGCACAAGACTTGCATAAAGACTTTCAATTGTGCTGGCTGGTACAAGACAACGTTCCGCGATTTTCTTATCGAAAATGGCTTTACGTTTTATACCCTCTAGATATTCATCCACAAGCAGGACATAATTGTCACGTAACTTGACTTCAAATGGATCATCGCTGATTTCCAACAAAAACTCTTTTATCTAGAAAAAAAATAAACAACTTTTTTGTACGAAAGACAAATTTAAACGAAAATTATTACTTGTATAACCATATCACTTGGCAACGGCGAGCTAGCTGTAAATGGTTTTTTCTTATAGTTGTGTACCAATTTCAACCATTTAAAATGCGTCACGAACTCGTTTTGTACAGCGTCATAGAAATCATGGTCATAGGGAAAGATAGCCTGTTTACAAAAAGAAATTTGAAAACTACTCCCCAATAACTGTATGAATGAAAAATACCTTAAAAGCACCGATTGTGGTAACCCACACTTTGTTTGTGGGCAACACAAAGGTCTCGTAATTTACACGTTCCTGTGTCAACATATCTAATCGTGGTAGTGACTGTACATCTATATCTTTGAGCGTAAATATATGTTGATCATCTATTTTTATGAAAATATTTTCTGCTGATATGAAGTTTCCCTCTTTGTGACTGAAGAACAAATTTTCTACAAACCACTGCACTGTATGCCGTTCAGAAAGCTTTATTTCAAAAGCTGTACTCAACTCAGCGGATAGTTCAATAATCCATTGCCTTTTGTCGTACTCCGATTTTACGTCAAGATTGCGTTGCGGTAAGGCCAGTTCTGTATATAAATCTCTCATATCTCTGGCTAAGGTCAATATGTGCATGTGCAAATTAGAGTTCCACATGGCTTCTGTATTACTAGGAATGTATACCGAAACTTTGTTTTCATTTTTTTCATGCTCAATGCGAATCGTTTTACAACTAGCGAATATGTCGGTAAAATCATTGAGACAAAGTGATGAAGAATTCATCGAACGCATAATAGCCATTTGGAATTCCTCAAATTTGAAACTAGACACTTGCTGCTTACGCGAAAGTGATATATCTGAGAAGCTCAACAGCAAGCAGGCTTGGTGGTGATTTATAAAATAGGCGGTAATATCTTTGATGCGCGCAGAGATGAGTAACTCACTGGATATTGATGTCGTGCCGGGTATTTGCACCCGCAACGGTCGATTTTCCATGCTACTTCCAGTAGAGTTTAGACCTCCATATTGTTTTATGCAGTTAACTGATTTCACAATAAACTCAGCCAGACTCATGCTATATTCGGTCCGTAAGGTGTGAATTGACACCTCCAGTTTTGTGACACTTGCGTACGAACTGAGTTTGACTAGACTGAGCCCCAAAAAGAATGGAGATCCTGGAGAATGTGATTTCTTCAAATTATTGGTGTCATTAATAGAATTTCCCAGTGACCACCAGAGAGACTCTATCATAAGCTCGGTACTCCAATGACGCTGATTCAAAATTAAATTCAAAAGTCTATTGCCATAAAGAGAGCTGCGCTTCTCTTCGATTTGCTCCAGTAGGAATCTTGTATGACTCACGCTCATCGCAGCATTTTCATCGTCCAACTTCATTAGAATCGATACGTTCCAAAATTCGGCACAACCTGTACACGCGAAGATTTTTTATATATTTAAGGTCAAAGGAAACTGTTTTACAACATGTCATACCTTTAACAACAATGCGCTTTAATATGCCTTCCAGTAACCCACTATTCGACTGCTTGGATGTTATTAAGTGTGGATCCAACGCGTCATTAGGTGCAGTATAAAAAGTGTTTGCACCTAAGTGTTCCGGCAACGAAAGTTGTTTATGATTTAGATGCAAGGGCTGTGGACTGGTTCGCTGGCGCGACAAAAAGTTGTTATGCACCCAATCATATATCTCACAGTGGTTGTAAATAATTTGGAATGTTTTAAGCTTCACATATAGGTTTAGGATATCGTTTTCCAACTAAGGAAGAAACAAATATTGATTAAATACATTTCGACGGCTGCGTTTAATTACTTTTGTACTTACTACTGAATCAATGGTGAATTGCTCAATAAACAGTAGCTTTTCATATTTGGTATCAATGTCCAAGTGCTGTAGTAAGACTTTGGTAAATAGCGTTGGGAGATGTGCATTCTCATTTAGTGATTTGGAATTGAATTTTCCAGTAATCTAAACGTGATATAAAAACACATACATGTGAATAGTAACATATTTGAATGTATGCAATAAACAAAAGTGAGATTCTTACACTAAACAATTGTATTTTTGCACTAAAGTCATTTTGGGAATTTTCTTTCACAGCTGAAAAAGTTGCTGCTTTGATCACAAAATTAAAATTCTTCGGTATTATGGGCGAAATCTTCTGATAAGACTCATTACTAAAACTCTTTCGACGCTGCGTAAGTGAATTGGCAGTACTTCTAACGCGGCTTTCTAAATTTTGTTGTGGCCTTGTACGTTGCTTTGCTTCGCTTAAGAAGTCGTACAAACTACCGTGTATTGTGGAACGAGCATTGTTCATAGCCAAAGAAAGTTTCTAAAATATTGAAACAAAATGTGCGAAAATAAATAAAATCGGTTTCTAACTTAGAACTAATTTAGTGTTCTCTTACATCTACAGATAGAGGTCCATGAGCAAATAACGTGGCATCCAAGGCAATATCAAAACTAATCTCGCCCAAGCAAGGACGTATCTTATTTAGATTCTCCAATGACTGTCGGCGGGATGGACAATGCCGTAACATTTTCGCCTACAATCAAAGAACATACAAATCGAATAACAATATTTCCCTGGACAATTTAACTTGGCTTACCTGGGCATCATTTAGAGCTGCATTAACTAACAAAGTTTTAGCGTTGTGAACAATACTTCCATCCAGATGCAGTTCTCTCGCTGTAGCATGAATAAACCAACCCGGGTCAAAATTGTTATTCATAAGCACTACAGAAATGTTGTTTATGTGCATAGCCATAAACTGCGGGAATATAGAACACAAAAATTTCCACATGATTTATGCAAAGAATATCTAGTAATTATATCCAATTTAACTGTAATTCGAAGTTTTTTGAACAGATCCAGATAATTATTGTGTTATTCGAAAAATGTTAGTTCTAACCTGTGCAAAAGTAAGTATACTTGGCGGAACTTTAGCTCGCCGGAAATCGGGCACATCTTTTTCTTCTTCCTGAGATTTGCCATTTGGTCGTTCAGAATCTCGTAGTGCTCCCAAGGTAACGTCATTGCTCTGTATATCTTTGTTTATGCGTATATCACGTATATAGATTGAGAGTAACTTTGTCACTTCTGTGTTAAAGAAGCTGCTGCGAAGACAAATTTCTTCAATTTGCTACAAATTAATGTAATATTTAGTGTGTTCTACATTTTTGTTGTTATGTTATATGTATACTTACGACCATGAATCCGCTTTTACTAACATCTACATTTCGTAGCGCTAAATAACGTAAGCTAATGCCGCCTATTCGCACTTTTACCTTAAACTTTTTTACTAGATACCAACTAATTCCCTTAGGTAGTATCCTAAAAAGCGTTTATAAAAAATATGCGCCAATGATAAAATTTCTTGTTAATGAATCATAACTTTTTGCCACTTATTCATTTACTTACCAGTATGCTAGTAAAAATACTAGCCCAATTATAATTAAGAACTTCAGGAGCATATTAGAAAAATATTCATCACATTTTTTATATTTTTATTCTTTTTGCCACCTTTCACAGATATTTACAAAAATTTTGTTAATCACCCTGAAAATATTGCAGAACTTTGTTGACGTTTCCCCACCTTACAATCAAATCAGCTGTTTGTATTGCTTATGTCAAGGTAAAACATTAAAATACAAGGTGCTTTCAATAGTTTTTTACGAAGTTGAAGTTGTGTGCGATTGCGTCAAATACTGGTACCTAAATAAAGGAAAATCCTAAATTACTGGCAAGAATCGGTAAAGCTGTGAAAACCCGAATAATAACCATGCCTCCATATCCATATCTTTCTTTTTTGCCTCACTTTTCCTCTTCTTTTTGCCGAGTTATTCCCAGGGACGGCACAGTCTTGTATTCCATCATTCTTGGTCTACTACCAGCTGATTTATTTTACCATATATTTCTTTCGCCTTATGCATTAGCACAAAATAAAATTACGAGTAACCGTTCTATACTACTCTCTTTTGTCGTCGCATTCTAAAATTACGTTCACATATGCATTAATTACCAATAAATCCACAAAATTAATCTACCCGTTCACATATGGCAGATTACCTGCAAAATTGACAATTAGCTGTTCTGAATGGTTTTTCTTCATAGAAATTATTTTGGTGGTATATTTCGGTGTTTTTGGTTTGTTTAATTATTACTAACGATATGAAGAAAGTACAAGGAGAAGGAATAGTTAATTTAATTGCGAAATTGGCTGCTAATAATAAACAGTTGGAGGAAATCCGTAAACGACGTTTACTGAGGTTTCAGAAAATTATGACAGCAATACGCATTCGAAATTCGATATTACATTTTATAATATGTAATAAGAGGGCACACGTTTATGGGCTCACGCTTTTTTTCTGTTATATGGATACATAGTTAATAATCACTCACAAACATTTGATTAGAATTATGTCAACAAATCTGTGAGAGAGAAATTTTGTATGGGGAAATCTCGCTTTTTAATTACAGATTGGGAGTTAAGCACCGAAAAGTAGATCATCTACTCATATGTGAACGTATTATAATATACAAAATCTTGTTGATTTGTTAAAAGTAGCCGAATTTTGCAAGAAAACCATTTTGGATTTTTAAAACCTTTTAAAACATAAAATCATTCCCATGGCAGCCGATTCTACGTTACCGCAATGACTCGGGTTTTTACTGACTAAGGGCTGCCGCCCTAGTAAACTAGCCTTGCCTAGTGTTCCGGGCCTACTCAGGCCTTAAAACAGATAGGGGGTGGTCCACACGATATGTAGCAACGGGTTGCTCCCGTCACCAGGCGGCCTCTGCCGCAACGGCTTCATCGTCAAATGTGCCTACACTTCAAACTGCCGCCAGTAATCAAACCTCAACGGTTAGAAGCCTACCGGTGGTCTAACAACAACATCACCTCTCTGACCCACAGCCCTATCTGCTCGCAATCGGACCAACGTGGGGATAAACCAGCACGCTCTTGAGTTCCTGCCGCACAGTCTGCTGTCGTGTATCAGCACCAGAGTCGTACCTCGGAACTCTAACATCACACTTCATTGAGCAAGATATCGCAGAATCATATGGAGGACACTTTCGCCGCTCTCCTCATCCCCACCGATGCGCGCGTAGGCGAACGCGCATTCCGCAAGGTGCTCACAGCTGCTGCGGCTCGCTTCATACATGCTGGAAGGATTCGGGACATACGTCCCAATTTCCCAGCTGAAGCAGCTGTTCTAGCAAACGAGCGTGATCATTTACGCCAGGTCGATCCCGTGGATACTTGCATAAAGGATCCCAATTTGGAGATCCGATAACTGGCCATCCAACATAAGCGGACTAAATGGGAAGAACATCTGAAGTCCTGCAACTTCACCTCTGGTGTGAGCAAGCTCTGGTCCGCCGTAAGGTCCCTATCGTACTCGACGAAGCACAACGATAAAGTAGATATCACCTTCAACGGTTGAACTTCGTCGGACCCGAAGAGATGTGCGACCTATTTTAGCCGGCAATGTATACTGCATCCTCCGGCCGATAGATCCACACGGCTGCATAAACTTACGAACAACAGTGCACCACTTGCTTTCTCTAGTGATGAGATTCAGGGAGCCCTCAACAAAATGAAATCATCAAAAGCCGCCCATTGGGAGCAGACTACCTCACAAGCGTTTTCAATATATCCATGACCGCTCTCGTAATTCCTGAGGAAGATAAAGTAAGAAATTCCGCAGGGTGGTGTCCTTTCACCTTTGCTTTTGAACTTCTACATCTCGAATTTCCCCCAGCCACCAGAGGGAGTTTCCCTGGTCTCCTACGTAGACGACTGCACGATAATGGCGTCGGGCAATGACATTGATGGTCTATGCTCCAAAGTAAACGACTACCTCGCCTTCCTTTCGCGCTTCTTCATTGCGAGAAACCTACAACTTTCCTCCACAAAGTCCACGACGACCCTTTTCACCACCTGGACAAAGGAGGACGCCCGGTTCTAACTATACTGCGCCTGTCTGAACGCCTGGAGCTAGTGGTACATAGTGGATAAAGCTCCAGACCAAGCCAAAACACTGCTATTCGGACAGCGACGGGTTGCCTTCTGATGTCCCCTCTTTAACACCTTCACAACGAGGCCCAGATGCTCCCGGTAAAGAAGCACAATAAACTACTCAGCAAATAGTTTCTACTTGGGTGCTACCGCAGCTTTCACCCTTCCAGACACCTGCTAGAGCCAGAGCCGCCTCCCAGGCACGTCAGGAGACACCTTCTCTATTACGCTGACGAGATCCAGGTGTTTAGGCTGATAATAAACGGCATTCATCGGGAGATCTTTGCCACCTTCTTAAGCTCCCGACCCTCGAATGTCTTATTCGCAGTCCAACCACCACCTACAGAAAATGAAGAGCTCCAGCTTTTCTGTGAGACCCGCAGAACACTGCCACAATTACGTTCTGGACATTGTAGCAGGTTAGACTCCTACCTATCCAGAATTTACCCCGATGTACCAAACATATGTCCGGCATGTGAATGCACCCCGCACTACACTAACCACATTTTCACATGCCCCATCAAACCCGTTCATCTAATGCCTCTCTCCTTCTGGACCCAACCTGTCGAAACAGCAAGTTTCCTGGGCCTACCTTTAGATGAGTTAGACGAAGACGACGCTGACAGGGTTTAGTATTTCTGCTACAACAACAACAAAACAAACAAAAGGAGGAGAAATTACATCCTTGTGGAAATTCAGTGAATAGCTTGGCAATATTGGGATTTTTGAGATTTATATTTATAATACAAGGTTGCGCCTTCTGACATAGCTGGATCGTCAGGGCTCATGAATAAATAAACAAAAGGACAGGGAATTACTTGTTTATGAATAGGAAGAATAGCCGAAAGCAATGGAGGCAATCAAACACAAGATATTATACACACACTAGACGCCGTGGGAAGAGTCTTCCGCATAAGAACGCACACAAACTACATTTGGAGGCTTTGTATTAGTTTGTGCTTTCACAATTTAACACGCGACACTTCATTGTGATTAGTTTGAATCTTAAAAACCACAATATTACCAAGCCATTCACTGAATCTTCACAAACATGTAATTTTTCACCCTTTTATTTGCCAAAGACTTGCCAAATCGCGAAAAATATGGTAACTGTTGGTAAGCCGCTACCAAAGTTATCGAGGACGATTCGCTGCTAGCGAGTATGGCTATAGCTCATTAGGCCACACTGCCTTACCAACACACGTAATTTAAGGCAGCTCTCTTCCCGCCTTGCCGACACATGTTCAATTGTACTAGTGGATTCATCTATTCGCCACTTGCTAAGTCTTGGCGAAAGGAGAGACCTTGAGATAAAACCCATTGCTGTATATGGAAACGCTCAAACAGACACAGAGCGCTGCGGCAAAAAGCTATACCCGCGCAATCAGAAATGGTCGCACAGTGTCAGCAACTTTCTAATTGCGGAGTTGTATCCAAGGCATATTCATTAAAAGTGGTGGCACTAGACCAAATACAACGTTTTGTACGTTTCATTATCAAAGTATAGTATTGGCAAAGTGGATAACAAAAAATTAATTTGCCTTGTTCCATTCTGGGCTGACAGCAACATGGACACGGCGAAAGAAAAAAATAAGCCAGTTGATTTATCGATACTACCTTTGATAGATTCACCTCAGTTGTATCCGTTTAGAAAGAAGTTTATCAATTTACCATCTGCTCGGCTTGAGGACTTCATCACAAAACTATTAATTTCTAATGAATAATTATTCACCAAGTAATTTAAACTTGTAAGATCTCTCGCTGCTTTTCAAAATTATTAATTATTACCAACAAGACATGCAGATGCAGGCATGCATGGTTCTGCAACCCAGCAGCATTTTTAGTTGTTTACTTAAAGTTTAACGTATCGATTTTATTTTATTAGTTTCATACATCACAATAGTTGCATATATTTGGTATCCAAGGTACATTGACAGGTAGCGGCAGTAGAGTTGCAATTTTGATTTTTTTCCATTTATTTGGTCTCCAAACTGTCAAATATTCTTAAGTTATTCTGAACTGTCAAACTTGTTTTATATATTTTGACATTCTACTGACCAAAAGCAAAAACAAAACATTTCTCTTGTTGTTTTTTTCGATTGCTGTTCGTGTTTAATGGGATTGTATCTCGTTTTTCGTTAATGTGGCAACTCCAAGTATATGTGATTGTGGCTGTGCGTTGTCGAAAAACGAAGGGTTTTGCACTCTTTCTTTATACAATACAATTTAGACACCAATAATTTATCATAAATTGGAAAAGTGTAACTGCAAACAATTAGTGAAGTAATTTATACCTACTTGAAGTAATATAATTTAACATGGGTAGTGTGAAAACATTGAGAATGTTAATAACTTAAACATAAGCCCCGTCAATATCGTCTGCCAGCCACAGCCGCCCCGAATCGAAGTTAAAAAAAATTATAAACTTTCTTGCCCAATAGTAATTGAGAGACTTTAAAAATATAGCAAAAATTACATGCCTTTCCATCAAAATATTGTCATCCCATTTAAAAGGCTTTAGAAACTAACATTTCGCGATTAGGACTTCACTTGAACACTTATTTCGTGGCAAAGGAATAGATTAACGAAAAGTAAAGGGTAAAATTCCGGTCGTAAACCAGCTCCTTATTGAAAACTCAGAAAATTGCGGCTTCCGTTAAATAACTAAAAAATCTGCTGAAAACCACAAATAATATATATCTATATATTTATAAGTGCCCAAAAAAGGTTTTGCATGCGTAGAGGTACATAATTACTCTTGGAATAATATAAAGAAACTGAATAATTTTATACTCTTACCACACTGTTTTGATCCAGAATTGGTGCACAAAAAGGAGCTAAAGATCAGGTAAATGCAAAGCGTTTGTCAATACAGTCTGGGATAAGTAACATATACAGCATGATTATACAGGAGCCTGTTCAGGTAATATATACTTTCTTCTCCTATCTAGAAAATGTAATAAAATACATCTTTCTTATTTTTTTAAGGCCGCCATATGGCACTGCCTAAATTTTTATGATTTCAAAGACGCTATTTTTCTCTCTGAGCGCCTGTGTTGCGAAGGTAAATAATAATTACCAAATATCTTACAAATTTATTACTACTCATTTTATCAATTGCAGTTGAAACGGATGAAACCATTTTCCTACTTGCTACTAGTTATTACAGATCTAATCTAATACACCAAGCTTATTGGTTACTTAAAGATAAAGCGCGGCGTTCACCACATTGTCGATTTTTGCAGGCAAAATGTGCTTATCATCTAAAGAAGTATGCGGAATCTGAATGTGTTTTGGTAAATGGTGGCTTTGGCGACATAAAAAACCTGGAAGACATTGCGAAAGATTTTGGGGAAATAGCATGTTTCGTTCTGCAGTTAATTGCCCAAATTTGTGCGAAAACAGAAAGAAACAAAATTGCAGCAGATGCTCTTCGCCGTGCCCTAAAATTAAACCCCTTTATGTGGCAAACGTTTTCAGATCTGTGTCATATGGGTGAATATGTTGATCCTGCAGCCACGTTTCAAATCACCAACACAGATGTCTTTAATACATGCCAAGGCAATGCAAGCTCTAACTCACTGGTTCTTTATGGAAACGGTGCGCAAAATATATCACTAAATGATAGTCACTATTTAAGTAGCCTTGGCAACAGTAACCAAAATTTGGATATAGTAATGAATAGTATAAATAATAGTTCAAATAACGTACTATGCACACCAGTTGAACAACAGTTGCAATCACAACAACAGCCAAGCAACGTAACCTCCCAGAGTTTTATTACCCCTATCAATAATGGCAACAACTTGAACAATTCCATGTCCGTTTTAAGAGGAGTTATAACAACAGGTAGTAATTTACAAAACTCTGGATTGATGATGCTGGAAGACACACCATTATCTACCATTGGTAACAGTTTCGATCAAACTGGTTTGAATACGGTGCAAAATGTTGGTAGTGGAGTTTGTTCTCCATTTCGCAGGCAAATCAAATTTCTCTCGGCGAACTCTCTAACACCGAGCTTTGGCGTATTACCCCTATACAGTCCTTCTGGTGGGGATTCCTCCTTTGTTGGTACTGGTCATACACAATCTAACATAAGTGTCTTGAATACGCCTTCTCCACAAACTTTAATGGAAGCTAATCAGGAGCCTCCAATAATTAGAAAGAAGATAAAGAGTCACGTAGGTAATCTTATAACTCGTAAAGAAAGTGGTTCCGCTTCAAACAAGCCTGCTGTTTTCACCCAAACGGGCAATGTTACTCCACGTACTCCCAATAACCAAGGCGGCGTATCATCAGGTAAACACATAATAAAAGTTTTGGAATGAAATTATTGTTGCTTAAATATAAATATTTTAAAATTGTGTTATTGTAATTTCAGCTTCACTGATTCCCAACGCTGCTGTAAGACGCAGTTCCCGTTTGTTTAGTAATAGCGCATACTCTGTTAAGGAAAACAACAAGTCCCCAAATATTACGAGTAATGAGTTTGCACTGCCTCGTTGTCCAGCTCGAAAAACAAAGACTCGCATGCCAAAAATTTGTTTGAATAATGAACTGGTCGAGGATAAAAGTGTTAATATAAATGCAGACAAAATTAACGAAAAGAATGCACGTAAAGAGAAAGAAAAGATTGAAACCATAACATCTGAGACCTGTCAAAATCGTTCCATTGAAGACACCAAAGTTTTATTAAATAATAGTTTGAATAACGCACAAACGATGGCACACCACGTACTAACTCTCAAGAAGCAGTCAGCCGATGGCTTAATGGCATTGTTACGTGATTTAGGGGAAGGCTATAAACTGCTAACACTTTACCAATGTAAAGCAGCCATCAAACATTTTGAAAATAACATACCAAAGCACCATCTGTGCTCGAGCTGGGTTCAATCAGTTATTGGATTGGCCTACTATGAATTGCGAGAATATGAATCTGCGGTTTCCGTGTTTAAAGATATACACGAAGCGGAACAGTATCGCTTAGATTACATGGAGATATACTCATCCTCACTTTGGCATTTGCAAAAGGAAGTGGACTTATCAGCTCTAGCGCAGGATTTGATAAATCAGGATAAGACTTCGCCAGTCACATGGTGCGTGGCTGGCAATTGCTTTTCATTGCACAAGGAGCACGAGACGGCAATTAAGTTCTTCAAACGCGCCGTTCAGGTGGATCCTGATTTTGTTTACAGCTATACGCTGCTTGGCCATGAGCTCGTCCTAACTGAAGAGTTGGACAAGGCAGCCGACTATTTCCACGCCGCAGTATCCCGAGATCCACGACACTATAATGCGTGGTTTGGTATGGGCACTATATATTCGAAACAAGAGAAATACGAATTGGCGGAATTGTATTACATTAAGGCGTTAAAGATCAATCCACAAAACTCAGTAATATTGGTTCATATTGGCGCAATGCAATATTTTATGCAGAAAAAGGAGCAGGCGCTGCAGACTCTAAACACGGCAGCAATGTTGGATCCGAAAAACCCATTGGCACGTTTTCACCGAGGTTCAATTTACTTCTCACTAGGAAAACATCAAGAGGCATTGCGCGAACTGGAAGAGCTGAAGGAGGTGGTGCCAAAGGAGTCTGTAGTATTTTATTTAATTGGAAAGATCCATAAGACCTTAGGAAATGTAGATTCAGCACTTATGCACTTTAGTTGGGCAACCGATCTTGATCCCAAGGGTGCAAACAACCAACTTAGGGACGCATTTGACTCGGCAGTGGTGCCTATGTTTAGTCCTGCTAGAAATGATCAAAGCGTGGACGCAGATCAAGAGCCGACATCAGAGCGTTCGGATGACTCGACGCAAGCACAGCAGGACATTAACTATGATAGTGACGCTTACTGAATTGTCGGCCGGATGTAAGTTTTCCACCCGCACTTGGTAGTGTGAAAAGAGCAAAAAAAGCAAAGGTGAAACCAATTGATTTGTTAATGCCTTTGTGTGTGTACTCGTAATATTGAGTGCTTCTTTTTTCGGTTTTTGTAGACCGTGAACAAATAAACGCAAAAAAGACGAGAAATAAAAGAAAAAAATATAATTATAAATTGTCCCCTCCTTGGAAAAATAAGCAGAAATTTCAACTTTGCTAAACGAAAGGAAAAGCAGGCAAAAATACATGAACGTCCGGCAGGATGGGCTGCTGCTATTGTGAAATTAATTATTTATATACACATAAACTGGCATATTTTCAAGTTAAGTTTATTTAAAGTTTGGTTTATTCTTTCTTTTTACAAATGGGTGGGAGCTGATCTCGGCTGCACTAATTTGCCGCAAAGTTAATTGAACATCTATGTGCATTTTATTCGAAAAAATTATTTATGCTTCCTGTTCAATTGACTCACAAAAAATTAAAAGAATGAAACAAATTGTTAATTGCAATAAGCTAAGTCCCTACTTGGAATTAATTACAGTTCTTAACTGTTGTGGCATACTTAGTATTATGCAATATTAGTTTATGAAACATTTCGAATCTTTTAAGGAATTTGTAAATATTTCTAGTTTACAATTTATTATTTAAGGAATATTTGGTTTTTCATGGCTAAATATACTCGTACATACAATTGTGAGCCGTTGCTGCTGGTGGGGCTATTAGCTTAAGAATATCAATGCGAAGAAATATTACATAAAACAACATTCAAGTTAATAAGTTTCATTCAGTTGTTTAAATAGTCGGTTAACGGTAAATAACGATTGGAATTATGTAAGTTTGTCGTCGTTGTCAAAGGAGGATGGGACCGGAAGTAAGTTATTTAAATAAATACAAAGCAAGAACTGTGAAAAAATAATACGAGTATTGTTAAGCTTGTTTTTAAGACTTTTTTTTTAGAAAAGAAAACTACCTTTCTATTTTTTCATCAGGAGCTTGCAGAGAGTGGAGCTGAAAAAAATATCTTTGCTGATGACGCTCGTGTCGAGAATGATTTTACGATTTATGTATATACTGCACGAACCCAAATTTCAATTGGTGCGAGAATGAAAAATATTTTCATCGACGGTTCACAAATAGGGTTCCCCGACTGAACCATTTGATATGATCGAATAGAAGTAGGCTTTAAATGGCACTCGCCGAGAGTCCCTAATTATTGCAGACCAGACATCACCTGCTTCATTAGACTCACATTACTCAGGCACAATTACATTCTGGGTGCTGTAACAGGTTAAATCGACCCCTCTCCTTCTGGTTCCGTCCCGAGACAGCTCGATTTCTTGGCCTGCCGTTAAATGATATTGACGACGATAATAATAGATGGTTTACCGCTCGTAAGCAGAGACTCAAGCAACTCATAACAATGCCTAAAGGCACGTTCCCGCGACTGTCGGTTCTACGTAACCGGAACGACCCGGATTTATATCCGACCAGGGACTGTCACTTCTGCAGCATTCCTCGTACATATATGCACGAGGAATGGCTATGCTGCTACAACAACAACAACAACAATGCCTAAAGGCAAACTAAGAATGCTCACGGGCTTGATATGCTGACTTGACTGACTACTACTATTTCTGTGACCAATCGCCAGAAACTCGCAATACACCTTCTCGAATGTGATGTTATAGCGAGAAGAAAACTTAGACATCACAGCTGGAAGAAAGGCACATACGGGCAGCCCAACTCAGCTCCATCTTATTAAGAGAGCTGGGTTCGGATGAAGCACTGTTGTGAGTAGAGGACCCAGAAGAGCATGATGTCGAAGTGCAAACCTCCATTTCATTCATTCATTCATAGCTGTTCGATCAGGCAACAAAGCTGGTTGGTCGGCATCGCGGATTTCACTGAAAACACCTTCACCGCTCTACCCATTCCTACTGACGTGTGCTGTTGCGACTCGCTTTGCATCCCCTGGATAGTTAAGGAAATTTGTTTCAGTTTCCCAGCGGAAGCAGCCGTTTTATCAAACGAGAGTGACAACCTATGGTAGGCCGATCTTTGGGTTCCTCGGATATAGGATCTCAATTTGGAGATGCATTAACTGGTAATGCGACATCCGCGAACGAAATGGGCTGAATACTTGAAAACCTGTAACTTCACAACAGGTGTGCGTAAGCCCTGGTCCACTGTGAGGCTCCTGTTTAATGCGCCGAAGCACAATGGCATAGTGGCAATCACTTTTGGTGATTGTGTTTTGTCGAACCTGAAGCGATGAGCCATCTTTTTTAGCCGACAATTTATATTGCATCCTTCGGTTAACAGATCCATGCGTCTTTGTTGTTGTTGTAGCAGCTTAGTCCATGCATCTTTGTTGTTGTTGTAGCAGCTTAGTCCATGCATCGTTTTATCAGATGGTTGCCTAGCAACAGTGCACCGCTTACTTTCACAAGCGATGAGATTCAGGTGGCCATCAGCAAAGTAAATTAGTCCCGACGGTATAAACATTTTAATGTTGAAAAACATTAATCCAACAAGAGTAGCTTACATCACAGCACTTAGTGTCATAAATACGCTAACTTAAATAAAACCGCCCCCAAATCTCTAAACAGAGGAGGATAAAGTAAAAGGTGCGCGGCGGAGTCTAAGTGATCCCATATTATTGTAAAAAATATAATTTCTATTGGGGAAAAGTATTTTCATGTTTTGGTTTGAGTCCCAATCTCCATTTGAATAAGCATTTTTTAGAAAGATCTAAAAATTTCAATCCACAGAGTGTAAAACAATAATACTTATATCCTTTTCATTATCTATGCTAAATTATATACATACATATGTATATATGTAGATAGATAGAATATTAGATTTTATTTGTAGCATTAATTCATCAAAATTCATATAGAGAAAAGCAACGTAGGAACTGAATGGATGATGACATATTTTCTTAGTGATTATTTTTCATTTTATTTGTTATTCTTCACTATTCTCAACTAGATTTACAAGCTCTGCTTCAGGTTGAAAAGCAAGAATTACTTTTTTTAAAGTTTCTGTATCCAATTTCATTATCTTCTGGACCAAATTATGCAAATAATCGTATTCAATATTTAATACAAATGCCAAGGTTTGTAAGTGTACAAGTCGCATACGATAAACAATTTTATCTAGTTTTAAAATGTCGCGTATATCATAGCAACCGAATACTTCTCGTACCGAGTCTGGTAAGGAAAGCGTTGATGTTGATGAATCAAAATCAAGAGATTGTGTTATATCTGGTGTCTGAAATTGACTTTTTGGTTGTACGCTCACCTCTCTCGTCGAGACAGACTTCAATTTTGGTGGTGGATTAATTAATATGTCTGAATTGTTTTGATGGGAAAAATGGGTGGGATACAATGGAGGTAATAGAGAATATGTGTTTGATTGAATATTCATTCTTTGAATATTTGGATTGTAACAATAGATGTCATCATTTAGTAATGGCTGAGTGCTTGATTCATTTTGAATTAATGGCTTTCTTAAGGGGTTCAAATAATTGTCAATTGGTATGGTAGAAGCCCTTGTTTTACTGTTACGTACAACAGCCGAGCGACTTCTTTTATATTGCTGAGCAGTTTTCGGTCGGCCAACACACCTTTTTCTTCCTCTTCCAGCAAATACTGAGAGTCTATAAATACACATAGTTATCGCAAAATATTAAACTTTTTCATTTCTCGTAGTTTCAGTATATTTTTAGGCTAACATAGTTAGATTTTAAAATAATAGTGTCAAAATTTTAGCATTCTCACCCTCGCTTTAGACTCGACTGTTTTGATATTAAAGTATTTTCATCTCCACCGTTACTAAACTTTTGAATTCCTTCCTCATTCTCCTCAATTTTAAGTTTTGAACTGTTGGTTGTAATATCGGGCTTGCACATAAGTTCTTCTTGAGGGAACTGAAGTAAGCCTTCTTCAGTTTTCATACTTCCGTTATCTGTACTTCCTTTTTGTATTTGAATGGCCACGGGCGTTTTTTGAGAAAGCGACGTATTATCCTCAGTGCAAATAATTTTTTCTGCAAGATAATTTTTCTTAATTAGGCGTGTTGATCGACGCATTTTTAAGAAAGAAATTATTCTTTATATTCAAAAATAATTTATGAAACTACAAAATAACGTTTTTACTCCGCTATCTATAACGGCTACAAAATACTTACACAGAGTTTTCACTAAAGCAGACCTAAACGAAATAAAAAGGGCAATGATGATATTTTAAGTACAGTTTTTTTGTTAGAACTTTTTCTGTCGATTTTGGAACAATTTTTAATGTTAAAAATAAAGTTTTCGCCGTAGGATATATGAGTATGTATTCCCCAATATCTTTCGAATAGGTATTTTATCTTAACCTCGTGGAACGTTTGTATTACACTTAGTCAAAAGTACAACTTCGAAAAAGGTACTTTTTTCGGTAACTTAGTACAATTTTAAAATCTATGGCCTTGAGATGATCCATGCTTGACTGAGCTTTGTGTGTTAGTGCAGTCGGGTGTCGTCGTCACACATACTTGTTGTCGGCTTTTGAATGATGAAAATAAAAATTTTAGATATTAGCGTCAAGCACTCGACACGCAACATTAGTTCGTCATTGGTGTTTAAATCGAGCTCGATGAATTTTCAATTTGGCATTCGGGATTACTTTCTATGTATTTTGTTTTTGTAAAATTTCCGAATACCGAATAGACTTAACCGAGATGGCATTTCGTCAGCTGTTTTGAGTTTACGTCCTCTTTATATACTTGTTTGTATTTTAACTGCAGCAAGATATTGAAAATTATATGTTTATTTTATTTGAGCTTTTTTTTATTTTAGTTCATTCTGAAGAAATTAAATCAGACTTAGAAAGTTTACCGAGCTAGTGAGTACTCATTTGTAATGTTACCTAACTCAAAATATTCCTACTAAGAAGCTATGTGAGGTGTGATTAACTACTCGGCGCGGCTCTCCTTTAAGGGATTACAAAATCTGAAAATATTCATGCGAATTAAAATGTGTAAAAATTGTTTTCAATTTAATTTGTAATGATATAACTATATTAATATTACTCTGGTAAACCCTGGCCGCCGCTGTGGTCTTTTTGGTGTATTGACCCGGCAGCAACATGTTCTGGTACATATTTTTCTTGTATCATGACAAATCGTGACAATTCAAACGTTTATATATCTCCAGGTTCTCATATCACGCTTTTGTTTCCTTCAGAAAATACTCCTTGTATGCGTTCATCCATACGGGAGCGTCACGTAATGATTTGTGCTTCATGGCATCCTTACCATCGAGCGCTGTCCCACATGCAAACAGGGATATATTTTTATAGTGCCAGACACGAAAGGATATTTCAATATTTTCACCACCCCAGATATCTATTCCGTCTTCGTAAGCACCAATGTGTGTGAAATACTGTCGATTCATCGCAAATAAGCCACAAGCCATTGTTGATGTTTTAAATGGAAGTTTAAAATCTTGCCTAAGCTCCATTGTCATGAAACCCCCAATTGAAGCCACCACGCACCAAAGGACTTGCGTTGTAATCAAACGTATCGAGACTAATCAAATGCATAACTGGTACTGCTATAGTAGAGTTTTCTTGATTCACTGCATGGTAAAGAGTTTCAGCCCATTGCTGCTTGACTTCAATTTGTGAGCCCAGGAACACAAGAACATCGCCTTCCGCAGCATCTGCTCCTACCATTCGTGAACGTATAAATCCCTCACCAGCTCTAGCTATAGCCAAGATCTGGAACATAAATTGAAACACAAGAGACAACAATATTTCATACTCATAGCAACGTTTTAAAATACTTACACATAAAAATTGTTGATTTTGTTGAACATAGTTTCTAACTGGAGGTGGTTTGTTAAATCCTTTGTCCTTTATAAATGTAAGAAATAAATAAATATGTAAATAAAGCGAATTAGCCTTGTCACAAATTTTTGACAGAAGTGCCAAGGCGAATCAATCAGCTGTTCTACTGATATCACCTTATATACAAGAATAATAGAGAAACATATTACGCCTTCCGAATTCGCCTTGTCGCAAGAGCGGATGAATAAGCAAGCAAAAGGAAGGGAAATTACTTACTTGTGAAGAAAAAGAGTAGACGAAAGCAATGGCACCAACCAAACATACGGAATTAAACACACACACATACTTCCTTGCCAAGGCGTCTTTCGCATATAAACGTAAACAAACTGCATTTGGAGACTTCATATTAATTTGTGCTTTCACAATATAACATACGCAACTTCGTTTTGATTAGTTTAATTGTTTGATTAATTTAAATCTTACAAATCACAAAACTACCAGCTATTCACTGAATTTTTACAAACTCGTAATTTTTCCTACTTTTGTTTGTTATGTTCGTTTCTTTCGTATTGCTAACTGAGCTGACGTTAGACTTGTCAAAATCGCGAAAACAAAGTAACTGTTTTTTAGTGGCGTCACCATAGTACTCAATTAAGGCGAATTTTATATTATGTAGATACGCTTTGGGCAGCACCTTAACAAAAGTTGTTATCGATGTATCATCTTTTCCGATACTCAATATATCGTTAATTATCAAATCGATGAATCGTTTGCATACATACTTAAACAACTCGTAGGAAAACGGAATACTAGAATTTTAGCGAAGTTAAAAATGGGAGATAATGACAGTAAACAAAATACAAATCCGAATTTACAGTTAATAAGGGATCCTAATACTTCAAAAAATCGAATTTTTGTGGGAAATCTTCCGTCATGTACACGTGAAGAACTAGAAAGTATTTGTCATCCTTACGGAAAAGTATTGGCATCGTTGGTACAGAAAAATTTTGGCTTCGTTCAATTCGAATCTGAAGAAGTGGCCAATAAAGTCGCATCATCACTATCCAAGTCTATTTTCAAAGGAAATATAATTACGGTTCGGAACGCTGCGTCTAAACAAGCGCCCAAACGGCCACAATCTGATAACCCTGCAGGCGTTTCCAACATGAACGCCAGTCACTTTACTGGAGCAGAAGCAATAGCTTCTGGTACTTCGTCAAATATGAATCCAGATTATAATGATTGCGAAATCATTGTAATTGATCGGCGCAATACGTAAGTTAAACATATAATTTTAAAGAAATACTATATGATGCATTAAAAATTACAGAAAATACGCAGAGTACATTGAGCAAAGGTTAAAGGATATTAATTTAAGAGTGGATGTGCTCTTTCCAAACGAAGATGTGCCTCTCGGTAAGGTGCTAATAAATATCTCAACGCGAGGATGTTTATATGCAATATTGGTCACACCACAGCATGAAGAGCACAATAGCATAACAGTCAACATATTGTATGGCCAGCCAGCAGAGCACCGAAATATGCCAGTAGACGATGCAATTCAATTGATAGGAAAAGACTTCCGCCAGAAAATAGCTAGTGACGCTTCTAAAAAACAAGCATTTATTCCAGCTATGACTAAAGCTGTCGAAATGGCACCCGTGGGAGCTCCGTCTCTCAAATATATTCACCCTAATGCTATACAAAATCTTCTTAATTTACTAGCCGATAATAGGCCTTTAACAGTTCTTCAATATGACAGAGTAATAAAATATCTCCAGGAGCGTCGTGAGCTGCAAGTAAAGATAGAACTAGGTGATGCTGCTGATATAGCAATAAAAGTGCCCGATCCCGAGATCGAGTTACAAAAGAGAATCCTCGATATAATGAACAAACCATCTGTGGCGGAAACACATTACAAGCTGCTATACCCTACTTTAGAAGCTGTTAAATCAGATTATCGTGTTATGGAGCTCCTAAAAGATGTCCGGGTTCAGAAAGCACTTGAATCTTTAATGGACTCCAGTCTCGTCGGTACTGTTGAAAACTACATGAAATTTTAAATTGATTTAAATTTAATTTATAATAAAAACTGGAAAATTACATCATTTTATATAATAAAACAATTTACAGTTGTTTATGGCCAGGAACGTTTTGCCTCATGTCCCTCATATTTGCCGCGATATTTTAAACCCGTGACAAGAGTTGAACTCTTTGGGAATGCGGTTTGACCATTGAACTTTGTATCGGTGTCTGGATGAAAACGTAAATATTCATATTGTATGTGTAAATTTTCTGGAAGGTCTGCATTCTTTAGAGCGTCATACGGTATTGTGGTGTTCACAGGAGTTTCGTAAAACTTAATAACATCCCCTGAAAATAATGCCATTTAACGGCAATATATGCATATACATATATTTATAGCTTACCTATACTTTGCAATTCGTGTACTTGCGAATTTGGGACACTATGTTGAAAGTCCTTAAAACAAGCATCCAAAAATATAAACTTTTCCTCCAAATTTGTTAGCTTATATTCGTTTGACGTAGATATTTTTAGGTTGATACATATTGCGCGTACTTTGTCAGTAATATTCTGAACTGGCTCATATGGTTTGTGAGATCGCAAAAATCTGTGTAAAATGGATTAATAATGGAATATAACGTATTTTAACATGTTTTAATTATAGTCACCCTTTGGAAGATAATGACTTCCCAACATCGGCCACATTGCGCTGTGATTGTGGCTTTATAGATGGGGAAGTGGAGTAATTCAACACAGCATATAAATTCTTCTATTAAGATATCTAGATAAGTTACGAAATACTGGCATAATTAACATATTTAATAGAAAACTTACAGTTTGTGCCAAAAACTGAATATTTTTACGTAAACTCATATCGCTTTTTTCTTATGAAGTAAAGTTTTACGCAGATCGACAAGCATATAATATACCTATCTCTCTTTTGCATCAGATTTGACTGTCAAAATCATAACGAGAAATAGACGAGGCGAATATATTCAAGGTGAAGTCGCTAGAGCAAGAATATTTAGTTTACCGCAAGGCGAACTGTACTAACGCCACCTACTTTATTTTTCGTGATTTTGAGAAGTCTGACGTCAGGTCCCCTAACAATACAAAACAAATAAAAGGAAAAGAAATTAAATGTTTGTTAGAATGCAGAAAATTGCTTGCTATTGGAATTTGTAAAATTTAAATTAAAGAAACTAGGCCGTGTATAAAATTGTGAAAGCCAAAATTAATATAAAGCCTCAAAATGCAGTTTGTTGGCGTTTTTACGCGTAAGACGCTGGGGCAAGAAAGCGAGTGTGTTCGTATAATTTCTGTGTTTGGTTGTTTTCACTGCTTTTTTATGACAATTTGGTCGAGGTTAGTAAAGCACCTCAGTCGTTTCTTTCTCGTGCTAACCGGCACCAATTGGACACACCAAATAAAGCTAAGTCTTTCTCCACTTGATCGTTCTAACACAGAGGATGCCTTTTCCACCAGGTGGTACCGCATCGAATACTTTCAGAGCCAGACCGTTTGCATCCATTCGAAGGACATGACCCAGCCTCTTCACAAACAGGTACATAATTCCCCTTCTCTTTGTTTATGCATGATCTCTTACGACACATTTGCAACCACGAATTCTATCATCCTTGACTTAACGCTAATAATTTAAAAGTATTTTCGGTAGTTAAAGCACCTTCGAATCAAGACGAATTGAGTATTTTAACTGGTGCCTTTAAAAACAATTACGTCATTTTTCGTGATTTTGACAAGTCTGAAGCTGACAGCTTCCTTCGCAATACAAAACAAACAAAAGTAGGAGAAATTTATGAGATTTAAACTAATCAAACTAATAAAAACGAAGTACCGTGTGTTAAATTGTGAAAACACAAATTAATATAAAGCCTCCAAATATAGTTTATTTGCGTTTTTATGTGGAAGACGCCGTGGTTAGAAAGTATGTGCGCGCGTATTATTTCTTGTGTTTGGTTGATTCCATTGCTTTCGCCTACTCTTCTACTTCAC
Source organism: Anastrepha fraterculus (assembly GCA_037575425.1). Classification (NCBI taxonomy): domain Eukaryota; kingdom Metazoa; phylum Arthropoda; class Insecta; order Diptera; family Tephritidae; genus Anastrepha; species Anastrepha fraterculus. Next base: position 40,432 of record JAYXIM010045753.1, read on the forward strand.
AAACAAGAAATTCCCCTTCCTTTTGTTTGTTTATTTATGGACTCTTATGACACAGCGAATTCGTAAGGAGCAATTTATTTCTGTATACCTGCTCAATTAATTTAAATTCCATTTATTTTCTGTATTTAATTTGATATAATAAAAACACATTAAATTAAAATTTGCGCGATAGAAATTCTTCTTTAAAGTACGTTTACATATGTAATAATTACCAGTAAATCCACAAAATTAATCCAACCATTCACATATGGCATATTACTTCCAAAATTGACAGTTATACTGTTCAGAGATAAATGTTATGTTGAATAGAAATTTCTGTAATAAGTTATGTAATGCTACACCAGTAGGCAAAACTATTACGGTAAATTGATAACATTTAAATTTATAATCTTTTAAAAATGTATAACCTTTATTTTCCGTTGGAATATCGGCAGACTATATCTGCCAAGTATCAAAAAACACATGTACTTATAAACGCAATTATTTAGGTGACGGCACGAAATTTTTGCTGTAGAACTACAATTGTCGACGTAGTCAATTAAATATCATTTTTCCACAAATGTTTGTTTATTTTTTTGTAATCACGTCACTCAGTTGTCAAATTCGCAAAGCACAAAGGAACGGTTTTCGGATTATAAAAGCAGATAAACGCCTTCTGTACAATCCCAATCGATTTATTTAAATTTGTTGATAAAATAAAAACAGCATGCTCCATCATTGAACGGGCATAAAGCGAATACCATACCTTTAGAATATATGGGTCTGAGAGAGAAAGCTTTTACAATATACGAAAATAAACATTTCAGAAGACTTAGAAATGGCATAATCAATATACTAAGCTAAATTTTGAATCAAAATATACTCGCGAATCTTTAACCTTATTTACCACATCTAAAAATGTAAACGAAATACAATATGAGGCACGAAATGGGTTATGAAGCTTAGAAAAAGTTATTTAATACCACTCTTTGTATGGTTTGAGGAGGGTTTTTAGACACCATAGGTACAAATTGTCAAGTTCAGCCTGAATATAAAAGTATAAGAAATATTACGTTTCCACCGGACTAGAGTTAATTTTTCTAATCTTTCTTTTCTTACCTACTTATATCTTTGCTTAGTCAACTTCAAAGTTACGAACAACCATTGTGAGTCTATTGACAATTCTTCATGTTTCATATATCGGGTGTTTTTAAAAGGAATTAATCTTATCATAAGTTATAATCATGGCATTTATTTTTTGAATATGATAACCGGCATATGTCTGCTGCGGCTGCGAATTGCATGGCGTCAATGGTGGCTTGAATATTGCAATAAATGGATCGTTAAGCAAGCTATATGGAAAGTTGCGTTGCCTTGTTGGAAACAAATGTCGTCCATGTTTAGCTGATTAATATTAAAATCAGCTTCTTCCTCATTTCAAAAGAAATAAGAACCGAGTGATGCCGCCAGTGCTCTATAAACTTCGCGAACAGATTTTTTTTTTTTTCAAAGTAAATTTTTACAATTTGGAAGTGTTCTAGGCACTTTACTGAACAGAATGTCAACACAGTTGCCCTTCTTCGCGGCCAAACCATAATTATCAATATCGATAGTTCTCATTCAGCTAAAAAAACACCCGATGTTAGGATACAGACACCCATAAAAGTAATAAAATTTTGTAAACGTAAAAATAATTTATAAGCAATTTAAAGACATTTTTAAATCATCTGTTGTGAACTGATGTGGATCGTGCAAGTAGTGCTGAATATTTTTCTGTTTGGTAGCGTAAAAACAAAATAAATTTATCGCTTCGATAGTTATTATTATATAGCTTTAGCAATGTACAGGTTATCATCTCTAATTCAAAAAGTGTTGGACTTGACAGCTAGCAAAAAAGCCGATCCGATGGCTTCAAAGTGGTTAATGTGCGAACAGGGGAAATTGTTGGAGGGTTTCTAATTGGTGTGCAGAAGTGAATTAAAAAATAATTATAATATTCAACTTGAATTTATAGTAAGGAAACATTTGTGGGTATATACTAGCTGTTACAACTTAATTTATAACAAGAAATTAAAGATTTCGTTCCGGAGGGCTGTGAGATTAATACGTACGGTGAAATAGATATATACACACTATCTAGAGTGAACGTTGAAAAGAGTATGATGACTAGTATTTCAGATAAAGTGAGAGAAAATCAATTATGTGTGTGGTGTGTCGCTCTCGCAGTGTTGTATTTTCACTAGTAAATTGAACATAATTTTGACTATACTCGAATTTGCATTTATGCGAATTTATTAGACAAAATCAACAAATGACAGTCAAATCTTATTAGTATATTATTATACATACCACGAAGTAGAAACTAGACCATTTCGTCTCACATAGATATGAAATGCAAATAGCAAGAAAAGCAATTCTCTAGTACCTTGATAAGTTCGCCAAATTTTGGTAAAGCAAACTGAATTCAAACTAATATTGGAGAAAAGGCTGAAAATATAATTTGTATGCATAACAAATTATTGATCAATTGTCAATATGTTCTAATGATTGTCTTTGCCTAATGGGGTTTCTTCCATTAGTGCATTCTTTTAATTTCCGATGAATTTGATTTCTGTATATATGTGCGACATGTATTATTTTTGATAATGCTTTCTCTAAATTGTGCGAAAATTGAAGGTAAAATAATGTATAGCAAAGGTAGAGAACTTCCTCAAATCCGATTACCAAAATTGCCTGAAAATTAGGTTGATCCGTTAAGACGGTACTATAAAATACGACACTGTGTTTCATTTTAGGAATTGGCTTATTCTCTTATGATCGCCATTTTCGATTCTACAGTCACAGTCACAATTGCTGTAGTCGCGAATGTCATGTCTTCGTTACGGTCATTGGTCATTACCGTCAGCAATTGGATTTTATTCGAGCTAAATATTTTCGGTATTCGTACACATAATGGAAATTTTGTAAAAGTAATTTGAGATATAATTTATCCCACTTGTGGCTAAGAGTGAGAAGAGCATTTTAAGTAAAATTATAGTTTTAAAAAGTGTTAAAAGAATCGAACGAATACATGGTAAAAAAATTTGGAAATATCGATTGGTATTTAAAAAGGAAAGAAGAAAGAGTGCGAATGGAAAGTGGAGCAAAAGTGTACCATATGTATGTGTGCATATTCCTGTATATGAAAGAGATAGTGTGTATAAGTAGATGCGTGAAGTGTGGATTACTCTTTATGTGCGCCTTAAGAAGAATATCAAAAAAGGGAGGACGGGTGTAGCAAACGGGTGAAATAAGTGAATTGTGTAAAAATTATATACAAATTTATTTGTATCGAAATTGTTAAAATCTATATTTTTATAATTTTTTACGAATGCATACATATGTAAATATGAACGCCTATACTTTAAATATACATATGTGCAAAGCGATTGCGAGTTATTTGAATGTGTCGCACTGCATTTTTAGTGACCAACGGATAGTTTATATGCGTGTTCCTATCGTAAATAATGTAAATTTTATTAGCGAAAAATATTGTAAAGATAAACGTGAGAAACTAAAGCGAAATCCGAAGGTACAAAATTGAGCCAATACATATGAATATCATGAAAGTAGCAGAAATTATCCAGCGAAAACTAACAACAATATTAAAAGAAAATAATACACAAAAGAAGAAAAAAAAAGAAAGTGCGGAGCACCGGAGAAGCTTGGTGCAAAGAGAGAAGATTTTCGCTAATCAGGTTTTTGTTGGTGTTTGGTGTTGTACTCGTTGATGCAATTTTGGCTGGTATAGTTGTCTCTGTCATCAATTAAATTCCGACTCAAGCCATGGTTGGAAACTCCGCCGCCCCCGCTTGAATGAATTTAACTTGCATTTACGCCTTTTAAAAATATATTCTATTGGTTATGGCATGTACTCACTTATGTTTCAAATTGATTTTGTTCCTATTATTCAGATACGGGGATAAGTAAGAAATTAAATGAATTAACATGTTGAGATATTTAGCTCTATTTAGTCCAATACATTAGGAGTGTGTATAGATTTGTTTGCAAGTGTTGCTGGCGTTGTAAGATTTCATGCCCATTCATTGTTAGCATCAAATATATATTCAAATTTAAACTGCTAACTTATGTTTTTAACCTAATACATACATATGCATTTTATAAAGCATTCCCCATTAACTTTTGGGAAATAATGATTGGGGCCATAGCTCTTAGTCGGATAGGTTTGATAGTGTGGAGAGAATATGATTTTTTTGTTGTATAATTTTTTTAAATGGTTGTTAGTCAATTTAATCTCAAAAATTCCCATTTAAATAATATTATTGTTAGATTTTCAAATATTTTTCGGTAGCCGAATTAAAAGGTCATTTAGAAAAAGAGAGTAACAAATAATTTTAGATATCCAGCCGAAAGCCTTCGATACTTGCGCTGCCTACTTTCAGTTTGTATAATAATTTTATTGTTATGTAAACCTTTATAAAACCAAATAAAAAATTTTAGATATTTTATATTTCTTTAATATAACGTCTTTTATCACTATATCATTTTCCAACCGTTTCTCAAAGTTTTTAATTCAGCTAAATGTAAGATTTCGGAAGGTCCTCAAAATAGAATGGTCCACTGAATCATTTTGTTGAGTTTAAAAATAATAAAACTAAGTGCCAAATACGATGAATACGGTGGATGTTTTAATAATTCCAACTTTAAATCCTACCAATAGTTTCTTTGCTTTCGTTCTCTTTCCAATAAAGACTCGCATCAAAAGATAATAAAATTAAATCTATGCGATCGGAATAATCGATCACCTTAAAACTTTAGGTCCCTCCATTTGTGAAACAATATCAGGGCGCAAACAGCAAAAAGGACGAGGAGGTTGGCCCAAACGATTTATATACATATCAGATTTTTCATAAAATTATAGGTAAAATAAGTTTTCAGTACCGTGGCAGTATTGAGGGTAGTCACCTATGAGCTAATGTCTACTACTGTTCGGTGGGTTGTTGAATGTAGGCTCGTTCTCTGGCTCTCCAAAGTGGTTGAGGTCGACTGCTGTGTGTCGGCTTTTAATATTACTTAAGCACAAAAGAGACAACAGGCATCAACGTCAGCCGTTCTCTATCGTCTCTTATGTCGACAGCTCAAACTATTTTTTGCTTTTATCAATTCACTAACTCTTCAATAAGATAATCTCCTTAGGTTTAAATGGCTGTGTATATATTAAAAAATATCAATATGAAACTATTTTAGATTGCAATTAAAAACGATCAATTTGAACAAATTTAAAGCTTTTATAGGCGCGGTAGCTACGATTAATAATTGACATAAACTTGATATTGAATTTAATGAGAACAAATGCAACCCTACGTGGTTGTTGTTGTCTCTTTCGTCTGCTGTACTCGGTTCATTTCCATTCCGAAGTAGAAATAGAAGCAAAAGCAATAAAGACAAAATTTCCATTGTGTATAGACGACGACTTTGCCGCACACTTGTATGTCGTTCATTCGTTGGTTAACGTTTTTTCTGATTCGATGTCGCTGTGGTCAATAATCATTTTAGTGAGAAAGAAATGTTTGTTGAATAATTGTTGTGAGTTAGTGAATAATCTAGGAAAAATCTAGTAACAAAATTAAAAATGATTTCTGTGCTTATAAATTTTTTGTGTCATATAAGTCAATTTGCATATTTACATATGTATATGTATATCTAAAATCCCAAATTAGTTGTTTTTATTTGTTTTTGTTTTTCTATCGGAAAATAAGTTATTATGCACTTCCGTACATTATTACGGGCATTTTTATTGTATAAAAGTACCACGGTTCTAGCAATACTGGATAAATATAAAGATTCCACGTTTATACACACTTGCATATGTACATATGTATGTATACGTATATATTCATTTATGCGAAAGGGGAAATAAAAGTGCACATCTGTTCATTGGGCGCATTACAATATGAGGAATTGCAAATGCTGTTGCATTTTTAGTGAAAGTATTCGATTATTGAAGAGTGTAATGAAAATAATTTAATAAATACTGTATATTTACCAGGTATGCAATTAGCCGAAAATTAAAATTCTAAAAGCAAACAAACCCAAACTTACACAAAATTCTTCGTGAATTGTAATAAATAAAGAAAAATGTCTATATAAGTGCGGTGGAAAATTTAATAAACTACTTACAACCTATCTATTATTTTATATTTTGTCTACATCAACATCAACGATTAAAAAAAAAGCCAGCAACAAACGGTGAACCACAAGCAAAGCAACCAGTCATTCAGGCAGCGACCATCGACTTTCATCACGATTCGCTCTCCTCTCAATATGTTGCGTCGTAGCAAAACAGCAAAAGTTTGATTGGAATCGGTATTAGTAGTGACTGCCGTGTCGGAAACCGTAGTATTAGTGCTACCCTTCACTACAGTGGACAAGAAAAAAGAGAAAAAATATATATACTTACAAAGTTGTGTTCCTACTATGCGCGCTGCTGTTCTTTCTATCTTTAGTAACGTCGGCGGTACTTGCACAGTTCACTCGTTCGCTCTTTTGTTCGCCGCTTATTCGTTTGCTCGTTTAGTTAGTATTCCGTTCCTTTGCACTGTTTATCGTTGACGGTGGTGTTGTTGCATGAGTTGTCATCAGCAGTGGCAAAACTCGCGCAAAAACTTCGAAGAGCACAAATTTCATTGTCGCAGAACGGTGTTTACTTGTGTTGGTGAGAAATCGCAGCCACAGTAGCCGATCTTAGTAGTCGTCAGAATTGTTAGTGTGTGATTGTACTAACTGCACCGGTGTTAGTTAAATTGTGGTTGGTTGGTAATTTCGAATTTGATTTACCTGAATCCGAATGTTAATTCGAATCGGAATCTCTATCCAGTATAGCGATGAAAGTGCATTGCCGAATAAAGCACAATAAAAAGAAAATTAAAGTGAAATAAGTGCATGAAAAACCAAAGAAAATGTTTAACTAAATGCATAAAGAAAATAGTGGAAATCAAGTGTAGAAATAAGTAAATAATTATAAATATAGCAATTTTACTAGCGAAAATAATAAATATATACTGTGAACAGAAAATCAGTAGTGATGAAAAAATAAACGGCGATGTAAGGGAAATTCCTAGGTTTTACCTGTACGTCCCAGCTTGTTAAACGTGTGTGTTTTGTATTATTTATCAATTTGTTCATATTTATGCGATCAACGGCTACAGATCAAACAAAACAGAATACTATGAAAGATAACACATCGACAGCTCATCATATGTAACACTAACTAATATAAACAACAGACGTCGTCAATGACGTAGTCACAGTAGCAAGAATAGAAATATTTGGTTGCAACACAGAGGCCGCGAAGCTTTTGTCTTGCTTTGTGCAGTGCAGTGCTTAATTCAATTGCAGTATATTGCTGAAGCGCGAATTGCTTATTATCAACGATAATTGAGAAAATGAGGAGTTGTTGTGTAAAAAAAATACATGAACTATGACGCATCAAAATCATCAGACCAACGGCGCTAGTTTGGAGGATTGCCACACAAACTTCTTTGCCCTGGTGAGTTTTCATATATGAATTTACACAATATAATTTTTATTATTTTATGGTTAACACATAGCACATTTGGGTACGTGTTTATTATTTATTCTACGATATTAGGTTAATTGCCAAATTTTAATTTAAAACAAAATTAGTCCTCGAATTTTTTTTAATAATCTCGGCTTGGAGTATGAAATGTTTTATAAATTTCAGAAATAAACGTTCCTTAATTACTTTTATTGCTTTAATTCATTGCCATTTCTAAAATGGAATTACAAACACGTGGGCGGAAAAGTTCCGAGCCTAACATATAGAAGGCATTAGTTTTATTGCATTCCCCTCTTTTTCAGTTAGTACTAACCTTAAAAAGACAGCTGTTAACATTTTTGATATTCTTTTTATTAGTTCGTGAGTTATTGTGCTAAGAGTCACGCTACTTTTGTTATTTTCAAAACAATGGTTCACAAAAAAGTTCGTGTTTTAATTATACGCTGTTTCTTGATGTGAAAAAATATGTTCGACTGAAGCAATTGCTTGAAAAGTGTTATGGGGACTCCGCTCCATAAAAAACAACAATAAAACAATGTTTTGCTGTCCTCAAATGTGGTCGTATATACACCGATGGTGCACAACGCGGCGGTAACACCAGAAAACATTAAAAAATCCACAAAATCGTTTTGAATGATCGACAGGTGAAGTTGCGTGAGGTAGTACCTGACATTGTAGAGATATCAAAACAACGTGTTGCTTTATATGGCATGAGCATTTGACTATAAGGAAGCTCTGTTGAAAGTGGGTGGCGCGTTTGCTCACTGTTGACCAAAAACAAGTCAATCAAAACAATGGCAAAACTTTATGAATTGAACTTTGAATTGTTCCCACCTCAACCATATTCGTAGATTTAAAAAATGCTCGCCGGTAAGGAATTTTGCTCGAATGAAGAGGTTATCGCTGAAGCTGAGGCCTATTTTGAGGCGAAAGATAAATCGCTCTACAAAAGTGGTATTGAAATGTTAGAGCGGCACTGGAGTGATTGCATTGTTCTTGATGGAAATTACTTTGATGAATAAAGCAAATTTTGTACAAAATCTTCGGGGGTCAAAATAAAACAATCTAAAGCCAAGTAAGCATGAATGGGTATATTAATGACAATTACACATTCACTTTGGTTTCGCCCCCCTTTGTTTTCTTGATGGGGTATGGTGTAAGGACTAATTTATTGTATTAATTTGTTTTTAAAACGAGTGGTTTTGGTTTGTTAAGCCATATTTCAAATGTAACGTTGGTTTCACGATTTAATTAATTCGCTGGTTGAGAAATTTTCGATGCTTGATCTTGTGACAAAATCATGCAGGTAAGTAAACTTTGTCCAGTGTAAAACCCTATATATGAAATTTTTGTGTTTTTAGACGAAACCCCGTCTTCAAGCGCTCCCGTAAGAAATTCCAGGCAACGAGTGATATTCCGCGCGTGTTGTATTAGATATAAAGTCCCATGACCAGAGGAGCCAAGGAATACGTGTTGATCCCAAGAATTTTGCTTTGTCCTTTGCATAAGGTTTCCATAAATTGCGGAAATTTGTTTTTTACGTCACCATACCGTTTGCTAATCAAGATCGCGCGTCTTTGCAGCTGCGCTGGTTCCTGAAATATAGCCATTATTGAGGAGGTGAACTGAAGTACCACTGTGACCTCCCCAAATAGAACTAACAATATTGGCGAGAGTAAATTCAGAAAGAGTACGTAATGAATATTTATGATCTTAGTTTTTCCCTTTTTATTTTCAGGCAAACGAGGTTGGAGTCCCTGGCCACTTTGCATGATTGAAGGTGGAAATAAGAATCAATTAATTATCTACCGACTTGCCACTATGGAGACATAAACCGTTTTTGAAGACGTTACAGACGATAAGTAACGGTAAACGACAAGCAAAACTGTATATTTAGAAAATATAAATGTAATAATCAGAATAGTACAACTGGATATCAATCCGCATAAATATTACATGCAATGTTGCTGGTACCTGTGCAGCAAAACCTTGGCAAGTTGGTCGCCCATAAAACTGTGATTTGTTCGGAAAAATAAATTTTGTTCTACTTTGTTTGACATAAATAGTTTTTATTACACTTGCAAGCCTTGTATTTAATGAATTCATGGATTTAGTGCGACGAAATTACACAAAAATAATTTCATGTATATGTCATTACATAATAAATACTTGCTGATATTTTCGTTACCACCTCGGGCGTTCCTCAAGGGAGTATTTTCGACCTCTGCTTTGTTCATAAACCAAATTAATTCTTATTTCTCTTTCCCCAACTTTTTGTTATACGGCTATGATTTAAAAATACTCTCGATGTCAACGAATAGAGCTGACGTGATTGAACTTCATACGGAGCTCGATAATCTGAACTCTTTTACTTTTTCTAAATCTTGAAATATTTTCGCTAGTTCGTATTGAATTTCTACGTCCTCGCTTCAGGCCATGAAGGAAATTGAGTGTTGAGGTGTTATTTTTGGTATCAGACTCTCTCATAAACATATTTTGCATGAATTTCGAAATATTTCATGGGCTTGTTGTAATGACATTGTTTGCTTAATTTGGAATATAGGTATTATACATATATGATTTACCATTATAGAATACATATTATTATTCTTAAACGCACAAAACCTCCCAATTTACGATATAAGATAAGACTTGTGAATTTCTCAAATAAGTGTTATCAATTGGAGATTGATGTTAGAGGCCACCTTGATTGGTATCATAAATATCTCAGGGGCTGGCGCAATATTTCGTCTAATGAGCGTTCTTATAAATAGTGGAAGTTTTAACCTACCACATTATATTGGTACACATTTATTAATATATAAATATATAAATGTTTGTAATCTTCACTTGTGACCGCCGCCGGTAGCCACTAGCCTAGTGATATACCATATATGTCAGCTCCGCTGCTGCAGAATCTCTCTCATGTATATTTTGCTCACTCGCATTTTTTATTTATTGTGTTTATGCATGCATGTATGTGTGGCTGCTCATTTCCAAAGTCAAAGCAAATAACAAATGACAACAATTTTATTCCTAATTGGTGCTGGTGTTTTGTTGACTTCGGTAAGTAGCTGCTTACATGGGTTCATATGTACATAGATATGCCTATATGTATGCGGTTTATCACCACGAACATTGTGAATTGCAAATTCTTTACGTTTGTCCCGCTAAGTATTTCCCAGCAACTGTTCGCATGTTCTACATTCTTTCGCCGCTTTGGTCATGTTTTCGTTTTCAATGCACACTCGTTCTCATTTCAAGGTATAGATATGTTAGCGTTCTGTTTGTTGTTGTTTTTCTTCTCTTGTATCTACTAAAAACGTAAAAAGTATATTTTTTGGCCGTTATGCTCTTTCAGTATTGATGATTAAATTGTGTGATGTCTTTCTCGTTTTCATTATGTTGGCATTTTCTTTGCGTCATTTTTCTTCTACTCAACAATTCTCACAACTTCGCTCTTCATTTTCAAGTATCAGATAAATTTTTGCTTATGCCGTTATTTTAGTTATTTTATTTAAAGTTTTACAATTTAGTTAGTGGCACCCACTGATTTCCAGTTATTAATTCGAGTAGGGCTGTGAAGTTAAAAATGTAAAATAAGTTTCATTCACACATATTTATTATAGAAACTTAGTATAGTATTGAGGTGTCCACACTTAAATTAATTGCTAAACTTGTCCAGCCTAATCGTCTACGCCTTAATCCACAACTGTGAATTGAGTTTACGTCGCTGATATGAAAAAATATGGTGTGTGAAATTTTTTGTCTACATGTTCTCATATACATAAATAAATACATACAGAAAAGTATCAGCATATGTACCTTTTTCCATTTTTCGTAGTACTGATTAGGATTTTAAGTAGGTATTTTAAATTAGTTTCAACGCAAACACTAAGTTAGCGTGAGTTTTAAAGTACAAGATGAGCTGTGGTGAATTTTTTAACTTCTAGGTAGTTTAGTTTTCTCTAAATGATTAATTTGTGAGATTTGTATACGATGTGAAAGGTACATATATGGGTCAAATCTGCGTTTTTGTTTTTATAACATCGTAAAACATTTCAGTCGTTCCGATAGAGTAGAACCGACGACAGCTTTTGGCCGGATATAAATCCGGATCGTTCCGATAGCGTAGAACCGACTGTCGTCGGAACGCGAAATGCGATCCCGATCGACGGTTCTACGCTATCGGAACGATCCGGATTTATATCCGGCCAAAAGCTGTCTCTCCGGCAGCATTCCCCTTACGTGCATGGAGAATGTTTATGCTACAACAACAACAACAACCAAATTTATCGTTACCACAGTGTCAATCAATGGGTAGTAAAAAAAAAAAAATATGCTACATATGTGCATGTAATTAAAATTTGTCAGTCTATGATAGCAAATTCCCGACATTCATCGGGAGACCCTTACCTCCTTCTTAAGCTCCCGACCCCCGAATGCCGTAATCGGAGTGCAACCACCACCTACAGCAGATGAAGAGCTTCAGCTACACAGAGACCTGCGTAACCGCGGCACAATTATTGTACGTTCTAGCTATTGTAGCAGGTTAAACAACTACTTATCCAGAATTCACCCCGACATACTAAACATATGTCCGACATGTGAAGACAGCCCGCACGACACTAACCACCTTTTCACATGTCCCATCAAACCCACTCATCTAACACCCCTCTCCTGGACCCAGCCTGTCGAATGAGCTAGACGAAGACGACCGGTGATTTACACTGACAAGGGTTAGTATTGCTGCTACAACAACAACTAGATTATAAAAGAATAATGACAATTAAAACTTGATACGCGCGACGAATATGAATTATAATCATAATTCCGTATTTAATGGTGGAAATTAACTAATATTTTCAGGCACTACCTAAATCTTGAAAAATTTTCAGATTTGCCCGAGTGTATTTCTGTCATGAAAAAGCTCCTCATAAAAAATATCTGCCGTTCGGAGTAGCTCAAAACTGTCGAGCAACATCAAGACACACGCCACAAATAGGAGAGGGAGCTCGGCCAAACGCCTAACAGAAGTGTACGCACCAGTTATATATTATATATATTATTTATTATATTATTTCTATTTAACTGTTTATGAATGTTCTGTTAGTGAGGTGGTGTGACGGGAATATGTCGAATTCGCAAAACTGTAGGCGTGCGTAGTCTAGTAGACGAATGTTTAGTAATCCAGGGTTAATAGGTCCAACTGTAGTAGCATTACTATGCTGTGTAGATCCATTATCAGTTGTGGTTGATTTGACGAACTTATACGGTGAGCGTAAATATGGAGAAGAAAGGAATATTTTGCTGCTTTCCGATGTGTAATGTTAACATCTTACTGAATTATGGATGGAAAACACAGAAACGCTAATATTCAAAGCGACAATGTCTTTGAAAAGGTTCACAGAAATAATCAATGCATACGTTTCGAAGATCAAGAAGAAAGAGCCACTTTCCGAGTTCGAGATAAATCAAGGCCCTGTACGAAATATATTTGACAAATGTAGTCACCGATAAAACGTGACTCGATGAGAAGTTGCTGCCCGTTCGTTCAGTAAACGGTATGAGCATGGAAAACTATTGGGTTTTATGTGATTAAAATACATTTTATGTTTACGCGATTGATGTGCATATTGGCGGAGTAGCAAATTTTGTACCAAAGTGAGAGGGTTGTTTAGCAGCTTACGGAAAGGCTCAAATGTGACTCGTGATAACTTTTTTACTTCACTTCGTTTGGAAGTTTCACTGAAATAGCGACAGTTGGAACTCTCAGAAAGAATAGAGAAGTAATCTCACCATTACTGCTTCAAATGAGAAATAAGCCACTATATTATTCCGAAATCGCATTCAATCATAGTCTTGCCTCAACTTTGGTTTCTTCATATGTTAACAAGAAAAGACAATTCGTTACTTTGCTCTGGAAATAAAAGTTTTGCAATTATTTGCCTTCGAAATGCCTTCAGTAATTTCACTATAGTTTGCCCAATTCTATTATATTTTCTTCTAAACTTCACTTGAATTCTTAAAATATGCAGTCACGCACATGTTTTACTTGTATTCAAATTATTACAATGAAAATTAAATGTAAAAGTATTTATCAATATCATCACTTTCCAAGCTTAAACGATGATAAGAATTCATAGGAATTGAAAACTATATAGTCCTTCAAATGAAAATGAAAATAAAAATACGAATAAAAATGAAATATTTAATTTCAAATTTGATGATGGGGATGCGGATGGAGGTTATCGTGCCTCCTACTACACACATCCATATATATTATTACGTTTCAATTTTTAGTTTATTGGTTTGAAAAACGTAAAAATACTGTGGATTTCGCAGCCGGAGTTGAACTGACGAGGTTTATCCTTTTGGAGCGCAGCCGATGTGTCCTGGCAACACTAACTTTTCGCTAAACTACAAACATTAACAATAAATTACTTAAATACTAAAACTTCCAAAGGGTGCCGGGGGACCATCCCTCCACATCGTTTCTTTTTCAAGGCTTGTGGCATTATACTGATTATTTCTCAAGAAAATGGACGTACAGTACGTTAAGAAGAAACTAGAAATATATGCAAAGGTAATCGGTGACCCACTACTGAATTTAGGGGCATATTCGACATATATGTACATATCATATACATATACGGAATTTTCACACGGTTCACGTAATATGCTAGGAATCGAGACATATACATATGTATATACATAATGCTCAGAATGATGAGTGGAGTCGATTTAATCATGCCTGTTCGTTTTTTCCGACCGTGCGCACCACCCCAATTTCCAAAAAATAAAAGCGTGACATCTAATAAAAAAAACTATGAAGGAAAAATGTTGAAAAGTTTACGTAGCCACATCCATTTTTAGGTAAATGCGATTTGCTCATTTAGATCCGACATAAATAATAAAGAGATCGAATAAAAACACGCCCAAATTGAATTTCACCAAAATGTTAGCGGGTAAATAAAGCCCTGTACGGACCAAATTTATCAATTTCTTACTGTTATCTTTATTTTGCTTTACTTGCAAGCGTGTGTCTAATAAAACCTATACTCATAGAAATAGCTTTACAGATAATAAGAAATTTGTTTTTTTGTGTTTTAAAAGAAACACTAAATTTAGTTTTGAGACTTTTCTTCCATAACAAAAATGCATTGTAACAAATTTTTTGAAAAATCTACGAAAACGCGATAGCCATTGTTGTTGTTGTTTTAACAGCATAAGTAGCCCTGTCAGTGTAGGCACATCATCGTTCGTCTTCGTCTAGCTCATCTAGGGGTAGGCCCAGGAAACATGCTGTTTCGTCAGGTTGGGTCCAGAGGAAGAGGGGGGCTAGATGAGTCGGTTTAAGGGGGCATGTGAAGAGGTGGTTAGTGTCGTGCGGGGTACCTTCACATGCCGGACATGTGTTTGGTATGTCGGGGTCGATTCTGGATATGTAGGAGTTTAACCTGCTACAGTATCCAGAACGTAGTTGTGCCAGTGTTACACGGGTCTCACGGGGAAGCTTGAACTCTTCATCTGCAATAGGTGGTGGTTGGACTCCGATTACGGCATTCACAGGGCGGGAGTTCATGAAGGTGGTAACGGTCTCCCGGTGAATGTCGTTTATTGACTGTCTAAATACTGTCCGGTCCAGTAGGTTGCGGTCAGTTTTGTCCTGGATTTCGTCAGCGTAGTCTAGGAGATGTCTCCTGACGTGCCTGGGAGGCGGCTCAGGCTCAAGCAGGTGTCTGCAGGGGTGAAACCTACGGTAACATCCAACCAGAAACTGCTTGCTGAGCAGTTTGTTATGCTCCACTACTGGGAGCATTTGTGCCTCGGCATGTAGGTGTTGGATGGGTGACATCAGGAGCCACCCGGTCGCTGTCCGAATGGCGGTATTTTGACAAGTCTGTAGCTTTGTCCACTGCGAATCACTAGTTCCAGGCGACCAGACAGGCGCAGCATAGTTTAGAACCGGTCGGCCAATTGCCTTAAATGTTTTCTGTTGTATATGCATTACTGTAAAAATCGAAGAGTCATACTATAACTAGCTTTACATCGAACGGGCGACTCAGCGAAAAATTTGTAAATTTTTATGTTTTCGAAGATTGACCTCAAGCAATTTTTTGTTTTGAGATTCGTGCAAGAATGAGAATTTTGTGAAACAATTTTTTAGTGAACCGTGTTATTTCAAAATCGTTCAAAAAGACAGTTGGGTGTATTTAATTTTTTGTTGATTTATTTTAAGCCAGTTCGTCCTTGAGTGGAATATGTGCCCCTTAAAGTTAACGTACAGCACGACAAAGCATTAAATATTGTTGTTGAAAGGATGTCTCCTGGTTTGATTCCGGTCTGTACTCACGTTCATGTATCAATATTCGTTTCTATTTATAATCATATAGCGCATTGATGATTTGCCTTTTTTAATTCGAAATATTTCAGAACTTTAATTTTAGTATTTTTAAAAAAATCTTTTTGCTTTTTAATCATCTCCCAACCTTCTTTGGAAAAATAATGTTTAAAATTTGAGACTATGAAATTTTTACTTGGCGGCCGCCGTAGCCGAATGGGTTGGTGCTTGACTACCATTCGCAATTCACAGAGAGAAGGTCGGTTCGAATCTCGGTGAAACACCAAAATTAAGAAAAACATTTTTCTAATAGCGGTCGCCCCTCGGCAGCCAATGGCGAACCTCCGAGTGTATTTCTGCCATGAAAAATCTCCTCATAAAAATATCTGCCGTTCGGATTGGCTTAAAACTGTAGGTCCCTCCATTTGTAGAACAACATCAAGACGCACACCACAAATAGAAGGAGGAGCTCGGCCAAACACCCAAAAAGTGTGTACGCGCCAATTATATATATACATGAAATTTTACTTTAATTGAGACCTATAGTATTCTTCCCAAGCCCACATTCTGTAATTTTCACGTTCTCCAGTTTTCTTCTAGGTAATAGTTAAATCTAAGAATGATAGAAACAAGATCGCGCCCATCAGAGAGTGCGTGACGTCACATTAGCAGAGTTGTGCAGTGTTGCTAACCATTTGCTCTTTGCAATAAATTTAGTGCTTTTTTATACCCAAAATGCGATAAATTTTATGTTTGGTGTTTGTTTCTGTTTTTTTGATTAAAGCTACTGAAACTGTAAGCTAAAAAAACTGTATTATTAAACAAAATAATGTTAAAAAAGGTCACTCTGAGAAGATTTTAGAGCTAATGAAAGTATCAACCAACTTTCATAAAAAAAATTAATTATAAAATTTGATATTTTGAAAGTGCAAAAATAATTTTTTGCTCCTTTTAAGGTTATGGAAGAATATTAAACCTTCTTCTCTCAACTCTTCTTAACATTGAAAACCTTTTTACGCATTTTAAAAAGCGTTTAAGTGTACTGAATGCGAATTAAAACTATAGTGGTGTAATCGGTTCTTCGAGTCCTCGATCCTTTGTGGGTCATAGGGCATCAAGAGGTGTATTCATAGCAAAAATAAGCAAAAAAATACCGGAAAATACTGAAATACTACATTTTTACAAAAATAGCAAAAAAGTCGGTATCTTAGCAAAAGAGTTTCTTAACTAAAAACTCGTAAATTAAATTGTATATAACCATAATACACTTATTTAAAAAACCGCACATTTTAAAGACAATTTGCCACGCATACAAAGTTCTTTAAGTAACTAACAGCAGCAGCGAAAAACAGGCAAAAATATGATGACATCATTAATAATATGTCCTGACAACCGTACGACTAAGATCACAATGACGTTTGTATGTAATCGCGAACATCCAGCATGGATACGCCGATTAAGAAGAAGAATATATTTTACAAAATTATAAACACAACATTTTAATTAGAACAGGCTAGAAAAATGTCATGAAAGATCGAAAACTCCGAGACTAAAAAACAAAAAAATGCTAAATCAATTGTGCTAATATGACGTCACTCATTGTAAAATTCGCTGAGAGCAAAGTAACTGGTACCGTCTCATTATTCTTTTCTTCATCAGTTATCTGTTGATGTTGAAACCTCTGCTTTTGGTCGTACATATGAGTCGTAAAGTAACTTATAAGGCATAGAACATTTTGTGGACGGAAATACCGTCTATGTCCCCTCTGATTGTATCACTCCATTAGAAACACATATATACATATATACATACATACATGCTCAAGGGCATAACATATATCCCGAAAATAGTTAACCTCTTGCGCTATTTGGACGTGTATAGCACTTCCAACGAAATTTGGTCTCCAGAGCTTTTTGAGCTTTCTGTGCTCCTTACTTAACAAAGAACTGTAAAAATAGCCAATATTTTCTTAAACATAATATTTAAATTTATTTGTATGTATATTGCCGATTGGCGTTTGTTAAATAAATAAATAAATAAAATATGTATTATATATTAAATAATAAATAGTAGAACTACATATGTGCATTTCGCACACGGGATCTGCCCAAAGCTTTAACAGAAATTATTCCAAGTAAAAGCTCATTTGGAATTTTTTTGCACGGGATAGTCACACGCTTTTGGAAATTAATTTATAGCGCAAGAGGTTAAGAAGACATTCTTATTACACCTTTAACGATACCTTCCTACACAAAATATAATTTATGGTGATCCAATTTTACCCCTTTTTGCTGATGAGGGGTTTGATTTGTACATTAAGACTTAATTAACTTAATTAATAATTATTAAGTTTATTTACTAATATTTTTCCCAATTTCAGACTGATTTATGCGGTATTAAATGGCGTAAGTTCGTTAATGGCGAACGAGTAAATGTGTCGAGTGATCCTTTGGATGATCCCATCCTGCGCTCCTATTCACGATGCATGCAAGCTGACATTCTTTGTGTGTGGCGACGCATACAATCCACCAAGCAGGAGAATTCCGATCCTAATGCGCTTTTTGAGATTAGCTCATCGAAAGTACATCCCCCACTTTCGTTGGCCGCCGCCAAAGAATTATGGATATTTTGGTACGGGGAAGAGCCAGACCTTAGCGAATTGGTAGATGCGGAATTGTTGAAAGTTGCCGGTAAGTAATATATAGTTTTAATCAATTTTTTATTTTAAAATCATAAAATATTAAATGTTTTTTAATATTATGATTATTATGAGCATATTCCTACACAGTTCAACTTTATATTGACAATTTGACGGTGGCATACGGTTTTTTGAATTAGAAAAAATACCGCGGAAAATGTAGATGTCACCGACCGATGTCACCATTTGAATTATACATATATACATATATACCAATGGACCATAACATTGTACATATGTATACCATTTATGTGCATATTTTTCATTTGCTTCGTGTTCAAACAGCAATGTTTCGAAACACTTTCTCCGTTTTGTTATTTTGTTAAAATATTCTTTATGCAAAGATATAAAGCAAATATACGAATATAACATCGGCAAAAATAATTTAATAAATGCAGTCATGAGAAAAACGAAAAAGTTGAATGCCCGAGATGCGTTATGAAAGGATGGTTGAGGAAGAGCATAAGGAAGAAAGTGAGGTAAAAAGCGGGTAAAGCGCAGAGCAGGTGATGATTCCATCTACCTATTTACATCTACTTCGTACATGTGTATATGCATGTTTATATAAACATGTTGATGTACTGTGATTACGCGTGGCTGGCGACGGGCAGTTCGATGGAATTTCGAAATGCTTTGTTTGGAACTTCCTCCGAACATTTCTCATGTCATTCATTTAGTACGTCTGCTTGTATGCATGTAGTATGTACTTACATACCTATGGCTATGCACACGCTCTTATATTGTTGCTCACGATTTTGTTTGTAGTTTTTTGTAGTATCTTAATTTCTATTTATTTGTACAATTTTTTGTATACGAATTAGGTAGGTTTGGATAGAAAATGAAAATTAGACCAATATTGCTGAAGAGTGGACGGCCTTGCGATTACACCAGCAATGAATTCATCGAATTCAACGCAGCTCACACGACACCGCACATCTGCCGGTTAGAAGTATCGGTGAACGCCATTCATCCGCCCGCCCGTATGAAAATTGGCAACGGCGCATCAAGTGCGTTTTAATACCAGTTGTGTGATAGACGTCACAATCTGATTTTTATACTCGTATAACCCACAGTTGCTGGCGTAAAACAGCTGTCGTGTGAACGTTAATGTAGTGGTAATCACCTCGCTTCACATTTGCTTACTTACTACATACAAGTTTTATAATTTTGAGTTTTCTCATCGCGCAGTGGCCATATAATGTTTACGTTTCTGCTGGTTGGTGCTGTTGGCTCTTTGATTATTCTCTGAGTGTTGAGACACTATTGATTTCTCTTTTTACACATACATATATGCGCAAAACAACAATAGCTGGTAGATTTGTCGGAACCTGTTTGGCAGAGAGTAGAGGGTATACCATGGGAAATACTCGATGTGACTACACACATACATGTATGTTTAGTAGCTGCCGTATACTTAACTATTTGTAAACTATTACTCCTCATCCCCGTACAATAGTTCCGAACAGGAGATTCCATAGAAGTTTCAATTGAATGTCGAATTCAGAAATATATCCACATATACTTTAAACACAATGCATCGAAATTTTAGATTCGCAATTTTCCTGTTTTGTTTTCTTTTCCCGCTACTCAATAATATTTAGTGGGCTTTTTTGAAGAGTACCCAAAATTTTTTGTGAAAAATTGTAGTTTTTAATTTGACTATGAGCATTCTTCTTCATTAACTTTATTTCAATTCTTTTTGAAAAGTAGGTTCCATGCATATGGGGTTTCATGAGTGACAATTGTTAGATATTCTTCCTTCTTCAATTTAAAATACAAAATACGCAATCGGAGTATTGTAAATTTAAAATACTTGGGATTTTCTGTTAAGGATTGGACAAATAATAATAATTTGTAATGTTCTCAGGAACAATAATGAAAACAATCATCGAGAAAATAAAACGTTTTAAAAACACTAATTGTTTTGAATTTGTGTAAAACTTTAGCTTTTAAAATGAGCTGAGTTTAAAATAAAGCGCTGATAAGCTAATATGAATTTACGAGGCCAAGGAATTAAAATTATAGTCGAATTCATTAATTTCAAGGCTATCTCTGCGATGCTTGAATCATACAATTCTCCTCGTAGAGCTTTTTTCTAGTAGCAACCAAAAACCCTGCTCTCAAACAATATATTTATCCTTTGGTATCTCAGATTGAAAATAAAATTGTCTTACTCATGAAAAGTGTTCCCACGCATAGCTGAATAATTTATAAAAAAAATTTAAGTAAAGTATTGTAGTAGTTGTGGCACTGCTTACATCTTTTCTAACGCTTGATATAATTTGAAAAGATGTGCTTTTAATATCAATAATCAATAATATCAAAAGTAACAATAAAATAATGGGATATAAATATTTTCTGCTAATAATATATCGTTATGCATATAATTAGTATACCTCGCTAAGGCTTTGAAATATTATTTCTGAAGTACGACCACGAAATGTTCGTGCATATTTATAAAAAATAGCCAATAAAGTGGGTTTTCATAGTGAAAATGTATCCAATTGAGTAAGAAAATATTTGTCTTTGATATCAACAAAACCACTTAAATATAATTTTATTTATTTAGTGAAATCCTTGTAAATCTTAAACAAATTTATTTAATTTGCGTACGTAATGCTACATAAATCATAGAATTCCAAATCATCAAGCACATACTACGTGGTGGCGTTCAGCAGTGTGAACATGCAATTATAATGGCCCTCATTGGAAGTACCCATATATATATGTATGCATGTATGTATGTACCGAAACCTCACATGAAAATTCATATAAACACATCCAGGCATGCACTTCTGCTTGAATAAAAAAACAATTTTGCTGTTTTCGCTTTGCTTTCTTTAACGGTGCTTATACTCACACGTCTGTTTGGTAGCAGCCAAAGCGAATCCAGACAAGGTGATAGCAGTAGTACAAAGCAAAATTGACATGCATGTATGTTGTTTTTGCAATTGGTGGTTTGTATGCCAAAATTTCAATCAGAATTAGGGGATCCTCAAGCTGATTTCAATTTACTTCAATTGTGCTTGTATGCTGTGTACTGCAAAAATTTTGGATGGAGGTACAGTTTGAAGAGCTGATTTATCACAACAAAATTAAACGGGCGTTCACAACCGTGGTAATATTTTAAGAGTTTGCTTTATGACTTATAACTTTATGAGACTATTTTGATAAATATAAACAAACACAAAAAAAAAACAACCTTGACATTCAAATCATCAAAAAGCAAGAAAAAATATGTACCAATATGTACCAGCCGTTTTAGTAACTTCACCTTATATGAATTCGCCTTGGTAGCAGCAGTTCACTCGTGGATTTACTCGCATCCGTAATATTTTGTGTGAGTTTCTTATTTCAGTGTCGTGCTTTGGTCTCATTTTACGGGTTATTGCACTGCTTAACGTTGGAATGGACGCAGTGAATATGGAATAGACATATTTATACACACAAATAAATGAATTTTTTTAATGTATATATATGTATGTAGACCGGCGCGACCTGCTTAGGTAAGGCCGATATTCAGTCGGCTGATACCTACGCTGACTGACAAATGAAGAAGCAGTAATGGCGAAAAACAGAATAGGAAGTTGAGGCAGAGACAAAAGCTAAATATGTTCTGTAAAATTTGAGAGAGAAAAGAAATCAACAGAATTTCTGTTTACTGCGGCTATACAGTGTATGCTGCAATATATGGTGGGCTCGTAAACACTGAACATTTGCGCAAAATTAGCAAACTAATTACATATGCACATCCACATGTATATATGTAACACAATATTTTCATATCATTCTTTACTAGAATGGTACATATAACATATACAGCTATTACTGTGCGTATGTTAATTGTGTATTATTTTAATTAATGCGTTTGGTATACGGACATGCATTCCTTTGCCATAAAAAGTAAAGTTTTCTATATACATATGTAGTATGTATACATATTTACGTTCCACCATACTCACGTTTGACATTTTCCGAAATAATCTATTGCAACATCAATAAATAAATAATAAATATTTATTGTTTAGTGCTCAAAATTGAAATTGACCCCTCTAAGCGTGGGGTGGGAATCAAGTTGAGCGAAATTGCACACCAATACTGATTACTGACAGTACTAAATTCTCTCAACAGGGTAATCAAAATGAGAGGATGGCTTTATGACGCCTGTGCCTAAGTTATCTGTTGTTGGTTGGCACTTTGCATTTTTGGACGACCGCGCATCGAGAGAAGTAAACATGAACAAAGATGGGGTGTGTAACAAATACATGTGCACATACACGTTATTATTCGACCCTCTTTATACTTTGGCCACATTGATCTCTTGCCCACATGCACATGTGAATGTAAAATGAGTAACATCTCCCAACAGCCGAAGAGTAGTAAATACCAAAACGCACACGTGCTGTGGACTGGATAGCATAAACGGCATTTCTGTTGGGTAACTTCCCGTATAAGCAAATATTCCATTATGCATATGCGTATGCGTGTGAAACTATTGTTCAATGGCTGGGAGAAGTTGGTGCTGTCGTTGAAGGTGAATTTGCGAATTTAGTGGGTTTTTGTTCATGGTTGCATGTACGCCTGAGTTCCTCAGCCCATGCAAAAGCGGCTCAGTTAAAGTCTCGAGCCAGTTAGTCGGTTGTTGGCTAAAACAGTATAGCTGATAGAGATTTGTTGTTTCATTTTCGTAATCTTATTCGTTGGCCTGTTCGGTTGATGACGGAACTTTGAGAATCCTATTGAACATGCTCATAAAATAAAAGTGGTATATGGGCGAATTTGTGTGCATGTTTGTATCCGAAATTAACGTTGGAGTGTTATACGTTATGAAGGGTGGTTGGATGCAATTTTTGCTTTATTCGCGTGATATGTTTTACAAACACGTGTATAAATTTATCCAATTGTTATTTAATTGTCGTGTTAATTGAACTGTTAAACATTGTTTCTCGCTCTTACCCCACACAATGCTATCAACTGTATACCTTTTAACGGTAATATCTGTCCTACGAAATGCAAGACTTTGAAATGCTTTCGGAACTGTTTCTATTTTGAACAGCTTTTGTGAACATTGAAATCTGTAGGAACAAAGACACATCTGCAATAAAGCTCGTCCAACAGGATATAATACTCGCGTTACATTCAGTAGGTCGTAGTTTTGCTTGTTCGGAAAGGCAGTTACATAACTCAAATTCAATTATTTTTTCTATACAACTGACTGGCATCTTACTGTCATAGGTGAATGACCTGGCATATGTTTCAAGTAAATTTTTTATTGCTTATATTTTATAACTGTTATGGAACCACTTCGCAATTTTTAAAGAGCGTTTTGGGTAATTGTTGTACTGGTTGGATATCTTTGTACTTGAGCATGAAATACTGGGTTTGATCCCCATTGTAGAGATAAACTATCAACAAGTTTTTTCTGATGCAGCTTCGGCAAATAGGGGCTCTGCATTCATGTACCACATTAAGAATTACACTACAAATGGATGAGAACTGGGCCTGCACTTTTAAGGATTTATGCACTAGATTAAATCTGGGACATAGGCTCTCGACTGCCATGAGGAATAATTTCTTAAAGTTGGGTTGGTTATTCAAAATTGAATTACCAAAAGTCAATCTCTGTTTCTCGTTTCACTCTTTAAACGGAAACTATATTGAATACTTTATGTGCATAACCTGGAGTCAGTGCAAATTATGGAGGTTATTGTTTGTCGAATCTAACTATAAGGCTTTCGGTCCTTCCCACGACAGTCGGTTATATGTTGCCGGAACGTTTCATGCATACCTATAGGCAGCGTTCCCCTTCGAGATCCTCATAAAAAATATCAGCTTCATTTGTGGAACAACATCAATACCGATGCCACAAATAGGAACTTTAGAACAATTTACATATGTGCAATTTATTTCGTTATTTATTTTATTTTTACCATAAAAAGTGACCATTAAACCATTGTTAATTTTGGATTTACTCAAGGTTTTGTTTGTCAAAAATAAAGGGTGCAAATATAAAATTCTACTGTATGGATCTCATAATAAAAACCAATACTCTATGATGAAAACATGCGGTGCGTGGTAAGGTACACAATTTAATCTACAAGAAACACGAATTCACTTCACGATCATTACGTTTGATAATAACATATTTGAAAGTCAATGTTTTTTAATAACATAATATTTGTTTTCGCTTAATTTCACTACCTTGTCAACAATTTTCGACAATTCACAAACGGCAACATTGCCTGTGATCTGTGCTAGGCGTAAATACAACGCTTGTGTGTTCAAATACGTTTACAAAAATATTGCCGTACGTAGGCATGCTAGTGTGAATGCCGTGTGAGTATCTATGTGTGCAAAAATGGTGCTGTTGCTATCGTTTGTGCCGTGTCCCGTTGTCGTCATTACTTTTTGTTTCTTTTTTTCTTCCATTTGTTGTCGTTTGTAAACATCATCGTCGAAGTGCGCCACTACCTTATCAACATGCTCTTTTCAACCATTGTAAATATTTGAGTACATTTCTCTTAGTATTTGGTGAATAGGAAGGAGGTGTATATTGTTTATGTCGTGTATATTGCTTTACTGCTTACACACGTTTATAATAAAGCATGTTGTCCTCGCGCCATAGATAACATTAATTGAGTCATCTTCTTCTCTCGCAGTGTCTACGGCTCTATCGTGCTGTCATTTGCCTTTGCTTCTCTCTATTGGCCAGGGTGGTATTGCAGCATTATTTATGTGTTGTGCTATCCACTTTTCATTATTTCTTCTCTTCTCGCCTTTGTGTACGTTTGTTTTCTTTATTCTTTTAGTCGTTGTTGCTTCTTGCCATTTGAGTTTCTTTATTAGCTTGTATTCGTTCATTCATTAATTTTATTTCTCATTTTGTATGTTGATGGCTCTTCTGTGTTTATTCACAGTTTTATTTTTAAAACGTGCTGTTACCACCGCTGATGTTTGTTATTGTTGTTATTATTGTAAATCTAATACCGTTGCACTCTCATGAAACAGCACCAACTCAACATATCTCTTTGATAATGCGACTCCTCATCTATACCTAATATAGGTGTGTGTAAATACATACACTCGTGGACAAAATAATAGGTGTAACAAAGATTTTTTTAATAACATTCAAAAATGTGTAAAGACAAGAGTTTTTTTTGTTGTTTTAGTAATGTTTTATTTCATTAAATAAAAATATGTTGAAATTCATTTTACTTTTTACACTCAAACCAAAATGTAGTTATAACAAAAAATACTATTGGTCAAAATAATAGGTGTGAAATATTATATGACAAAAAACAAAACAAAAAGACAGTTCAACTTAAATATAACCGCTAGTATTTCAATAACCAGTATATCCTCCATGGTTCTGTATAAGTTTGCCTATTCTATTGGGCATGGATTTTATTAATTTTTGGCAGGTTTCTAAAGGGGTAGCATCCCATATTTCTTTGGTTTTCTGCCACAATTGCTCCTTGTTTTGGAATGAAAAGTCTGCCAGTCTCCTCTTCAAATCACTCCACAAGTTCTCAATAGGATTGAGATCAGGGGATTGACTTGGCCATTGCATACAACTTATGTTCGCATTTCTTAGCCACTCCGACACCAACCTCGAGGTATGTTTGGGGTCATTATCCTGCTGATAACACCATCTCAAAGGCATGTTTTCTTCTGCATATGGAAGCATAACATTTTGCAATATATCCCTATACTCAACCGCGGTCATTGTGTCTTTTATCCAAAATAAAGGACCAACACCCTGCCAAGAGAAACATCCCCACACCATAATGTTTCCGCCTCCATGCTTAATGGTCTTTTTGGTATACTGACACGCAAATTCTTTGCCTTTCGGGCGGCGTACACTTCTTCTGGAATCATTACCGTATAAATTAATCTTAACTTCGTCACTAAATAAAATATTTCGCCACTTTTTTTCTCCAGTAGGACCACACCAATCTCTGTGCTCATTAGCAAATGCTTTTCTTCTCTGTATGTGCACCTTTCGTAGAAGTGGAACTCTTCTAGCTTTTCGTCCTGGTAGATTAGCGTCCACTAAGCGCCGTCGTATTGTCCGCGAGCTTATATTCAATCCCATTTCTGCTGCGATTCGTCGCGAAGACACAAAAGGATCCTTTTTGGTCATAAGAACTATACGGCGATCCTCTGCCGGGCCCGTCAATCTTGGCCGTCCACGATTTTCTTTCTCACACTTCTTTTTTAAAGAGTTCGTAACAAAGTTTTCCGACCGTCCCAATGTATTGGCAATGTAGCGATACGTTTTCCCTTCCGCACGAAGCTTCTTCACCAATTGACGCTCTACTTCGGTGCAGTGGCGATTAAGACCCATTCTAAATAATTATTTAACCAGTTAAAATAATACAAATTGAACAATCCATCAAAACATACTTCATAACACTTCAAATAACAAGGTATTTTCGAAAAAATGCTGATACACCTATTTTTATGGCCAAGCGAATTCAATCAAACAATCATTACTTTCCAATAACACGCAAAATTACCAATTGAGTCGCAAAAATGTTTTTTACTTACGTTCTAGTTTCTCTTTTGTTTCATTAAAATGTAGCGGTATCAAAAATAAATAACAGTTATTACACTATTGGGCGTAAAATCAGCACAGATTCAGCACACACCTATTATTTTGTCCACAAGTGTATGTGCTTATTCATATATATGTATGTATATGAATATGAACGCTTCTACTTTTGTTGACCACTTTTGGTTCTTACTCAGCTACTCACGCGTATCTAATTAGCTTGATGATTAGTTTTGGTTTAGGTGTATAATTGCGTATATTAACGGTATTCAAATTCAGGCTTTTGAAAAAGCAGCAGTAAGAATTCGGTCAAACTTAAAGAGTTTTTAACCCGTTTAATGCGTTCTGTGTATAGGGCTGTCCTCTTGCAAGCTCATCGCTATAACTTTCTCTTCTTTGGTATATTCCTGCTCTTATTTGATTTGGTTCCCTCTTTCTTTTCTTGTTTAATTGAAACTTGCGCTACGCATTCTACTTATTAGTTTGTTTTCAAATAATTTTCTTATTGGCAGAGTATTTGTGTAAAGTTTGTGTGTTGCTATATTTCGCTGATAACCTCCAACACACCATGCAGGGAAAAGTTGATCAAATGAAATAAATTTCTGTTTCAGCACTGGTATTTTCAGCTACAGCTACTGCTGCAAGTAATGGCGATTTCGGTTCTCCCAAAACATCTTGCCTTTTCATTGCCCTCTACTGTTTACGTATTTGACTCTATGTTAAAATACTTAGAAATGCAATGGCGAGAAAATTCTATATTCGAGTCTCAAAACGAAGATAAAGAAGGCATCATTTCTGCCATTTTCGTAAATATTAAGACTTTGCACTCAAGGCCGCTTCCGCGCGGACTAACCAGCAACTCGTGGCGCTTTTGGTGAATTTCGATATCACAAACATGAACAAGATATCAATCCCACATAAGGAAACATAAATGTTATAGTTTAACCAGCGCATCGAATTTCCGTACCAATCAAAGTGGTAAGTTGCGGCATTGAATCATGTGGTGAGCGAGAGTCATCTCTCGAGTGTAAATGATTAAGAAATGCGTGTGCCAGACAGGGTGGGCAAAACATCCCTTTTTTAGAAGGTCGAGTGCAACATTGAGCAGTTTGAATGCCGCGGAAGGGCAACATTTTTTCGTAGAAACGTTTCTGCAATTTCTGTAACCCGTCCAAAAAATAGGACTTGTCAATATGATAATTTGAGTATGGGCGGTAATCAATGAGATTACAGGTAAATTTTCTTCGAGCCGTTTCGTTGAGATTAGGTTAGTACAACAGTGCGAGAAACCTGGCCCCGAAGGATGGGAGGATATCCTTATTTATTGACGTATTCTTCCAATATCTTTCTTTATTTCTGCAAACATTGCTTAGGGATTATTCCGACGCGATGGGATTTTCTTCGCCTTTGTCAGGAATTTGGTTACTTGGTTGTTGTTCGGCTTCCTGCATATAATTATGAATCCAAGTTTCATCAACAGCGATGATCTACGGCTAATTCTGTTTTAAATTTCGCTTACAGTCATCTAATTGTGTTTCGGCATTGATATCTTTATCGATATTTTTCCACTTCTAGTAGTCTCGTAAATTTACTACGGCTTCTGATCCTGTGAGAAGTGATTATTCGGCAATGTTTTGGTTTCGATGTTTTAACTGTCTGCTAATATCGATGGAAGGTTGGGGCTTACATGTAAATTAAATATAGTTATTGAGTTTTAATGAAAGATAAAGTAATACCAAGTATAAGCTATTATATAATATATATATAGATGACGCTTACACCCTTTCTTGGGTGTACGGTCAAGCTCCTCCTCCGACTTGTGGTGTGCGTTTTGATGTTTTCCCACAAATGGGGGTATAGAGTTTAATACCGCTTCTAAGGGGCAAGGGGCGACGGCAATTAGAAACAAAAATTTCTATTATTTGGTGTTTCATGCCCAAGGTTTGGAACCTGGGCTCCACCAGCCTATTCGGTTACTAGTTGGTTGTATTTCGAAATAACCAAAACTTGTTTCCATTAGATTTAACTGACACGCCAGAAAAGGCTTGTCTTGACGAACACGCATATTTTTATATGCCCTTTGTTAATGGTCAATAGCAAACCTTGGAACAATCCTAATAGCAACATAAGGCGGCATTGTATGCTGCATGCAAGAGGATGCTTGGCTTGTCGTCTACCTTATTCCACTGTTTTTTACGGCACTTGCCACAGTTCTAAGTGGTGCGGTTTGGTGGACAACTCCAAAAAATGCAAGCTGTTTATAGGCTTTGTATGATTGAGTTCAGGTCGTACGGCAGGCATAATATCTAAAAGACTGCGGAGTCCTCTGGACTAGGAATTAACCATTTATGTATATACATATATGTACATATATTTCATGCAAGATCTAAGCTGGAAGAAAGACAGCAAAATTAATTCTAGAAAGTAACTCGTCTAGTAGGCAGTACTATTTTTACATCGAGCGTCATATGGTCATAAATGTTTGCACTACCCATTAGATGATTATGACAATTTTCCGCCCATATAATGGGTCGAATGCAGAATTGGTGAAAACAGCTTATTTTATTTGCCAAAGTTAATACTGGTTCCGATCCATGCAGTTTCTTATATGGGAAATACAAGAAAAACGAACTACATAAAACTGAACCTTCGAATTTCCCTGCTGGCCATGTGCTATTACTCCACTTTGCTACCAATGCAATTTAATAGTACATGCGAAATCACACATGTATGTACGAATATGCACATATGGCTTTGCTATAATTTTGTTAAGCGCAGTTGTGTCGGAGATAGTATGCTTAGGTCAACATGTTTACACACAGTCCGCTTACTTTGATTACTCTATTACTGCATTTTCTATAAGATTTGTTCCTCTCTGCTAAAATACATATGTATGCATATGTATCTACTTGTTTTTCTCTGCACCAAGGTTAAATGCCGTGATTTGGTGGGAAGGTAATTTAAATTGTGCTTCGTTTTTGTTGTTTTACTTTAGGTGACTGTTTTATTTTTTATCTGTTAATTGGCGAAGTTGGTTGCTTGGCATTTCCATTTGGTAACGTTATTGTACTATATTAAACAAGCAGAATTGCTTTTCTTTGAGCATGCTCGTAGAGAAAGAGAGACAGTGAAATATACATAAACACATACATACATACAATCATATGTAATTCTTCTATATATACATATGCCTTCATCTACGCGGTTACATGCTCATATCTATATTCTGCGAGGTACTTTTCCGATCGGCATTTTTGGGTTTGTTTATTTCTCAATTGTTTATGTCTCCTATCCACCTGTGTGATATACATACATACACATACTAACTTTGTGTGTTTACTATTGCGTTTAAAGTTGACGTATACATGTATGTACATACATATATGAATAGGTACATATATACATATATATATACATATATATATATATGCATATATATATATATGCATATGCCTAGATGCATATAAGCTCATCATTGAATACTGGATGTGTGGCTCAACTTTTCTTTTTGTTTATTTTAGCTCAAACGCCATTTATAGAACTTGTCCCTGCTACTGTACTATGGAGGGTGGTACAAATGGTGTTTTTAATTATACTATTGTATATGTTATTTTTTCATGGACAGCTCTTTCCTCCCACTGCAAATCTCTGCGAAAAGAAGCTAAACGCTTCACGCAAACTTTTTTCCGAACTTAATGATCCGTTGTCCAAAATGTGCGTTTATTGAAAGGATGCTACACCATCTTTCCTGAAGAAGCGCATTATCATCTTGCCGGCTATTTTGGCTAGCCAAACTGCCGCATCTGGGATAGGAGAACCCGCACGGGGGTTTCGAGCGATGACATCATTTGAGGCATTTTTTTCGTTACAAGAGGCATGATACACAATTTTTTGGGTCTGGAAATTGACTACATGGACTTGGCCGATCTTTAGTTTCAGACGCTTCATGCCACACATCCTATGCCACAATTGATCTTTTGCACGCCAAGTTCGGTAATCGTATCATTGACCTTCTCGGCGATGTTAATTGACCACCTCAGAGCTGCTCTTTGACGCCGTTACACTATTTTTGGGGTGTGCCGTGAAGAACCGATATTATGCGAACAATCCAAAAATTAAATTTGTTTATTATTCTGAATTTTTTAAAAGGTAATATATAGACTACCCACCCACCCAATCACATATTAAGGGTGCGTTCAGGTGGTGCAAGGAAGTGCGCTCAGCAGGCTTGCCACACACTACCCTTGCAAAGTAACTTTTATTTCAATTCCACTTTTTTAAATTACAATATATTCTGACTTTAATCGGTCTGTTTTTTTATTTTGATATATTTGTGTAATTGTACCTATATTTAGCTTGAAATATTTCCAAGAAAACGTCACCTTACGGGTAGCATTCTCAGAATAAATCTAATAGGCTCTAAAAGAGTGGCTAATAAGTCTTGTGTGGATTAGTGTTTTTCCATCTGACAATTTTGCTTAATTTGACACCGATGATATGTTTGGCGAGAGCGAAGTGCTCTCAGTACTGTGTTAAATGCCAAACAAAACCGAAATAAAGGTGACATTAGTCGAGCATGATAGATTACAAGGTTTGGTCATTCCAAGCAAGATTGTGAGAGGAACTTCGGCTGTCACGTCATATAAGACTCGCCAGCAGAATTGTGCCTGCTTATTTCACACGCATTCTTACGCTCTTCCAATTAGAGGGCAACGAAGTGACATAAGCAGCTGGTATGTAAATCTTTCTAACATAACCAATTCAATCTCATTTTTTTCGTAAACAACCTCTGTTACGTTAGTAAATCAGCTGATTCCTTCAAAATCGCTGGAAGACATTTAACGGTCTGGTGTTGGTCACACCTTATAAATTTTTTGCACCGTGGGTATTATTTATTAGATTAACTCACATAAAATGATAGTTTTTCCCTGTTACAAAACTTCGATTTTATATACTCACCTACAAATACAGTTACTGACCTATCAGAACAACTGAGATATGCGTGAAGGCACCTTTTTGAGCATATGTATTATTTAACTGAATCACCGGGCACCCCGCAACGGCATTAAGTTTAAGTTTATGTATATATTACAAAACTAATATAAAGGGTTTTCCAATAACAGGTGTCATCTATCGCTATCGAGAGATGATTAACCATTTTTTTATGGCCGGAATTGGATGGTATTGATCTGGACAAGGTTTATTTTCAAGAAGACGGCGCTACGTGCCACACAAGCAACGAAACCATTGACTTCAAGACCTCAAAGATGGAATTCGTGAGGCTATCGAAGACATGGGGCAGCCTCTTTGCAATTCGGTTATGGAAAATTTCATGAAAAGGATATTGTTCTGTAAGCGTGGTCGTGGTGGTCATTTGCCTGATGTTATTTTCCACTATTAACGGCATTTATATTCAAAAATATAATTTTGCTTTGAATATCAAAATAACACCTCTTATTGGAAAACCGTTTAGTAGTGTTCATTTCCCTTTGAAAATATAAGAGACGCAAGAAACCAATGGATGGGCAAACAATGTGAGGATATAGAGCGATTGGAAAAGTTACATGATAGTTTTAATTTACACAGAAAACTAAAGGAAATATGCAACCTGAGAAGATACAATGCAATTAATACATTATACGATACAAACGACAAAGTTATAACAGACGAAAACGAAAAACGCAATATTTGGGTACAATATGTCCATGAATTATTCAAAGACGATTCAAGAGATGTAAATATCAGCACAAACGACTCAACAGAAGATCCACTACTTAAAATAACTATGTCGGAAATAAAATATGCGATAAAATTGTCAAAACCAAAAAAAGCAACAGGCTGTGACGAAATCTCAGCTGATATTCTCAAACTTATAAATGACAGTGGAATACCAACCCTAATGAAAGTGTTTAACCACATATATGAAACTGCTAATTATCCAAGCTCATGGTTAAAATCCACGTTTATTGCGATACCAAAAAAGACCAATGCAAAACAATGCAAGGACTATCGGCTAATAAGTCTAATGAGTCATACGCTAAAAATTTTTCTTAAAATCATTCACAACAGAATTTATCAGAAATGCGAGGCCGCTA
This sequence comes from Anastrepha fraterculus, assembly GCA_037575425.1. Lineage (NCBI taxonomy): Eukaryota > Metazoa > Arthropoda > Insecta > Diptera > Tephritidae > Anastrepha > Anastrepha fraterculus. The sequence continues at coordinate 73,681 of JAYXIM010045753.1, forward strand.
TAGGAACAACACAATTTGGCTTTAAGAAAGGGTTTGGGACCAGAGAAGCAATATTTAGTCTTCAAATGCTTACACAAAAATCACAGGACGCCAATCAAGATATATGCATGTGTTTTATAGACTACGAGAAAGCCTTTGACAAAATACAACATAACAAGCTATTTGAAATAATGAAAGATTTGGACATAAACAAATATGACGTCAAATGTATACAAAACTTATATTGGCACCAACCAGCACCACAAGAGAGACAAAAATTTACAGAGGAGTGAGACAAGGTTGCATTCAATCGCCACTATTATTTAATGTGTACGCAGAAAAAATATTTGAAGAAGCAATAAATGACGCAGAATTAGGTATTAAAGTTAATGGCATATATATAAATAACATTCGCTACGCAGACGATACAACGTTAGTAACAAACAATTTCCAGGATCTCCAAACTATTGTAAACAAAGTTGAAAAACACAGCAAAGACTTCGGGCTAAACATAAATATTGGCAAAACCAAATTTATTATTGTAAATAAAAGCAGCAGAGACTATTCCTATACGAGACTAACCATAGGTGGCAAAACAATAGAAAGAGTAAAACGTTTCAGGTATTTGGGTGTATGGCTGAATGACCAATGGGATCATGATCAGGAAATAAGAGGGAGAATAGAAATGGCTAGAACAGCCTTCATGAAGATCAAAAAGATACTAACACGCCGGGACATACCAAACGGGTTCAATACAAGATTTTTAAAATGTTAGGTATGGTCAACACTCTTATATGGATGCGAGGCCTGGACACTGAAAACCGTAACCATACACCGACTAGCATCTTTCGAAATGTGGTGTTACAGAAAAATGTTGAAAATAAGCTGGAATGACAAAATATCAAATGACGTAGTGCTAAATAGAATGCAAACCGCTAGGAACATGCTTACGGACATAAAAAGGAGGGAAGTCGCTTATTTCGGACACATAACAAGAGGTGACAAGTATGATATTTTAAAACTGCTGATGCAAGGAAAAATTGAAGGACAAAGAGGAATTGGTAGGAAGAAAATGACATGGTTAGACAACATCAAAGAGTGGACAGGTCTCAAAACAATCGACCTGACAACCGTACGACTAAGATCAAAATGACGTTTGTATGTAATCGCGAACATCCAGCATGGATGCGCCGATTAAGAAGAAGAAGAAATAATATACAATATGATTTTTCTTAACTGTAATCGAATTCCTAACGTTAACCCTTTCGCGATATTGTTGCCATATGGCAACAGTAAACTTTAAAAGGCTGTCAACACTCTCTTGTAAAAAATATCAACTTTTTTGTTACATATGGCAACATTAAAAAAAAGCACTTAACAAAAAAATAAAAAAAAATTATTTGTATTGTTATTGGTCCTAAAATAAATACTCAGACAAAAATTTGGATTTTTTGGATGGCGCAATAAAAAGATGTATCGAAAGGGTTAAGGGATTCGCCTTAGAAAGTTTGAATAAAACTATATAGCCTTAGTCTGGCAAGAATGTGGCATTCGCTAAAACAGAGCGTTCAAATATAGAATATTGGTATTTAAAACGCGGTAGTTGTAACTTATTGAATATTTGCTTTGGCCGTGGGCAAACACAATAATTTTTTGAAAAACCAAAAAAGTTGCCAAGAGATTTCTTTTGTTACTCGTTATTATCATTTATTAAATCTTTTAAGCACTCTATACACAATATTTACTTATTTCATTAAAAAATTATAATGAAACTATATTCTTTTTATTTACAGCAAACCAAGCACTATGGAATGGAACCTGGGAACGAGGTCTAACCTACGAGTGTCGCTCTCTTCTCTTCAAAGCTTTGCACAATCTAATGGAGCGGTAATTTTGCAACCAAAAATATATAATAATTCACAATTATTTGACAACTAACAATTATTTTCATAGGTTCGTACTGACCAAAGATATTGTGCGATTTGGAAAATGGTTCGTTCAGCCGTGTACTTCAAATGATCGTCTATTTGGTCGAAGGTAAGCTCAGCTACATTTGCTTAGTCAACAATATTCTTTTGGATAACCAAACCTATAATGACTTGCTGTTTTGCACAGTTATAAAACAATAAGTTTCACTGGATATCCTACAGCAAATTGATAACAAATTCTCTGTGGTCTTGCTCTGAGACACAACTTGGATCATCGTTCAATTTGTTACATTTTTAATTATGCATTAAAATTCTCCTTTAATAGTCGAATACATTCAATTTAACCAATTATTTGTATTTTCAGTTCGCAGCACCTTTCATTTTCATTTACGTTCTTCGTGCATGGAGACACCGTGTGTGCATCAATCGATCTAAGAGAACATCCTGCGGTACGTCCATTAACGAAGGAGCATTTAACGGAAGCGGCTGCCGCTTTTGCTGCCGCTACGAATTCGCAAACACTGTCGCAATCTCATGAACATGGCAATATAACTAATTTGCCGGAAGAAGTGGCGAGCCCACATTCAAACAATGGAGGAAATGGGGATGGTGCAACCACCCCAAATACCTCAAACTCATCCTCCTCCCCCAGACCTCGAAGGGTTATATTGGCGCCATTTGGCATGGCGGCAACACTCACTGGTAATAGCTTTAAAGCTACGGATCCAACGGCTGAGAAGATTTTGGAAGATTGGGCATCGTTTTTCCCATTGTGCAATAAGGAGAACTCTGATGTGCCACCGGTGGTTGAAGTTGTCTCAGGTAAGCGAATAATCTGAAAAGATTTTCAGATAATTATTAAGTATTAATTTTGAAACTTTCTAATAATTTTGTTCATTTGTTGTCGTTGTGCTTTAGGCGGACATAAAATGTATCATCCCTCAATTTATGTACTAGTCACTGATTTGGATGACATGGAGGAAATGGAGGCGGCTGCTTCGCAAAAGGGTTCGCTGGGCACAACATCATCTGCGGAGGCTGCTGCATTGGCCGCCATTTCAGCTGCGAATTCCAATGAATATGCTGGCGTTGGTAGTCGAAAACCAACATCGCATCACCCTGGTGGTGTACAACAACAGCAACAACAAATGCACGCTGTAACCACTGTAACTACAACAACCGTTGCTACATCAAGCAGCCAAGGCAGTGGCAGCGGCAGCAACAGTGCAGGTGGAGGTGGTCGTGGCTTAGGTAGCAATAGCAGCATTGCAATGGTTGAACAACGTTTGCATAATTTGACGGCAAGTGTGCAACCCCACTACGATACCACTGCGAGTAGTTTTACTGGCAGCACAACCAATACTCATGCCTCACCACAGGCAGCAACAGAAATGCCAGAACGCGTATGGCAGGATTGTATAACGAATACCTTGCATGTGGCATATGCGGCCAGCGTAGCGACTTCAGTAGCAAGCACTGGCGTGACAACCGGGGCAGCTGGATGTAACATATCATCCCATCCCACGAACGTCGGCGGAGTTTCTGCTATTTCGGGCACCACTGCAACGGGCAGTAGTGCAGTAGGTGGCGACGATTGCAATTCCGCTAGTAGTGGTAATAATAGGAATAGCGAAAACAATGGCGGTGGCGTTGGCGGTAGCGGTAGCGGTTGCAGTGCTATGGACACTCAAAATGCCAACACAAATACGAGTGACATGAAAGATATTAAAGACATAAATGGAATGGAGACGAAATTGCGAATGCAGCAGCTACAATTTTGGGGATTTGTCGACCCATTGGAAAAAGCACCTTGTACATGCACAAAGTAAGTTGCTAAACAATTTACCTTTCTTGATTTTACGGAAATGGCTATTTGAGGGTATTAGGATTTGTTAACGTAAGTCCTGGAGCGCCCTCTGGCGGCCAAACATTGTTAATTGCAATGCAGCAAAAATGCATGGACGAAAGAAACAGGATTTATATAGTGTAAGGACATATAAGGGGAAGCATTTTCAAACAAATGTTAGATAAGCAAGTGAAGACGGTCGAATGTATTTCAAGAACGTTAAGGTGTTATAAACATTACCTACTATTTAGATTCGCAATTTTTAACATAACGGTTTGTCCAATACTTGAAGCCGTACATATTATATAATACCTTTATTATTGTTTTATTAAATTCTTTCCTATTTTTACAATGTTTGACATTTTTAGCTTTTACTCTGTGTACTGCATGAACCCTTTTTACACACTCTTTAGCCCCTAAACCATAAATTCGCTTCTTAATGTTTGAACTAAAATATAAATTATTTCGTAGCCGAAAGCTAAGCAAAAAATATTTTTTTTACCAAAAGCCTTTCACCCAATTGCTAAGGGGCATTCTGACTAGAATAGACAGTTGGGTTAAGCACCGTTAGTTGTAATTAATATTTACGTATAAGTGCAATATTCGAAATCTTTTAGAAGACGATAGAAAAATATGTAAAGAAACGAATTGGCCACCAATTTACAGAATCTCACCGGCGTCAACGCTGTCGTTTTCCACACTTATTTCTAGCAGCAAAAAGACTGTAGCTTCTACTTCTCTGTTAATGACATCCCCCATATCTAGTGTTTCCGGGCCGGTTTCGTCACTGCGTCAGAGTAACAACAGCGTTATAATGGCATTGGGTGGAAAAATGCACACCGGCTTGGGTGGATGCAGCGGCAGCAGCAGCAGTAGCATCAACACCACCAGCAATAGCCACCACATTCAACAACAGCACCAGCAACAACAGTACCGTACTACATCTGCATCATTAACGATGTTGACGCCGTCGTCGTCCGTATGCAGCATCGCCAAAGGGAATTCGTCTCGCACTTTGGTGCGTTCCATTCCATTCCATCGGCGACAGCAATATGACTTTTACTTCGGTAACAATAACAACGGCAGTAACAATTTGAGTACAAATACAAGCATTTCGATATCGAAGTGCCAGAGCGACAGCGGTGGTGGCGGCAGTGATGGTGCAGTGGATACAGTAGACGCTGCCGCAGCTGCTGCTTCCAATGGCGTCACTGTGCATTATCAAACTTCAGACACCATACCAAAGCAAAGGTTTGTGTTGTCTCTCTCTCTCTCACTTTCTCTTTCCGCCTTACTCTCTTCTCAATATGTACTCACTTGCTCTTTATCCTGATCCATATCATCATTAACCTTTTTATTTGGAAACAAATTGCAAACTCCCACACCACCATTTGTCTGCTATGGAATCCCACACACCACATACTCACTAAACTATTTTTTTACCTACATAAATTTAAATGCATAATGCGGTGAAACTTGTACATTTCTTAATCCCCTGAAAAAGTAACAAATAACTAATTGTAATATAAAACGATAAAATGTAGAAATGTTTGTAAAGGTGTTGAAACTACACAATGTCATATCATATAATATATTGTAATTTTTATTTGATAGCTCGATTTTTCATATATTATATTATATATGTTGATCGTGTTGTCGACATTTCATGGGTATTATGTGCCCACATACATAGGTACATGCATATGTATATATTATACATCTTCAGTTGTGCTAAATTATCATTTGCAAAAGTAATATCATCACGTTTAGAGCAGCACGGATAACATTCACAATTTTGTGCGAACACATACATTTGTATTTCCTTTGAACTGAAATAAGTAATAATTCATATGTTCAAATCAGAAATGGAAGAGATGGAAATTTGGTAACAGACGTCCCTGATACAGATGAGCTGTGGACACTTATTTTTACGGTTACATAGCGACAATGAAAAACACGCAGAAATAATTCACCACGAAGTTTACGTTCCGCTACCTTGTGCTATAATGAGCTATTGAACGCTCAAAGTCGGAGTTTGGAAAAGCGCTACTAAGCATGATTTCATCCAAGAAATACTTATACATTCCCAATAATTGTTGTATCTAAGGTTGTTGTTGTTCTAGTAGTTTACTAAATACTTCCCAGCGCGGTGAAGTCATTGTCAAAATCGTCTAACGGTAGGTCCAGAAAGTATGCTGTTCTGACGATATTAGCCAAGAAGGAAAGGGGTGTTAGATGAGTAGTTTTGAGGGGGTCCGGAATAGGTGGTTAGCCTCGTGCGGGGTACCTTCACATGACGGGTCTTGGATCTCGTCAGTATAGTTGAAGAGATGTCTCGTGACTCGCCTGGGAGGTGGCTTGGCTCTAGCAAGTGTCGGCAGGAGTGATTCTTGCGGTAACAGGCCAGCAGGAATTGCTTGTTAGGCATCTTACTGTACTCCTTAATCGGGAGCATATAAGTCTCTTTGTGAAGGTTTGTCTACTGCGAATCACTGGTGCCAGGGGAACAGGCGGGAGCGGATTGCTTATATAATCTAAACTTCGGTTTGTTTGCATTTAAAGTAATTCCCGCTGCTTGCGCCAATGACAACAGGATATACTTTCTTAATTGAGTGGTAAATCCACTATAGGAAAGATGTTTACAGTAGGTATGAAAAATTCCGAAAAAAAACCTTAAATTCAAAAATCCTCACTTACCTTTTCGTCGACTTTAGCTTCGCTTTTCACGTTTTTAGGCTTCGTTAATCTGATATTTGAGAGGGTAATACGTACTGCCGTTTTGAACCGCAGCGACACCATATAGAGCAAATTTCCAATGTTGCTAGATTCTAGAGGAAACTTCTGATGGTGGAATTCACAGACGATATTGATATTGCTGACCTCAACACCTGTGCCGTCAGCGTGACTTTTTCTAGCTTAGCAAAGTGAAGTTTTACGGGAGTTTATATACTTTAGTTGGATACCTCCAACCATGTTAGCCTTCAGATCAAGCGATGGATAACTCTTGGAGAATATCATATCAATTGAAAAACAGATCTCTCTCTGGATAAACATTTACGCATTTTACTACTATCTCGAAATTTTCGTGCTTTAATAAGGCGGAGAACATGGACTATGTTAAAGTTAACAAGAGAGAATTCGTAAGAACTATTCTGCGTAAGATTTGCGGTCCTGCACGAGATGGATACCAGATAAGATGGAATGATGTAATGAACTCTGGAAGCACCATATTCAGAAACTAGTGCAAATGAAGAGGCAACATGCGAAGTTTGTTTGTCTCTGCCCGCATAGACACAAATAATGCATAACATCATAAAATCTTTTATACTTACATATACCATAGATCTTGTACATTCGCAAATATGTATACGTAACACGCATGCTGAGTCCAACAAATGTTCAGCGACAATTGGGACAAGCGAAGTTGTAAATTCCTTCGGGCTAGGGGTAAAGGGAACTTCTAATGTTAATAGATGCGCAATTTTCGATATTGAAGAGAGTTTTAATTTTGCATTGTCCAATAGGAATCAAAAGGCGAGATTCAATATTACTGCAAGCCCATAGTGTTCTAGCTGTTCGGACGATGATGAAATAGAATCATGACATAATCTCATCAACTGCTCTGCTTTCGAAATGCAATAAGACTGCAGTAGATATCAGTCATCCGCGAAACTTCCTAAGTCTTGTAGGGGTACCACCTTGAAGAAATAAGGGTATAAACTAGCGGTAGAAAATAATAATAATTACTTACCGTTATATCGGAACATAGTTATCTAAAAACGCTCATCATGAAAAAAGCTGCTCATAAAAAATCATCGATTCGGGGGTTCCGCTATTTGTGGAAGGACATAAGACGCACACCACAAAATGGAGGAGGGGCTCGGCTAAACGCCTAAAAGAAGTGTTCGCGCCAACGAGCTGTACCCAAAGCGTTTTGATATCCAATATTTCTAAAACCATTTCAATTTTAACCAAAAGTTAGTTGTAAACAAAACTAACTAAAATCTATTGAATAAGTAGAAATTATTTAATTTGAAAAAAAAAACAGCTTTTCGAGCGGAAGTAAAAAACTTGTATACTTGCGTTGGCAACACTTTAAATGTATTTTTCTAGTAATCCCTGTTATCTTCATCCGCTATTATTTGCATGTTCTGATTGCCCGTATTTTTTACATCGTTTTTTAAATAATGTTTTGGGGGAAAAAAATTCCAACATATGCCAAATAAATAAACCTCAAAAATATGTAAAAGAGTTAATTATGAAATATTAATAAGAAGACAAGAGCAGAAGCGGAAGAGGAGTAATTTTTTCCGATGAGAAAAATTCAATCTGGGCCGATCAGATGGTTCCCAAATGTATTGGCATGACAAACGGGGAAAAAGAGGAGAAAATGGCTCGTAATTTCGGAGGGGGTTCTGTAAAATGCAAAATACCTACATATATGTTTCATATACACAAAAATTAATAATGCCAAGTATATAGGACTTCCAGACAAACTACTTATTGACGGGCCACTTTCTGTGGGCGAAGCACATGGAAAGGTTGGGCATCTTAGACAGTGTACTCTGCCCAGCTTGTGAAGAGGAGAATGAGACGGCGGACCACTTCCTGTGCGTCTGCCCCGCCTTCGCTCGAATTAGGTTTGAGGTCTTTGGGACTGATGTGTTAAGAAGGGACCTTCTTGGCTCCTTGGCACCACAAGATCTACTCAGATTTCTTCGGAGATCGGGTAGATTTAAAGAAAATTAAAAAGGAAATCCAACTGTAGTACAATGGATTTAATTAATGTCTGAGTGCTGCACTTGCTAGTTGTCCCGACAAAAAAAAAAAAAGATGTTTACTGTTTTGATGAAAATTTCAATGATGAGTGAATTTTGCAGCATAAAAACGCAGCCGTTTATGCTTCCGAAACAACAAAAGAGTTTTTAGCAGCGAGAAATATACCGATTTTAGAATGGCTTGCCTGTAGCCCTGACCTCAACCCAATCGAAAATCGGTTTTCAAAAGTGGCAGACAGTTTGATAGCGCGATTAATGACGAACTCTCACAAAACTGATCAAAATATTATAAAAAACTTAATCAAATCGATACCGTTATGGTGTGGGGCACATTACACAAAAGGCGTAGGTAATCTTGTCTTTATCGACGGAATAATGAACAAATTGTGGACTACCTTTAGGTAGGTAGGTAGTGGCAGTCGGTCTCTAAACCAACTCACATCAGACCAATCCATTCTGATACCATAGTAGCAATTTGCTTGATACCCCTCGTTAAACCATTTTGTTTTAAATGCTACCCCATTGATCTGGCGGACACCTAAATTACTACGGTCATCAGTAGCATTTAAGAACGATGAGCCGAAGTATTTAAACCTAGTGGCATGCCGCGCGGGATACTCACAGAGAAGATGCCTGACAAACTCTTCCTTCTCCTCATCCTTGCAACTTCTTGGTAGTGCCCTCTCTCGCAAATATTTCCGCCATCTCGTTAAGAGATATCCAGCAATTGCGAGCAAGGATGGAATTAGTGACATCCCTATCAAGAGATTTATTCGCCGCTTGGCTATCATAATAAATATTTACTTCGCTAAAGGTAGTAACAAGTTTGCCTAATCAGACAGCTACCTCATTAATGGCAGCCTTAAATACGCTATAGTGTTTAGGAAGACAAGCCGAAACGCTTACTTTTGGCTTCTTATAGTAGACGCTAAAGCCAACTTTATCGTCAAGCTTTGAGCCGTCAGTTAAGAACCGTAACCAATCGGTTTTTGGACCGTCTTTATTTATTTTAAAACAACATTAATTTATTTTTAAAAATAATTTAGCTCTAAAATTGGATAGGTATTAGTGGTGAATATTGCTTTGTGCAAAATAAAGAACAAAACATTCCATTGTAAATAGAAGTTAAAAAAGTACCACTGCACTCTCCTCGGAGTCCAGACCTTAACCCTATTGAGAATCTGTACATGGAGGGCAAGTTACATGAGCGCCACGTAAATAGTAAAAATGAGGTTAAGGTCGCTCTTCAAGGTATATGGGAAAATAGGTATACCACTCGATGTTACAAAAACCTACATTCTATGACAAGAAGACTGCAAGCTCTGTTAGGCGCCAAGTGTGGCGACACGGTGTACTCATTTTTTAATTAATAGTTATTGTATCATACAAGTTTTTTTATTTTGGGTTTGGAATATAAAAGCTTTTGGAAAATAAAAATTTTGTAGATAAATGTATGAAAACGTAAGAAAGTCTGGCTTGACCATATGAGTTGTGAATATGGGGTATACACATATTTGGTTCTGAAATAAAGGTTTTTTGTTCCTTAAAAAGATGATTCGTTATATGTTCAAATAGTTCTACACATTACACAGAACTGAGTTGGGTGCCCTGCAAGGGTTAAAAACATATTATTTCTCTTATTACACGTTCAAAAGTTTTCCACGTTTTACTCTCTTTTTTCATCTCTAACCTAGTATAAAAACGGGCTGGTGTGTCTCTTTTTGGAACAGTTAAAAAAATTTAACCTATCCTAGTCTCTTGGCGAAGAAACATTTTCAAACATTAAAAACTCGGTTCTCCTTTTTTCTATAAATTATGCATTGGCTTAAAATAAGGTATTATACATTTTTAGACACTATGGTTTTTTCACTAATGAAAGGCCCATTCATATTTATCCTTTATGCTTTGGGAAAATTCAGTAGAACCTCGATAATTGGGTGTTGGTTTTAGAAAATATTATATTGCATGGCGTTTAACTGGTGATTTGTCGTAATAAATATTTACTCGTGCGTAGGAATGTGCATACATATTTGTATGTATAAATATGCACTTTTTGCTTGAATTTCTATAGCCTTTTATTTTAGGGTAATATATTTTGGATATGGCTCACTTTCAGAAATAATGAATATTTAGCTGTAACACATTTGTATGTATTGATTAGAGCTTATATACTGGACATAAACTGTAGGGTATTTGTTTCCGTACAATAAGTATTGATGATTTTGATTTGTTTCCATCACAAACTTAAATGGTTATAATCGTTAGATTAACTGCAGTCCTCACATATGCATACATATACAATAATCGTAAAAGCAACTGCTTCATGTTTTATTTTCGGATACATTTGAAGTTACCGTACATTTAAAATATCAATTACGAAAGGTGATAGAATGCATATCAGCATATCAATATACATATGTACATATATAGCATATCCCCTACTACAAAACGAGCTGTTTTAAGGAATTTTTTTCAATTTGATTATTACTTCTATTATTTTCTTGTTTTTTTTTCAGAACTCTTAATCCTGCATCGATGACGCCGCACGATACACCACATGGCGGCGCTTCAACTTACTCGCGTAACTCAGTCGGCGACTTGATGCCAGTTCCATCAGTAGGCTCACCGGGCACACCTGCACAGTCGCCACATCCGAATTCAACCCTATCACAGCCTACGTCGGTACCACCGGCCGATCAAGTGAGTGCCTGAGGTTTATACTGGCTCTTTATTAGCTGTCGTAGTTGTATTGCTCGTGAAGTTCTCTGTACTTTCTAAACATCCCAAATCTCAATTAATTTATTTTTACTCTTATACAGTTAATGACTATGAGTCCACGTGCACCACCTTCTGTACCGAATTTGCAACAACCACCAACACCGATTGATCATTTGTTGGACAAGAACACACCGGCGCCTACGCCCACCGACCAGCATGATAATAAAAGCATCACAACCTCGCCGTATGTACGGCCTACGCCAAGCGTTGAGCCGCCACCATCTGTAGAGGGTGGTAACGGCGGCATGTGCGGGCTAGGGCCTAGCGGGCCTGGAAGCGTACCACAACCACCGAGTGTAGGGCGCTGTACACCCACTATAACCAGTCAACAGCAGCAGCAGGTACAACAATCACAGCAACAAGGCGCACACTCGCAGTCAGAAGCACAAATGATAAGCACATCAGGGACACCTGGTCCTCAATGTGGCAGCATATCCATCAAGAAATTTGAGTTACACCAGCCGGCTTTGACTCCGCTCAGCTCTGAGCATATTAAAACTGAGCCGGGATATGGTCTGACATCCTTGGCGAGTACTTGCAGCACTCGTAATGGTCTACCGGTAGTAACTATGGCATCTGGGATTTCAGCTGCAGATGCTATCAATGATTATTGGAAATCTTTTAAGACACCAGATATTAAAGTAAAAGATATCGACAGTTTCGCAAATGACGACTGCTCAAAATTTGACGTGCTTTACGATTTTACGTTTCAGAATGCTTGGTGAGTATTTTATGAATTAATGTCTTTAAACATGAACTACATTGCCTAAATACAGAGTTCACAAGGGGAAATTGGAGTTAAGCTCATGTTAATTTCTATCTTTAGGCTCTAAAAACAAAATCCAGTTGTAAAGTATGTAATAATTATTTGCTATGCAATACTTACTGCATCAGTGATAAACTTAGCAACACATATTCAATTATTAATAAGTATATTATTGTGCATATACACCTGTGTTCAAAATAATAGGAGCGCAACGAATTATCAAGTTTTAATTATTTTTTGTGTATTTAATCTTTTGTATGCTTTTGTAAAAGTATAGTGCGTTCTACAACAAAAACCATGTAACTCAAAGGTCTAAACTTTGTATGAAATTTAACAAATTTAAAAATTCTGGGTATGCAGTTTTATGGCTCATTCAATATTGACATTACAAAGTGCAAGTTTCAAGTAGGGGCATGTTCGAGGCACGAAATAAAAGTAGCAAGAATTTTAGCAGGTGGGCGAATGATAATGCGACAACAGCAAAGGGTTGAAACTCTTGAAAATACAGGCTAGCGACACATTAGAAAAACCTAAAGAGATGCTTGGTTTTTACAAATAATGAGGTAATTAATGCAGCTGCTACCTGCCCCAAGTACAGGGTGAACGATATGAAGTGTTACCTATTCAAAACACCATAACTTTTTTGTGTGAAATTAGTTTTTATTGATTTCAAAGGCAAAATTGTTCAAAAATGATTACAATTTTAACATACATATATTCACTTTAGCTCGATATGACCACCTTTTGCCTTGACTATAGCCTTCAAACGGTGAAAAAATGAGTTGCATGCTGCATGAATGTGATCTTGAGGTATTTTGACCCATTCTCGTATAATCGCTTTTTTCAGCGCATCCATACTGGCATATTTTTTAGTCCTCACCTTGCTCTCCAAAATGGACCAGATGGAATGGTCCATCGGGTTTGCGTCTGGCGAATTCGAAAGCCATTGTGTGGACGAAATGAAGTGTGGAACATGATTTTTTAACCATTCTTGGTTCACACGAGCTTTTTGAGACGGTGCCGGGTCCTGGTCGAACGTCCATGGTCTACGACCGAAATGTTTGCTCTAAAGCAGCTTCCGAAACATTTTTCCGATAATATGTCGCATTCACTTTGACACCAGGCTCAATAAAAACGATTGGAGAGCGTCCATCAGAGGTCACTGCGGCTCAAACCATTACTTGCGATGGGAAATTGCTTCGAGTGGCCATACGTAAGATCAAATTCTCGTATGAGCGATCGGTCAAGTAAATAGATCGTTTTGAGTGTTTATGAACTGCTCAATTGGGAAATTTTTTTCATCAGAAAACACAATGTTACGAAACTCGCCACGTTCGTGCAAGCGCTACAACTTCTTTGCTCTTTCGCACCGAACTTTTTTTTTGGATTTCGTTCAGGTTGAGCCTTCACTTTCCGAAGCATCTCTGGCGTTGTTGCGATTTTGTTTGGTCCACCTCCATAGCGTTTTGCAATGCTACCAGTATCATTGTAACGGTTTATAGTGCGATACACAAACATTTCATTCACTTTGAGGTGACTGAGCTCACGAACAATGGATGGTTGTGATTTTCCAGCCAAATATAACGCAATCACACTATTACGTTTGAATTCCATCACAGAAAAAAAATTCAACAAAACTGAGACGCAAATGCTTTTGATGGCTTAGAAACAATATATTGAACTGTCATTAGAACAATTTTGACGTTGATGTCATGAGCTGTTTTACAGATACAAGCAGTGTGAAGTTGGTAACACTTCATATCGTTCACCCTGTATATAAAAATGGGTAAAGAGCGGAACAATAACAATAAAAATTTTGATTTCTGTTGTCTCTTTGTACTTTAAAGTTTTCAAATAGAGCCTATGTTTGAAGTAAATATTAATCACTTGTTGTATTCTTGGAAATATCCTGCTTGTTTGCACTTACACACTGTTGCTGCTTGCTAAATATTTAATAGCTTCTACCATTAGGCCATACTCAAAATTAAAAAAAAGAAATACAAATATTCAAATAAAACTCTGAAGTAGAAATATTCCTAAGCATAAAAAATGCATCATAGCGAGAGCAGATCAATGTTTTCGTGGAAATGCTGCTAATTCTCGAATGCACCTTGTTGGAAAGAAATCAATTGATTTAACGAAATCTGCAAAATAAAAAAAAATAAGAATTGTCAAAAGTCAACGATATTTTGTAGCCACTTGCCTATTAAACCAAAATTTAATAGGCTATAAAATTGCATATTGCAAATGTTTATTAAAATGTTTGAAATTTTGGTGAAAACTTGGATTATTTTGATAATTTTTGCACAAAATTTGAAAAACAACTCTTTAGTTGGCTTTTGTTGCATAATAAGTTAAATTTTTATAAAAAATGAATAGACATTAAATAAACAAAAGCAAAATAGCCAAAACTGGTGAAAATGTCGCACACCTATTTTATTGCCCATGAGTGTATATCATATTATTGTATTATATAATATTATTTTAGTTTTATATTTGATCTAATATTCAATCATTATTTTAGGGCGAATCATCCAATGAAACGTTTCAAGCTGAATGAGGCGGCCAAACCGTGTCGCAGCATGTGTACCAAAAATTTATACGAAGGTCATACTCACTCCAAACCGCTAATGCCATCACCGGGTTCTGTGTACGGATCGCAGCTACTATCTATAGACGCTTCTTTGAATCCGCTTTGCGGTTCTGCTATGGATGCAGCCTCGGTGGGTGGAAACGCTTGTGGCGGCTTAGTGGGCATAGCCGCACATGGTTGCAATATGGCAAATACCAATGACAGCAGTAAAAGCATTGATGGGAATGGAAGTGCGGGTGGATACTTTCAAAGTCTGGATATACAAACGTCAGACGCACTGCAGGGTACAGCTTCCCCTTGCAAGGAGGGAAAAATTAGCGCCAGTGGCAACCTTTACACCGCTGAAGGGTTAAATCCAACAATGAACGATCTGGAGCAGCTATTCGAAACATCAAATGATGAATGTGGCAGTGTGCAAATACATACCCCACCCGACTCGAACAACCCATCCAACGGTACTACTACTACAACCACTATTGATGATCTTAAACGAAGCACTGCAGTTGCAGCTGCGGTTGCCGCCGGAGCGGTTACGATTGCTGCTTTACAAAACTGCAGTAACACATCCAATGCCTCCAATACGTTGGTTAACAATAGTAACAACAGTGGTGGCGGTACGGGCGGTCCCGGAATGATCCAAGCGGAGGATTTGACAAAGATGTTTCCTACACCACCTTCGCACGAGCAACATCATCCCAATTCCAGTCCGTGTCAAATGGATATCCAAATGACGGATCTCAGTGTGATTACTGCATCGACTACAATGTCGACTAGCTTAGAGACGGGTATGGGTAGCATCATTAAAATCAAGCAAGAATATTCTGTCGAACTGGGCAGTCCCGTTGAAGAGACAATCGAGGATTGGTCCTATGTTTACCGCCCGCCGAAACGTGCAAAGTTTGTGGGATCGTCAAAATATGCACCACTTACGAATTTGCCGAGTCAGACATTGCCACCGCTGTCAATAAATTGTACGTATAAACCGTCGTGGACGACGCAGAAATCGCGTGCAGTGGTAGCAGCTCAGGCCGCAGCGGCTCAGCAACAACAGCAGTTACAGCAGCAGCAACTACAGCAGCAACATCAACAATTGCATGAACTGCTATCAGCAGCACCTCGCACTCCTCTCCAACAGCCGCGGACACCGTTAGGACCTATTCCATCGCCAATGCACTCCAACACGGTACCCACGCCGTTGAGCAGCGGTGGTGGCGGCAATAACTTATTGCTGAACCAGCTTAATTGTCCGCAAGCAGCCCTCACAAATACGCCTGGCAGTGCAAGTATGCAGCAAATGTTGCAGCGTGCTGGCATGTCACCGATATCCCCGGCGCCTGCATCGGTGGTACCGTTCCCAATGATGCAGCCACAGCGCCATCCACCGCCACCATATGAAATGGCTGTGGCTAGTCCGGCCACCTCAACTTCTTCGTATTTGAATAAACAGTATCATTCGCAAGAGCATCCGCCAACGCCACAAAGCGTTGGAATGCCTTCAACACATCTTCCTAGACCATTAAGTGCTGCCGGCAATCTTTTATCATCTGGCGTAAACACAAGTGCAACTGCAGCTCGGGAGTTGCCCGAAGTGAGTTCCCTAATTGTCAACATTTTGCTTTATGATACCGCGTTAAATGTATTCCGAGATCACAATTTCGATAGCAGCACTGTGTGTGTATGCAACGCGGATTCTCAGAAGGTGGGCAACATACGCGGCGCAGACTCTGGAGTTTATGTACCTCTGCCGGGTGGAAGCTTTAATCCGTTACCACCGTCTGTGAATGTCAATGGTAGTACTGGTCCGGGAGGAGTTGGTGGCAGTGGCAGCGGCAGCGGGGGAGGGGTAAATATGCGCATGATAAGTACCTTTGGTGGCGGAAGTGCTTTAGATTCACCTGCGTCGCTGCCAGGAACATCAGGGCACACGGGGTCAGGCTCATCTTCCTCATCGAATACGCCCGCTAGCAATCAGCATATAAATGGCTACGTGGACGACGATCCTGTAGATTGCACCTGTGGTTTTAGTGCTGTAGTTAATAGACGACTTGCATTTCGAGCTGGTCTCTTTTACGAGGATGAGATGGAGATTACGGGGGTAGCCGAAGATCCCGGCCGGTATAAGAAACAGTCGCTGCCTTCCATTATAGCAAATTTAGCAACAGCTCTGATGCCATCTGGATCGGCATTTGGCACAACTTCATTGCCTACGAAGGGCGGTAATGCATTGGTACCTGCAGCAGAAAAAGCAGAAAAAGGAAATCACACACAACCAGATGCGCAAGCTCTACAAAACGCACATATAATTTTCGATTTGCTATTGGAACAGTGCTCGATAATTCAAACGTCCAGCAGTTCCATAAATCGAGCAATGCAACGCCACCGACATCGTTTAGCTAGACATAGCCGACAACCAAAATCTGTAGCTGCAATATCAAATGTATTGGAATTCGTAGATGCGAATGATGTTATTTGTTTGGCGCTAGAACAAGCGAGATTGGCTTTCGAGAACGACCGAATGGATGTAGGTGAATTCGCTGGCCAGCATCAACTGTCTCCTTTCCATTCTGCGACGCCTGTGACTACCCGACGCAATCAGAACCTGTTTGGCAGTCGACTAACAGTTCACAAATGGCCGTACATTCCAGTTGGCTTCTCTCGCAGCAACAAAGAGATAGTACGTACTATGAACTTCATACAACCAATGTTGCAAAATGCATTCCATTCGAAATCTCGAAGTGCAGCTGGTAGTAAGGATGCTACTTACACTGTAAGCGGACCACTCACTTGGCGGCAGTTCCATCGATTGGCGGGACGTGCATCTGGTCAGTGCGAACCACAACCTATACCATCGGTGATAGTTGGCCATGACAAGGACTGGGTTTCGGTAGCACCGTTAGCCATCCAGTACTGGGATAAATTTCTGCTGGAACCTTATTCGTATGCGCGTGACATTGTCTATCTTGTTGTGTGTCCGGAAACCGATTTTGTGGTGGACAATACCAGAGTATATTTTCGAGAATTAGGTTCGACGTATGAGATGTGTAAGTTGGGACGTCATACTCCTATTCGTGGCTGGGATGGATTGTTGACTGTGGGTCCGCGCACTCCGACAGATAACAGCCCAAGTAGCACCCCGTTGGACGATTGGCTGCGCACGTTAGACGATTCGCAATTAGCTGAGAAAATACGATTGTATGCGAGCGCATTTCATAATCAAATAGTGCCGTACCTCAACCGTATCCCCGGCGACAAGACACTGCTAAATCCACCAGAACACAGCAGTTGCCAACCAGGAGGCGTACGCGAACGCGGCACAACTAGTCCCACGGGTGCCATGAGTACAATGCATGGTGGGGTGGGTGGCGTTGAACCAGAAAAAGCACATAACTCGCCTAAAATGGAGGGTGTGGAACAGCAACAACACCAACAACAGCAACAGCAACAGCAACAACAACACCAGCATCATCAACAACAACAGCAGCAACAATCTTCTGCAGAATCTGCCGATATGAAGCCAGATATAAAAGCAGATATAAAGCCACCAATTGTGCTTAGCGATCCCTTGGGTATGGGTGACACAATGGAAGATATAAATCCACCAGCAATAGTGCTTTACATAGTGGAACCTTTCACATTCGGATCGGATTCACCTGAATTAGAGCGCTTAGCTTGCATTGCATTGCTGCGTTGCTATGCAGAACTACTGAAATCTATACCGGAATCAGTGCGTGCTAATATTAACATTCAAATCATATCGTTGGACTCAATACTTGAATTGGGGCGATCACGATCGCGTAAACGTTTCTCGGACGAGATCAGATGCCTAGCCTTGAACATTTTCTCGCAATGCCGTCGACACTTAGTGCACACACAGGCCGTGAAGAGTCTAACTGGGTTCGGCACAGCCGCCAATATGGAAGCATTCCTAAAGAGCAAAGACGAGAAGAACCGGCAGCCGTACAAAATGTACACACCGCCTTATGTGTTGGCGCCAATGCACGAGAAAAATGACAAAACAGATTTCTCTCGCCAGTCGTCTAGCATGCGTGCTCTGAACGAACAAAAATATTCTGTGATGTATTGCAACTATTGCCTGAGCGAAGATCAGAGTTGGTTGTTGGCAACTGTTACCGATGATCGTGGTGAGATGTTCGAAAAGATTATAATCAATATAAATGTGCCAAACCGAACACGCAGACGCAAGGCACCAGCACGACGAGTCGGACTCAAAAAGCTGATGGATTTCATTATGGGATTGATCTCGCAGACGGCGCATCCTTGGCGCTTGGTAGTAGGCCGCATTGGGCGCATAGGGCACAGCGAGCTGAAGTCGTGGAGCTCTTTGTTGAGTAAACAAAATCTGCAGAAGGCTTCAAAACAACTTAAAGACATCTGCAAGCAGTGCTCACTAATGTATCCTCCCGGCATACTCAGCGCCTGCTTGGTGACACTAGAGCCCGATTCGAAGTTGCGTGTGATGCCCGATCAATTTACGCCCGATGAGCGGTTTTCCCAAATATCAATGCAAAATCCACTTTCTACACCACAGGATGTGACATGCACACATATACTAGTATTTCCAACAAGTGCCGTTTGTTTGGTAAGTACAGTTGGTAATTCGGTATAATCAAATGGCAGTCAGCTAGTAGAGTTGAATTATTCTTATTATTATTTATTCTTTTTGTTTTCGATCCGTAGTCATTTACGCGTCAATTCCAAAACGAGCCGCAAGTTGATTTGGAAAATGATTTTTTAAACTTTGACGAAGAGGACGAAAACGAAGGATTTACTGATGCCGATCTCATGGGCGATCTACTTGATTGGGACCGTGAGTATTTGCGTTATTGCTTAATTGAAGAAATTCATATTATTTCAACGATGTATTGTAGCACAACCTGGTCGCATGTTGAACCACTGCAGTCCTGATCGTATGGAAGATAATCGTAGCTGGCAAAGTGCTGGTGGCAACAATTTCAATTCTGCACAGCAACAGGATGTAGAAGAGGTACATTTTAAAGACTAGTTAACTCTCCACTGATTTGTTGAATGTGCTAATTATGCTAATTCTGAATTATGAATATTATGCAGGTCGGCTCAATAAATCAACAACCGCTTGCAGTTGGTTACATGGTTTCCACAGCGCCAACCGGTCGCATGCCTTCGTGGTTTTGGGCAGCCTGCCCGCATCTGGAGGATGTTTGTCCCGTATTTCTGAAAACGGCACTGCATCTCCATGTGCCGAACATACAGACCACCGATGATATACTTAACTCGACAAATGCCCATTCGTCAGCCACAGATCACCCACTGGATTCATCACTCACTGCCGATGTGCTGCGTTTTGTATTGGAGGGTTACAATGCCTTGTCTTGGCTGGCATTGGACTCGAACACACATGACCGTCTCTCATGCCTGCCGATTAATGTGCAAATGCTTATGGACCTTTACTATCTTACATCAGCGATTATGTAAAAACTAGGTGTGAATAGATAAAGATAAATCAGAACAGATTGTATGTACTATATATAAAGGTCATCAATTGTGTAATTATCATTAAGCATTAAGGTTGAGCAAATCGAGTAAAGGTGAGGCGGCAAAAGCGAATAATGTGCAGTATTTTTTATATAATATTTGTGTTGAAAGTCGATAGTGCAAATTTGATAATTTGATTGTTGCAATTTTAGGTATTTTTTAGTTTAAATTATCGATGACCTTTCAAAGAGTTCAAAGATGGTTGCAATTGTGTTTATGCAATCTACTATTGTGTGTTTTATATTTATTATAAAGTTTGAACGTTTAAGCGAAGTTAAGAAGCACAAGAAACAATTACTTTAATAAAAAACCACATAGCTCAATGAATACACGTGGAAGATAAAAAGTTTTGAATTCCAAACACATTTGTCAGTGCGTGCTACATATGTGTGCAAAAAATATACAACAATTTAAACGCCCAACAAATTTTTGGTCTCTAAGCGTTGAGTGTTTACAACAACGCAAGCATTAGCGTGCTTCCGTTTGCAAAACTTCCAAAAACCTTAACATGGCTCTAATGTTTTGAAAACCAATGGGACCAATATATGGGAGAATATTTCGCCAATATGTACATAATTTGTTTGTGTGCATAAAACATTTCATATTGAAATAAGGAGTGAAAAATCTCTCCTACCATTTGGCATTTAGCAGTATAACCAGCGATACCAAAAGCATAATAAGCAAGTACCATTACCTCACCTTAGAGTTTGTGCTCGATGCATATGCTATTTATATATGTATGCACAATTTATTTGCCAATCAATACATACGGATTACGGTTGTCAAAAATATGTAAACTGCAATAAGTTTGAAACAGCTTATGCTGCTATTTGACCACAGTAAATCTTTTTACTACTTCAATGGCTACTGGTTGAGCCTTGACATGAGTTTGTAGCTTATTAAAATTATAGCATTTTTCAAATTATTTTAAAGTGTTTTAATATGTCCCGTTATGGTCCGAATGTGTGAAGAAATTTGCATACAATTTTAAAAATTGCTTTTCCATCGAACAAACCCGCTTCTATTCGTGTTATTTTACTATTCTAACGCAAAAACATAAATTGCCTTATATTTCACACAATAGTGTAGATTAAAAATTGATAAAAATAAAAATAAAAAACAAAAACGGAGTGACACACTAGATTTTAATAATGAATAAGCATTATTGGTATTTATATTATATGACTTTACCATTTTTGTAAATAAATGTATTTTTAAGCTAAAAAGCAGGTATACTTAAACGAAGCAAAAAAATATTAAAAGTTTTTAGATATACAAATAAATTATATAAAGTACAGAACAAATCTAATAATACAGAATTATGGGAAAAATCACACAGCATTTTACTACAATTCAGAGGCGGCTGGCCGCGGAGCCACCATTGATGCGTCTGGAACCGAGGCGTAGCAATTGCATAACTTTAAGTTTACTAATATACAATAGAATAAAATAGAAATACGAAATGAATGATGAAAGTCGAATTAAATTCTAACTATAAAGGATACATAAAGCATGATTATATTTATTTTAAGTGTAGTTGTAGCATAACTGTAATTTTATACATAATTTTATGTGTACGGGGAGCGAATAGCTGTACATGCTGAACTAATATAATACACAATTTATGTTATTGGTAAATACAATTAATAATTAATTACATAAGAACATTTAATGTGTGACGACATATAACTATAATAGACAAATATATATATGTAAAGTACATATATGTATATATATTTCTATGCATATGAGTATGCGTATGCATAATTTATATCAGTTTTAAGGCAAAGTTTAATGAGAAAAATCATTTCATCGATGGCTTTTGCGGAATCATTTGCGCAGACGAACAGTTTCAGATATGTACATATGTAGATTTGCATTTGTGCTGTAAATATGTATGTAGTTTGAACGCGAGTGGTGTAGTAAAACAAAAAATGTATGTGAGAGAATGTACATAACGAAGCTATGTATGTAAAAACTGAATGAAGGGAGTGAACAGAAGTAGCAACTAAAGTAAACAACTATTAATTTTTCACAAAAGAAAAGCTAAGCAAAAATAACTAAATAAGTAAAGAGCAAAGTAATTTAAATATAAAAGGTTTTAATAAATTAGTTAACATGCAATTTGTTTAGTAAATATACATATGCGCATATATAATATTATGTACGTATATTGTAATATTATATAAGTATGTATGGTAACTGCACAAAGTCACACCAATTGCACGCAAACGTAAATAATGTTTACCTTCGTTAATGTCTTAAGTTATTCTGAGAGCGAACAGTGTATCACCTTGTACCGTATGTATGCAAAAGCGAGTGCGTAATATTTATTCTAGCAAAAGAAGATCTTAAAATTTAATTTACTCCTTATCCATGTCATGACAAAAACAAACAGAATTTAGTGCAGTATATCGTGCGTTTGCTGGCAGAGGGTTATAACTCAAAAATTCCAAAAATTCGAGTAAAAGGGCTTCAAAGTTTTTAAACGTATCTAATGTTTTTTGTAATGGGGTTTTTTCAAACGCAAATTCAACAATACATATAAAAATACGATGATATTCGCAGCAATATTTGGTTGCCTTGAAATTATCAATGCAAAGAGGCAGAGATACTCTATTCTCCAATTGCTTGAAAAACAACTATAGTATCCGCAACTCCTCTCTAATAGAACAGATTATCGCATAGGAGCATGTTGATCGTTTTCCTCTACTATGATTTAGACACGAGCAGTTCGTAAGTTTTTTTGTTTACGCGCTTATGTGGAGAATACGGAAAAAACCAATCTGAAGAAGAAACTACATAACCAACCAGCTATTGGCTAATGCTGTAGAACACTGCTATTGACTTAACCCTTAACGGCCGAGAGCTTGCTTTTGTAATGCTCGCCCATAAGACGACGGAAAATTAGGTGAAATTCTTTGTTGATTATGATCAACAAACCAGGGATGTGCAAAGTTGCAATATTTGTTAAAGAAAACTACAGCGATGATAAATAAATGAAATGAAAACTGAATTCTTTTCATGTCCCCGTAGCGGGGCCTTTCGGCCGTTAAGGGTTAAAACACAACAAGTGGAGAATCTAAATTGCTTAGGAATTATATGTTTCACATAAGGCTGTAAAAAAGATTCTTCTTTCTATTTCAATAAAGGATAAGTGAGAAAAAATAGATATCTGCTATAAGAGCCTACCGTTTGGAAGAATAAAAAGCAGTAGAAGTAATGCAATGTAGAGTTATTCAATTTATTTATTTCATAAAGAGAAAATCTTGATTAGTCACATACGTGAAACGTGAAAAAGTCAATTGGAATCAATGAAAAATTGTAAGCACAATTAAATCATTGGGGATCATACATTTCAGCTTTTAATGACACATTTTTGTATTATTCTATTTTACCTAAAATCTTACTCAACAATCTTTTCTTACTAATTCTTTCCTCAAGAATAATGTACTTAGGTTAAGGAATAAGAAAAATGAAGGCATTAGACGAAGTGACACTACCCTGCAGAAACCTACTAGAAGCTACTCCTATAATAACTTTTAATTCGAACAGCGAACTCTCCTACAAGTTTTCCGCAAGATTAGGGTACCAATAACTGGGGATAACTGTTCTGTTTGCTGGTTATTGCTTTGACGTCTGGCGCTGAGAGCGCATTTTCATTTGCCGTTGACGGCACACATGAGTTTTTTTAACGTTACCCATCAAGGTGTTTTCTTTTATACTGACAAAAATCTTCCAATACTTCCCTTTACTCCTATTCCAATTAATAAATTCTGCTCCTTCTCTTTGGCTTGTTCTAGATATGGATGTGGTAAATATTTTAAACGAGCAAACGTTTTGTTGTAATTGGTTTCTAGTATCTTTGGCAGCAATGCTGTAATTCATTTTAGAAATTTAATCTTTTTTGTAGCTCGTGTGTGTGTGTGTGTGTGTATTCTGCTTGGTGTATAAAATATGGAAATGTACAAAGTGTAGTTTAAAACAAAAATTCAAAACACAAAAAAAAAAACATTAGCGTAGCGTAATTCTTGTATTCGCTCTCGCTCGGCAAATACTGTATTATTCTGTAAATGCCGGCACCAAGAAAACTAGCAAGAATAGGATGGAAAATAAAAACTAATACAAATTTATGTAGTACTGCAAGTAATGTATGTATATGTATACTTAGTATATATATTGAACTCCGATGAAATTATTTAATGTAATAATTCACTATTTTATAATTGATAAGTGTTTGCAAGTGAGTTGAACTGTACTTTTGCAGTTTTTAGCAATAGATCAGCTTAAATTGCTTCTGTTTTAATTTTTTACTTTTATGTTTGTAATATATTTATAAATATATACCTACATATACACAACACCATTTAAAGACGTCTAGGGTTAATACATATATACATACATACATACACATTTTTGTATAAGCAACATAATATTTTGTATCTAGCAACTTCTACATGCATACATACATAATTGAAATTGTTATTTTACAAATTGGAGTATACAATACGCATATTATACGAGTACGTAGTAGTAATATTATTTCAATATCACATTTCGCTTTGGGGTCCAAACATCTCTTTTAGTTAATTTTATCTATAGTTTACTTATAAAAATTACTTTAATCTGCTATAAAATAATTATTGTCCAAGTTTTGTATTATGTTATTTTCTTGTGTTTTAAAAATGACGAAATTTATAAAAGAAATACAGAAAATACAACATATATTTTTAAACACAAAGATAAACAAAAACATGTGCATAATTTCGTTGGTTTCATTTTGTATAGTTCGTGGAAGAATGGCACTCTAAAGTATTTGCAAACCTTCTTAAGTTTTACTGAATATTATTTGTAGCAGCAATAATGATGTGCTTTCAGTTTAACAATATTCTGAAAATATATGGTATAAGTATGTATTTATGTACATATGGCGCATGATTAGAGTCTCCAGTGAAATTACACTTTTATTAAGTTCATATGGTCAGTTGCTAAATCAGTGGTTTAAATTTCCAAATCCGAACTTTAGATTTCTCATTAAGGGTTTAGGGGTAGTCAGAGGCCCGATAAAATGATGATTTTCAATCATTTTTGTTTGGTAGTCAATTGTACTATTTTACAAAAATAAAATCATACAAAACCTTGCGAGATTCATCTAAAATCAATCGGACGAGAGAAATTAGTTTTATTAAGGGGGGAGCCTGGTTTATAAGGTCAAAAAAATCAATTTTTTTTTTCGTTTTAAGCGATTCCTAATATATTTCAGAATATTCACACAAACTTACAGAGCCTAATTCTCAATATTTCCGTAGATACAAAGTCAAAGGTAGGCGAGCGTTAGGTAGTTACGCTGTGACCGGACAGCTATAGTACAAACTTTATCATCATTTTTATGATTTCTTTGAATTGGCGTACATGAATGAAAAAAAAACTAATGAACCTTTTGAAATGAATCATAGCTTGTTCCCTTCAGTATTAAATTCTCTTCTATTTGAACTAACAAAATAGATAAAAAAAAATGTTTCAAGATTTTTATACCAAGTTGAAGTGAATTTTTTTTTTATAGAAAGGCATTTTTTTCTTTAAAACCTCCAAAAAGTTGAAATTTTGGAATTTCTCTCAGTTTTCTTAGTTCATCTAGAATAAAAAATCATGATAATTAGAAATCCATTTGAATTTTTTGCTTTAGATAATAATTACGAGCTGTATCTTGTACGCCAGTTGGAAACTCCAGCGTTGCAGCGCTCTACTAATTAATTACTAAATGTTAAACATTTTTTTCAACTTATTTTAACCAGTACAAAAATTTTTTATACTTTTTAAATGTTCATTAAAAGATAGAAAAAAACTTTGCAGTGCTAAATTAATTTTTTCCGTAAAAAAAAAAATCGCAAAGAGATGCAATTTTTAGACCTCATAAACCAGGCTCCCCCTTAATAGATAATCTGTGCCTCATCGAAGCTTTTTTTCAAAATTAAAAATATGGCGGCCTCAGGAAATATTTTTCAGATTTTCGAGAAAAAAATCTACAATTAATTGTTTAAAAAAATCGGAATTTTTGAAAAATAGTCCTTCGATAAGGTACGAGTTTCTTATGTTTTTCAAAAGCAGTATAAATTTTATTGAACTCTACCAAGCGGTTTTTAAATTACAGTGTCCACAAGTTCAAAAAACATAGTTTTGAGAAAAACGCATTTTTGCTATCGGGCTCCGGAGCGCCCGAGCGCCCTTTGTTAATTATTGAATAACTCGAAAAGTATTTGTCGGATTCACTTCAAATTTTCACACAATATTTTTAAGATACTGTACTTTAAGAAAATGCAAAATCAGTTTTTTGAAAATTCTGACTACCCCTAACCCCTTAAGGCATTAGTGAAATTTCTGTAACTTTATGCACATATCACACACAGGTTACTTGAAGAAAATTTTAATAAAGAAATTTCAATGATTGACATGGTTTCAAATATAAAAGGAGAGAATTTATAAAATTAACAAAAACAGATAAAAAATAAATAATATCCTATTTGCTCTGCTGCATAGTCCTACGCAGCAAAAGTAGTAGAGTGTAGAACTGGCGGTTTTCATACTCGTATCAGAGCAGCGGGAATTTCAATTTTAATATGGCCATTAAAATAGGTACCCGCACCCTCCAAGTTCATACGGAAAAGGCAAGTTTTTTTAAGTTAATAATAACAGATATTCAATTGTGCGTGGTTTTTATTTCATGGATTATTATAAAATATAAATAATAATTCAAGGATCTTTTACAGCTTAAACTAGTGACAATAGTGTAAAAAAGAAATATTCGGGTGGTCATTAAAATAGGTACGAAATAGAAACAGTTAACATACGATAGAAATATAATTTAGTGATTTTAATAGAAATGCTGTTTAAATTATCTGAAGTTTAATCAGTAATCCCTGCGTCCACGATGACTGTCGATGACTTTTTGTATTTGATTTGGCATCGAATTCATAATCCTAGGTCAGATTTCTGTGGGAGTGGAATATAGTGGCACAGTTCTTTGATTTTTTGCCGTTAAATCTGCTTATTTTTAAATGTTTGTTATCAAATTCGCTTCTTTAAATCTCCCCAAAAGGCAGCCGCCGTAGCCGAGTGGATGGGTGTGTGACTACCATTCGGAATTCAAAGAGGACGTAGGTTCCAATCTCGGTGAAAGACCAAAATAAATGAAAAAAAAAGTTTCTAATAGCGGTCGCCCCTCGGCAGACAATGGCAAACCTCCGAGTGTATTTCTGCCATGAAAAAGGTTCTTATAAAAAATATCTGCCGTTCGGAGTCGGCTTGAAACTGTAGGTGCCTCCATTTGTGGAACAACATCAAGACGCACACACCACAAATAGGAGGAGGAGCTCGGCCAAACACCCAAAAAGTGTGTACGCGTCAATTATATATAAATATATAAAGGGTTTCAATGGGTGACTGGCTTGGCCCATCTATAACTTCAATATTACCGAAGTGGTATATTCTCCTTTGCAAATGGTAGCATCACATCTTGAAGTATGTCCTTGTAAATAAGTTTGTTTATTTTATTGGTTCTGAGGTAAATAGGTCCTACTCCATACCAAGAGAAACATCCCCAAATCATTATGTTGCCGCCACCTTACTTGACGTTTTTCTTTTTGTGCACGCGGTGGAAATTCTTTTCCTTTAGGACGTCTGACATTTCCAAATAAATTTGTTTTGGTTTCATCGCCCCAAAGTATGTTATACCATTTCTTCTTACCCTCTGGTGCACACCATGTCTTGTGCTCTTGAGCAAAACTCTTCCTTAAATTTGCTCTGTTGAAACGAGCAATTTTACGAGCTATTTTGCCTGGTAGGCTCATGTTGTACAATCGATGCCCCTCAGTTCTCGCTGATACTATATTGTTGGCTTCAGTTGCAATGACTTTTGATGGCTTAAGGGATCTCTCTTAGCAAAAGTCAAAATTAAATTATCAGTAGTGCAAGCTGATTTTTTTGCCATTACGTCGTTCTGTGGATTTTTTGAGCTTAAGGGCATTTACAACAACGTTATTGGATTATCCAAGTGACTTAGCGATAAATTTGTACGATGTTTTTTTTGTTTGCGCAGATTGGCAACGAACCTCCGCTCCTCAGCTGTGCAATGGTGTGCACAACCCATCTTTGAAATAAATTCATATTAATTATTAGTTGTTAATGATCCAATTCGCTACCTACATTACAGGTACATTCAGTATTTTTCACTAAATTAGTCAAATTGCAAGAGTTATCCCCAAAGTGAGTAAAGGGGTTTCCAGTAAGAGGTGTTATTTTGATATTCAAAGAAAAATGCTATTTTGAGGTCTGGAATCGACCATGGGCTGTTGGCGTAGACCTTCTCTTTCACGTAGCCCCAAAGAAAAAAGTCACAAAGTGTTAAATCATAAGATCTCGGCGGCCAATTGTGATCACCTCTTCGAGAGATAACACGGTCCGGAAACTTTTCCCGTAAAAGATCCATGGTTTCGTTGCGAAAAAAATCGTTAATCATCTCTCGATAGCGCAATCTATTCACTTATAACACCTGTTATTGTGGCCTTTATTTTAGTGGCCACACATAATTACACATTATGAAAATAACCTAATTTGTGCAACCAATAACGCAACTTAATATAATATAACGGGTCTTTTAAATTCACAACTAAGCAGTGATGCCATTTGTAAAAAAAATTGAAATTTTAATAACAGCTTTAAAATTTTCCGAGCGGCTAAAGAAAATCGATAGATAGAGGCAGTGTACCTATTTTAATGTTATTATACGGGATTTTCTTTTTATATTTTATAATTTTATATTTCAAAATGTTTAATTCCGAGTTCTTGATTTACTAAAGTGAAACATTTGACTCGCGTGCTTTTCTCCTTGTTTCACTCTTATTCATTCTATGGTTTATATCCATAGCGTAGCATATTAAAAACAAAACTGTGTTGCATTTGTCGTTCAAAATACACAATTCACATTTTTTACTGCGCCAAGTTAATCGTGTATCTCAAATATTTGAAAATTTCTCAAACTGGAACTGCTTGAAAATGTGGAACCAATTCAAAAACTTAAATAGAGATGGTTTGCTATACCATATATACATACCTATATACATATATATAAATGGTGGTAAAATAAATTTTTCTCCCAGGCAAATATCACTGATATTCGAGTAAAATATTGAGGTTAATTTTGTGCTGCTTTATAGGCTGCTGACAAGCGTGCAGCTAAATATTGGTTATTCTTATATTTCCTAAATATTGGTAATTTACAAATCTTATTTATTTCAACTGTGACTTTAGCTAATATGTTTCATCTGCGATTATGTGCCAATATCTTCAGACAAATTGGTATTGTTTTTTACTAGTCGCCACCAATATCAACCACGGTCAACAATTATATTTGGTTTTTCATGTTTTAATTTTAGTATCTATAAAAAATTATCTACATATCAAAGAGTATACATATGTCTGTAATTTGGTAATCTGTTTTAAAGTCCGAAGTTAAAT
The DNA here is from genome assembly GCA_037575425.1 of Anastrepha fraterculus. Classification (NCBI taxonomy): domain Eukaryota; kingdom Metazoa; phylum Arthropoda; class Insecta; order Diptera; family Tephritidae; genus Anastrepha; species Anastrepha fraterculus. The sequence continues at coordinate 103,394 of JAYXIM010045753.1, forward strand.
GGGCATTTTCTTAGGCCCTCGAAGATAATTATCATAAAATTATTCCTTAGAGAAGAGGATCTGCGGCCGACTCATGGCATTCAACGAATGGAATTCATTTTAGGTTTATGGCATTGAATTACAAATGCATACAGTATCAGCCCATTGATATATGACCGATAAGAAAAGTAGAGAATCATACTTTGAAGTGAAATCATGTGCAAAAGGAGAAATGTGAATATTTGAAATCATGTATGCATGTATTATTTTTAAAGTAACTCATTTGGCTAAGTAGTTTTAGCTTTTCGATTAATAAATCCGGATCTTTCAAAAGAAAATTGTAACTTTTATTAAGAAACACGTCTAAACTGTTGGCTGATACATAGTTTAAATATTGCGTTTAGCTCCAGAATTTTAGTGCTTGACAGGCAAAAAGAGCTAAGTCGATTTATATTCCTCACAATATTTAGTTCCTTTATACGAAAAAATTGTTTCAAATAGCTGCCGCCTCTTGGCAGGCATTGGCAACCCTACGAGTATATTTCTGCCATAAAAAGCTCTTCTTAAAGAGACAGCAGCATAAAACTGTAGGTTCCAGTGCAGTGGTTTTATTTTTCTCTAAGGTTATGGTAAAATTTATGCTAAATTCGGTGCGGACCGTACTTTATATGCACGCGCACATTTTGGTATAATTAAATTTTAGCTGGCTGTTAGTTTTGGAATTAAACAAACTCACAGGTGGCAATGGCTTGTAGCGTCCAGTGTTGTTTACGTGAGTACCTGCTGGCGTCAGCTCAAACCCATGGTGCTCTTAAGCACACGGATCAATTTAATTATTGATCAGAACCCAAATAACTTAGGCTCCATTTGGCAGTGTGGTATGGACACACTAACTGGCTTGGTCAGCTTAAGGCCTATCTAAACCCCTGCCGTTCTATGGGTCCCGGCACCCGGTTGCAATGCAACTCCACATCGACCTAAAGCCTACCCGCGTTTGAGGGATTAACCACAGCCATCACGAAAACCTCCCCGAAGGCTCGTTCCCAAGAACAGGTCATAGTGGGCCCTGTTCCCCGTGGTACCGAGATTAAGTCTTCGGTCAGACCTCATACCCGAAGACACTACCAGTTGAGCTTCCATACTACTGAGGGACTGGTAACCTAGATTTTAACCGCCTTTTACGACAGCCATACCTTACCTCGGGCAGATGGACGTAAACTGAGTTAAAAAAAAAATCCTAGAAAAAGTGGCCGTCGTTTTTGCCCCATCTCAATAATGCAATATGTATTTATGCCGGATCCAAAGACACGTGCAGCAGCAAATATATCAAGTTTGAGCGAGCTTTACTAATTCGTTATCGATACACATGCACCTGCTAATATCCCTGAGAGCAGAAATTAAAAGGCGCACAATACTTTGTAGCTACACATTTTACAATAAATATCTACGTACTTAGTCATGCTATAAGTTCCGTTACAAGTTAAGTCCGTTACAGATATGAGATTATAACAGCTTTTTTTTTAAATGAAGTTAGTTTTATTTAATAATGTAAATATTAAAAAAAAATTCCAAAGTTTGGGAAAAACGATTGTTCGTGCAAACGTTCTTGAAATATAATATTAAGTTTTTTCAGCGATTCATAGGGCTCACTTGCATTTTCATCACACTTTTGTAATCCAATCACTGCAACGCGGTACTCCTTCGCTCGCCCCTCCATTGTTAACAAGAGAAATTTGCCACGGAACCTGAGGATAATTTGTGAGTAGACAATGCATACGAACAAAGAAAAAATAACGGAACTTTTTTCTGCAAATTTGTTCTCGCCATATGAATTGCAATATTTGTCACGGAATTTATGGCACGGATAAGAACGAATGCATTTTTTATTATTTTTTAATAAAATTTTTAGTAAGTTTGCGTTTTTGAGTTATTTATGATGGAGAAACAAATTTTTTTTTAAGTTACAGTTGTATGGGTGGTGGGTGCGGCTGTAGATTCATAATCTATGTGGATTATACCAAATTGGAGTTATTTCGCATTACGAGATATCACATTTTTTTTGTATATGAAAATTACCGTAATAAGGATGGCGGGTGTGGTTATAGACCGATTTCGGTTATTTTCAATACCAACGTATCTTGAAGTTTTTGTAATTAGACGTATTCACGTATTTCCTTTGAGCAAATTTTTTTATTTTTACTCCTCTGTTTTAGCCTTTTTTATTTCTTTGAATACAAAAAAAAAAATGTATGTTAAAACTAATGCTATAATATTTTAGCTTTACTATGCCGCCGTAGCCGAATGGGTTGGTGCGTGACTACCATTCGGAATTCACAAAGAGAACGTTGGTTCGAATCTCGGTGAAACACCAAAATTAAGAAAACCATTTTTCTAATAGCGGTCGCCCCTCGGCAGGCAATGGCAAACCTCCGAGTGTATTTCTGCCATGAAAAAGCTTCTCATAAAAATATCTGCCGTTCGGAATCGGCTTGAAACTGTAGGTTCCTCCATTTGTGGAACAAAATCAAGACGCACACCACAAATAGAAGGAGGAGCTCGGCCAAACACCCAAAAAGGGTGTACGCGCCAATTATATATATATATATATATGTTTAAAAAATGGTTTCAATTTTAAATAACTTGCTGGTCAATTGAATGTTGGGTCAACTTGAGCGGATGAAGTAAAGTAAGGATGATTTGCTTTAAAAGCTCTATAAGAAAATTCATTTGAATGCATGTATGCGTGAATATTAGTCAAGCCAATACGTCCTCACTTACATACATACACACACAAATACGTATGTATATACGCGAGTACGTATACAAATTGCAGTACATATACATACACTCATACATAGACACTTACACTTATTATATAATGAAATGCAAATAAGAAGAACGGCCATCAAATTTGTACTGTTCATGCTTAGATGAATGTGTGTGCTTACAAATAAGTATTACATATATATGTAAGTATAAGGTAAATAAATGTAAGTAAGCTAATTCAAGAAGAAACTTAAGATCAACTAGATTTTTAGGTAGTAAAATCTTTCTTTGGAATGTCTGCCGCTTTTTTACGATGCATGCATGTTTAAAGTACGTATGTATGTATCTAGATGCATAGTTCATTCTGCAAAATAGAACCTATTAAATTGGGACTAATGCTTAAAGCTACATAAATACATATGTACATATGTATGTGTTATAAACTAAAAATGTATAAAAAGCCACATGATTAATAAAAAAACAAAATGTATGTATAAATAAGTTTTGAATCTGTGTATTAAATAAATTTGATAGCAGAACTTATTTTAAATTAAAATAACTGGAAGTATGCCTAGTAATGTGCAGACTTGTGTATGCATTATTTATCTTTGTCAATGTAAATATGCACATAAATTTAAGGCAATGAACATTTTGACATATACTTATACATATATAAATATACAACTGTAGATATAAATATAGCAGATATAACGATACAGATGTACATACATACATATAAATATGTATTTGTAATTTTTAGGCATTGTATATACGAGAATTTGTAATAGCTGGACGCTGATACATATATATATAAAAGTACACGTTCATAGGCAATCGAAAAGATTCACAGTTAAGAAGTAAATTACATACACACACATACACACATACACACACACATGCACACTCACATATACGGATAACATTCATTTAAGTAATACACACACACACATGTACATACATATATACATATATAATAGTAAGAATGTAGTGAAGAAAATGTAGAACTAGTAGGCCAAATTACTTTTAAAGCTCATTTGTAAAAAACTAGAATATCCACATAATTGCGCTTTCTAAAATACAAAATGTAAGCATGTCACATATTTTACGTATATGCACTTGTATATACCTACATACTATATATCCATTGCATGTATGTGTGTGTATATGCACAAGCGCATAAATACTCGGCAAAGCGGTAAAAGAACGGAAGTGAAGTTGAGTTATTTACATATATACATACACGCATACATATACAATACATATAATAATAATTAGCGAAGAATTGGTATGAAATAATACACAATTACAGACATACATACATACATGAAATGATATGCTTTGTGGTGTAATAACGTATTTATAAGTTGTAGTTTAATTAAAATTAAGTGCAGTTTAAATGAATATATTATTATTGTAACTATTTTAGTAAGTTAGTAATTAAGTTAGGCATTTTTGAAAGCAAATACAATTTTTCAATATAAAATATGTATGTGTTGTTCGGTTCTTTTATTTCGCCAACATCGAAATGTGTGAGCGCAGATTTTTCTCAAGAATATTTTGCCTTTTTCGTCAGAACGACATGAACACTCACAGAACAACGCATGCAGAAACACAAACACCTGTGCTATCATCCTCCAAATTCTGCGTCATACAATAGGACGGGGATGATAAGAGACTTATGGAGTGTGATTGTCTACCAAGTGCTACTTTGGACTTAGTAAGTGCAAGCGAGATTTCAAGGCTAACATTATAAAGGGTGTTAATGCTAGTTATATCTGCCAACAATGACGTGGTGTCGATATGCGAGTGCTTCGACTGCTTGTTTGATAACAGGTCTTTCTTCACCACCCCATCCATACGCTTCGCTACTTTATCCAGCTTAGAAAAGGCAGAACAGCGCGATTGTTAAGGCCGATCATCGATTATAGTATACACTCTTACATATAAAAAATTTTGCCTGATCGATTAAGTTCTGCGGCTCGCACGATCTTTTCCAGCATTGGAGAGTAATTCTGTCTGAAACCTCGCTTGGTATCAGATGGCTCTTAGAGGTCTTTCCCAAGTACAATTCAATCTAATGGCTTATAGGTAACTTCTTTTCCTGCTGTGGAATGCAGCTTTAAAATCGACGAAAAGATGTTGTGTGTCGATTCTCTTTAAATGGATATTTTCCAAGACTCGGCGTATCGTGAATATCTATAGATAATTATAGATTTCTAAGATCTAAAGCCACACCCATGAGGTCTAATCGATTGGGTTATGGTGCGCTCCAGTCTTTCGAACCTTCGATAGAACCTTGTATCCATGTTGGTTTAGTTGGCTTAATTACAGGATCACTCTTCTGCTGGATTGGGTAGACAGTGTTCATAAGTAAATTCCAATCGACAGGCATTCTTTCATCCACACATATTTAGAATAAGAGCTTATGTACATATGTACCTTACCATTTCCTCTCGGCTATATTCGCGACGATCAAGCGTATTTGTCGTTCTTGCTATTCGTACATCGTTATGAACGGGTAACTACAGTACCATCGAGTTGGAGTGATCGGGGTCCCCATTCAGCAGGTGTGAGTATGCCCCCCATGAGTTAAGTATGCTTTGAACGCCAGTCACCAGGTCGCAGTCTTACTTCTTACAGGAAAGCGCCCTGGTCTTGAATCCTTCTGGGAGTCGTCGGTAGTATTTTCGGGGCTTTTTCCTATCGGTTAGCATATCAAGCTCTTCGCACTCACGTAGTTCGGCCTCTCGTTTCCTATTTCAAGTAATACGTGCATACGAGGGCAGTTCAATAAGTACCCGTGTTTGATAACAGCGGGCGTTCCCGAGGGAAGTTAGTATCAGCATCGTGTGCTGTCATCTATCAAACGATGGCAAAACAAATTTCAGACTGATTGATAGGTTAGTTTGGATTTGGCACCTATTCGGGTAAGATGTGTTTCTTTAATTTCGCTAAAATGGAAAAGGAGCAGTATCGTTCGGTAATTCGCTTTTTGGATAGGAAAAAGTACGAGGAGATAAAAGCAAAGTTGGATGTTGTCTATAGGTACGCTTCGCCATCTATGACCACAGTTATATATTGGTTTACCGAATTTAAACAATGGGAACATCCGTTTGTGATGAGGAGCGACCAGGACGCCCGGTAGACGTTGTTACCGAGGAAATCATTCAAAAAGCACTTGACATGACTCTCGCTGATCGACGGACGAGGCGACAGAGGCCATAAGTGTGTCGACCGGAACAGCAATTAATATTTTACATGATAAGTTTGGGATGAAAAAATTGTCGGCCCGATGGGCGCGGCGATTGCTCATGGTGGACAACAAGCGGATGCGGCTAAAGGAACATTTGCGTCGAGTTGTCACCGTTGATGAAACCTGAATTCATCAATGCACACAAGAAACTAAGCATAAATCAAAACAATGGATTTCTCCCTGTGAGTCTGCTCCAAAGAAGGCGAAGCCAGTCCCATCGTCCGGAAAGGTCATGGCGACGTTTTTTTGGGATGCCAGCGGTGTCATCCTCATGGATTTTTTAAAAAATGGAAAAACCATCACTGGAAAATACTACAGTGAGTAATTGGACCGCTTTCACAAATAATTGAAGGAGATAATGCCGCATTTGGCTCAAAAGAATGTGCTGTTTCACCACGAGAACGCACCAGCAAATTCAGCCGGTGTTTTCGCCGCCAAACTACACAAATTGCATTACGAATTTTGTACTTTTTTACTTGTTTATGAATATGATAAATACAGATTCCTCTGGAGTTTAGGTAGGGCGATTGATTGGTAATATCATATTATGTTTAGGGTATATGGAGCTTTTACTTGTCCGAAAAAATTACTTTTTCCAATCAAGTTGAATTCAATTTTAGTGCTCTTTTTTGGTTTTTTGGCGGGCGTTCAAACCAACATCAAAAAGTCTTTGAAGTATGCACCATAGATAATAAGATGGGAAACAATATTAGACTGCATTGCCAATGCCTTGGGCAGATGAGCATTCCCTTTCGCGGACAATAGTTTTTGGTACGACGTTTCGGTTGGGCGCTTGCTACATCTTCGGATATAATGAAGATAATCGCTTCGTGATTGCAGTAAAATGATTGAAATCAATAGTTGAATTAACATTTGGACATTATATATACATTTTATTTTTGCGGATATTACCGTCCTGTAATGTATAATCCCTATGTTTCTATACAAATTTGAAGGCGTTTACCGGTTTGTTCACGAAAGGGTAAGACACCAAAAATAACTGACGAAAACAGTTCGTTTTTGCGTTAATGGAAAAATGTCGTGCTTAAAATATTTATAATTATTGTATTTGTTTTAAAATATAATCTGTTTTTTACATTATAAATATTTTCTATGAGAGCATTGCCAAATACAATCAGACTTTGCTCAATACATTTTGTATACTTGTAATTCTATTGAAAACTTGGTGTTGGAATGCCCCTTACATGAATTCGAGTTGGAGATATTTTACAAACATACTTTTATTAACAATTTTTTTGGCTGATAGTGGCAGAAATCAAATAGATTAATGAAACCAATGCAAGACAAGTCTTCTTGAGGCGCTATGCTCCGGAGAGGCGTGAACAAGGAAAGAAATTATATTGCTTCAACTTATTTTGTTCGTGGTTTGACAAATTTGATTGTGTTTTCTTATACCCGCCTTTTATCTATCTATTCTATTGCGCAGAGCTAAGCATCAGGCAACCATTTAAGCTTTCTGACCCCTGCGGTATCTTTCAAGCAGAAGCCTTTGCTGTAGGTAAGGTTGCGGTTTGTTTAAAAAATACCGAATCAATGTTTCTTTCAGTGTGGGATTACTTACGAATGCTATACAAATTGAACATTTTGACAGCGCTCTCACGAGAAAAAATGTTTCGCACCTAGTCATCTATGATACGCACGCTCTTGCCATAGTTTCAGTACCGACCCCGTAGGCTGATACTCTCTATTATTCAAACTTCCACTGCGCGCATTCCTTTTCGAATTTAATTTAATTTCTTAGGTACTCAGCTTTTTTGGTTTAACTTTCGTTACACTTAAAACTTCCCGTCAGGTCAATAATTAGATAAAAAAATCAAATATTATGCAAATCAATAATTATAGGAAAAAGCTACCGAAAATTCGGATTGAAATACAAGTTGTTTTCAAAGGGTTGTACTTTTTTTAACTGCAGTATTTATTTAATGCTTGTATCTAAAAAGCAATCGTTAGCAGTTATCGCATCAAAATTTGTTATCGGTGAATATCGTTTTTACTTTGAAAACCATTGTGAATGAGCAATTGCGCACGTGGATGTTTGTTTACTAATTCCAGAGGTATATCAGTTCTTTGAAGTGGTCATTTATTCGCACACTAGTAGGACTCATGAAAGTTTTTTGAAAGATATTACAACCCAGATAAGAAAAGGCTGGGTTAATATGGAAGATAAAAGAAAAGCGCCACTTAACATGGACGAAGTGCCATTTAAAAAAAGGAGGACAGTCGTTGGGCCATGGAAAGATATGTAAGTCTATAGATATAGTAACCTCTTGGGTATTCACTTTAATTATAAATGAAATATTTTCTTCTAGTAAAGAATTCAACTCTGTCTATGAGTGGTTATATGGTGAAGAAACTGATATACCGCTGCAAAAGCGTGCTTTAAGTCAAATTAATACCTGGTGCTTGCGCCGTAGTACCCAATGTCCAGCGGGCGTACTCGCAACCAGAGGGCTTCTCGAAGTAAAACACAAAGACGAAGAACAAGCTCAAAATGCACTAACTGAGGGCGTCCTACAAACATTATATGCCAGTGCTTTTATACGTTTCTTCAACTTTATGTCGTCTACAATGCAAACACATAATATGCGTACAATGTACGACACTGCACGAATGCTGGGGCTGCCCTCCTTTGTTGTCGATCTGCGGCACATTTGTGCCCACGGACAAGTGCTTCCACCCCTCGATGTATTGCGGAGTTCGGTAACGCACTGTTTGACATGGCTACGTGATTACTATTGGATTCCGCAACTTGAGACAATGTGTGACGTAGATGCTAGTAAAATACGCCGCAAAGACAAGACACAATTTGAAGAAAATGTTACAAAATTATTTGTAATTTATGATGCAGCACTAGAGTGCTATTGCAAAGGCGCGCATAATATGAAGAGTGGCAAACGACATATTACTGGCAAGCGATTGGCTCAATTGAGAGTATACTACGCGGACCATAAGCTTACTTCGTTGAAAGATACTCTGGAGGTAGTACTAAATGAGCTAATATGGCAAGTTAGACGTGAAATCGGGATTAAAGATATGCCAGAAATTTTTATTGAAGCTTTATTAAAGATGAAATATTTCTTCTCTGTTGGAGGTAAAATAAGAATTTTTTGAAGAAATTTTGTTACTTTAAGCTACATTTTTGATATATGTATGTATATGTATTGTTTATCGCATTACAGAGTCTCATTGCTCTGGTGAACCACTTGAATTTATTATTGCCGCAACACAGAACTTCTTCCGAATGTTGGCCGTTCATGGATTCATTGAAGATTTATTTTATAGCTTGATAGACTTGGCAGAGAATACCATTGTAACAGAAACACGTCGTGCTGGGGCCAGTTTTTGGGCTACCCGAATAGCTGCGGGCTTTGTGGCGTTCCGTAAATGCAAACAAATGTATAAAATCGAACTGGAGGAGGTAACGGCATATGTTAAAACTTATAAAACCAGTGTTCACTTCCTATATTTCTTTCAGAATCCTAATGCGCCCGACGTAGACTTCACAACTTTAAACCAAGAAAATATAAAGAAAAAAGTTAGAAGATATTTAATCTACGCTGGAGTTGACTTAAAATGTACACCTATTTTTGGAGATTCTATGCGGCGGCCTTGGCTTTGGATTGTTGAAAGAAGCTTTGTAGAAAACAAAATAAGCTGTATTAATCAGTATACAGCACCAATAGTTAAAAGGTAAACCACTTTGAAATATTTATGCCGATTATTAAAAACTTTCTATCATTGTTTTAGTTTACTGCCACTTGTGGAGCCACCGCTTACAACTGCAGAGATAAGAGGCATCTCACAACTTGTCGACGCCTTTTTCGGCAAGAAAGTTGGCCTGAAAAAAGAGGTTAAAAAACCGTCAAACACTGATGATACCATACACACAGCTGCTGAATTATTGCAAGCTCTTGGTAAACAGGGCGAGCACGAACCAATGGAATGTGATGTTAACGATTCAGTCGATAATAATAAAAAACGGCCTGGATTATGGACGCTTGAGAATGGTATTCACTTTATTTTATTATGAAATAATTTTAATTAAATGTCTTCGAAATATTTGCAGATAATGAAATATGCAACTGGTCAATATGCCCCTTAGGACGGCTGCCATGGGAATAGAAAAGTTTGGAATGGTTCATGTCAACGAACAACTTGTTAGATAGCTTTGTGTATTTAGTGTAGATCATATTTAAATTAACATGTAACAAAGTTCCAGCAAAATATAAACTATTAGCAGAGTATTATCGTATGATTTATATTTACAATTACTTTAGTATATTAGTTCCATACACATATGCACATGTAAAGATTCGGAGGCTTCTAAGTTTGTTTTACCCTATATTTTTTAAAAGCTGAGAAAATCCACCTTAAAAAAAAACTAGTAAGATATTGATGTATTTGTGATCACAAACAATAACTGCCTAATAGGTCATACTGCGCAGTCGGTTTTACGATACCGGAACGACCCGGTTCTGTATACGGCGGGGAACTGCGTCTTCTGTAGAATTTCCCTAACAACAACGATCGGACCCAACGACGTGCTCATGGTGCTCATTTAAATTATGTCATTTTTCACATGTAATTGTCGTATTTTGAATAAAAATAGTGAAACCTGAAAGAAAGTTTTATTTATTATTATCCAGAACGATATGAAGTTGAAAGTTGTAGTTGCAAACAAAATCTCGCAATCAGTGGTTACCAACTGTCTCAATATGCTGTTTTTCCAGATAAAGACGTCGTGAGCAGTGCCAGGTGTCAATTCAGCTTATTCGCATTTGCCAATCGTACACCTACATAAAAAATTATTGTTATGAAAACCAAAATTTTAAGTAATAAATAACGTACCAAAAAACATTAAAGCTAAGTATACTTTCATGTTTATATAAACGTGGGTAATATTTTTTGCTCATATGGACATATGTGCCTTCTATTCAAACTACAACACCAGGAATCCTCGTTTTTGAATAAATGGAGATTTAATTTTGACTTTTTCTTTGGTTCGGCGAGTCCGTGGCGAGTGCTGCGACAGTTTTAATTTTTAATTAAGTTCGTAATTTGTAATTTGGTAACATGGTTTTAAAAAATAGGCCAAAGTGTCTTAGTACTCGAGTGAGAACATTAAGTTTAACGAAATAGAAGCAAAAATAATCAGTTGAAGTATCGAAACGAAGTCAATTTATCTATAACGGGACTTTGTTAGGCGTTTGGCCAAGCTTTCTCTTCCAACTTGTGGCTTTTTTCTTGCTGTCTTGAAAAGGGAGGATCCACAGTTTATGTAGAACTGTGGCTGTCGATCTAGGAAAGCCCACAAAAGTTCTTCTGGATTACCATATTTTATGCTGGTGAATTGCGACAATATTTTTTTACATGTGGCAAAAAATAAATAATTATGCGAACTATAATTATACTACCTATTATATTCCCCTAATTATACTACCTTTCATGTACCCTTTATATTTCAGAATACTTTCGTACCTAGCGACTCTCTTTTCGAAGTCGTGAGTTCGAATCTCAGTATAGGGAAAGTGATAAATTTTTTTATTTTTTATTATTACGCTTTTTTAATTATGCCAATTTTTTCAATTAATGTTTTTTTCCATACCTAAAATTTACTAAATAAATTTATAAGTTACGTACGAGAATTGTATATATAATATACTATTATTCTCAATAGTATGCAAATATGTATACCTCCGCACGTACCACGTATATATACATATGCACGAGTACACATACGTGTGCACAAACGTAGCTGTTATACCTAAAAATAGCTACATGCAAAGCGAAAGCGAATTCGTAGCTGAAACAATCTAGCAACGTGAAGTATAAAGCAAAGGGAAAATGAATGAATGAATGAAAGAATGATTGGGTATGAATGAGTTGAATTGGACGACGAGTGGGTATGTGATATGACTGGAAGGTTGGCATCTTCTGTAATCACGCTTCTGTGAGGTCGGGTTGTGGAATGGCCTGAGGCCGGGAGTCCTGTGTGGTGGGCCAGATCATGTTGACGGAACGTCCGCACTAAGCTTACCATCAATATGGGTGTCATAGAGGAGTCCTTGACATTCAGGTTGGCTAAGGAGGGATGAACCGGGCCAGGGGTGAAAACCAGCAGCCAAGAGTTCCCGTGGTAGGCAGTAGTGGGACAGCGTACCGGAGTGAAATGCCACTACCAGCCCAGTCAATATGGTTAGACCGCAGTCTTTTTGCAATTTTTTTAATTAAAATTTCGATATGTATTTTTATTATTATTTAGTAGCTTTCATATATACTACACTAAAACTACAATACTATGATAAAACTAATTGGTACTAGCTAGTAGGTCTTACTTTTAGTCAAGTAATGATTTTAATCAATGAATTTCAAAAACTGGCACTTACTTTTAAGTTCACCGCTAGAAATTCGATTCTCTATTAATTGGTTTATTTCATTTCTATGAAAGTTCAATATTGTATTATACTATATAACTACATATACTCATACAGTGAACCAAAAAAAGTGGGACCCTTGTTTGTTCTGACTGCAATCCGGTATAACTTGATAACGGTTCGACCAATTTTCAAAATGCAAAAGTCAATATAAAATATTCAATTCAGTATTTTATTATAAAAAACGAAAAAAATAAATATTAAAATTATTTGGTAGTTTTCTAGTAAAGTAAAGTTTCACTTAATTTTACAACTCAAATAAAAGTGGGACAGTAATGAAAACGCACTAATTACTGCTTGTAGACGTCGTTGCATGGAGTCTACTAGAGTTTTGGTGACTTCTCTTGGAATATTTCCCCCGCATCTCTTTAATAGCTTATTTTAGGTAATTTTTACCATTTATCTGCCGTTTGCGCAGTTCTCTTGCCATGTGGGCCCACAAGTGCTCAAGGAAGAGGGGGTAATACTAAGCAACCATTCCCTTACAATCAGCGCAGTATGCTTTGGGTCGTTGCTCGTGACTATAATTTTTCGGCAGTTTTGGAATATGCTCCTTCAATATTTCTAGATAATTTATTTTGTGATATTATTTATTAGATATTTATTTTATAGGGCCTTCAATAAAAAAAACGAAGCCACCCAATTTGACGTCATTACTCCCCGCTACCATGTTTTACAGTACCAACCACATTCGACGGATTGAGCGGTGTAACTTTTCTTCTCCAGACAAAACTGCGGCCATTCGACTCAAATACAAGGTGAAGCTCAAAATAAATAAGACTGGTATAAAAATGTTTTTGATGGGGCCATCTTTTTAATGAGTTAATGCGTTGGAAGTTATATCCCTAGCTGACTTCAGTGAAAGCTTGGTAACATTCGGTTCAGTGGAAGTGAAGTTATTGCGTCTAAGGTGTCAGTATGTTTGTGTCATCGGGTCAAAAATGAGTTTCCAACAGAGTGCTAATATAAAATTTTGTTTAAAAATCGAAACTAAGCGTCAAAGTGCTACTTGAAAGGCCCCAGACGAGCCACCACCCAAAAAATCGCGTTTGGAGAAGTCTAAAATCTAGTCGATACTCATTTGTTTTTACGATTCTAAGGGAATTGTTCACACGGAGTTCGTGCCAACGCGCCAAACCGTCAATGCAATTTTCTAGCTTGGCGTTCTGAAGGGTTTGTTGCATCGCATTTGTTGAATTCGCCCGGAATACCGCAAACTGGAAGCTGGCGCATTGCATTACAATACACCATCTCATCGATCCACTCTTGTGACTGATTTTTCACCGTATTCGCCCGATATGGCTCCCTACCTATTGGGAAAATTGCATTTGACCATGAAAGGGAAACGTTTTGCGTCCGTAGAGGCTATCTAAAAGTCTTGTACCGATATCCTGAAGGACATTCCGATCAATGACTTTTAGATAGCGCAAAACAGTGTATCGAGGCCAAAGGGAACTATTTTGCATAAATAAAGTCGAAGATATGAGAACAAAGCTCCTGTCGTTTCTATTTTAACTCAGTCTTGTTTATTTTGGACTTCACCTTGTATGTTGAATTTCGACTCGTCGGTGAAAATAACGTTCCTCCGAAATTCATTCGCCTTGCTAACGTATTCTTTAGCATAGTTCAACCGTTTGCTCGGAGTGTACGCTATGTATTCGTTACTGTGCAGAAAATTTCTGGTATTTTGAGGCTGTGCGTCCACACTTATCGAATTTTTAAGTGATTTGGCAATATTAGCAGCAGAAATATTCGAGTTCTTGTTTATTAAATGTTAAAAAAACGAAATGTATTCAAAGCAAATGATTCCTTAAAAATCTGTGAATTATTTCATATACAATAAAATTGAAATTTTTGAATAATGCTGCCTCAGTTTATTTTTGGTTCACTTTACATACATACATAAATATACATAACGATTTAAAAATCAAATGTGCAAGCAAAGGAATGTGAATATCGGGAACTTACAAAAACAAAGTATATCTGCCAATAAATATCAATAAGTAAATAAACAGCATAAGCATTCCACTCCATATTGTAGCCAAACGGTCGATAGTTGGTGCAGTCCTAAGGCTTTCTAATCTATTTCATGTTAAAGAAGGCAATCTTATAGAGCATTCTGGGTTCAATCCTGAGATTTCCAACCCTGACGGTCTGTGACAAGATGGAAAGAAAACTAGAATTATCCAAGAACTCCAAGGTTGTCATCAACGATCGCTCAGAATGGAGAAACAATGAAATATCTTTAAGTCAGGGCGTCCAAAATGGATCACGGCAGTGCCGGGGCTGGTGTTGTCAGACCACACTTCAAGATGGCAAATGCAATGGGGAAAACGACTTCCCTTTTTCAGGCGGAGATCCACGTCTTAGAGCTATGTGCCAGAGAATGTCTTCGTAGAGGTACGCGTGATGTTAACATCAACATTCTCTCTCACAGTAAGCAGCTCTAAAATCGCTAGACAAAGGGTTTTCCAATAAGAAGTGTTATTCCCGTAAAAGGTCGTACCGCCGCCTTGTTGAAAATAAACGTTGTCCAGATCAATACCATCCAATTCCGGCTATAAAAAATCGTTAATCATCTCTCGATAGCGCAATCCATTCACAGTAACTGTTGCTCCAGCTTCATTTTCGAAAAAGTAAGGTCCAGTGGCTCCGCCGGACCATAAACCGCACCAACAGTCACACGTTGAGGGTAGAGAGGCTTTTCAACAATAACTCTTGGATTTTCTGAGCCCCAGATCCGACAATTATGCTTGTTGACGAAGCCACTCAAGATGATTATGGAATTCCGGATCATATTCATGCATTTCAACGACCCAATCAGCAAAGACACGACGTTTTTGATTAACGGCCGGCTTGAGTTCTTGTATTAACTGGACTTTATAAGCCTTAAAACCCAAATTTTTATGCAAAATACGATGTAATGACATTTGTGGAATGCCTAATTCCAAACGTGGGCTTTGTTCAACACTTTATCGAAAAAGGGTTTAAACACTCCCTTCATTGGTCCTGAACCTTTCTGCGGTGTAAACAACAGCTTCAAAAGTGCGTTTTTACGTAAGCGGGAACAACTAGGCTTAATCGAGTACTGGAGAGCCCAAACGCGCATTTGGCAACCGAAAAGACTCATTGATGCAGAACGTATAAAAGTGGAGACAATCCTTAATCTCAGCAGAATAGACATAAAACTGTACACTGAACTGCTAACAGGATATTGTAAACTCAATTACCACATGAAAAAAATTGGTGTGGCAGAAAATGATTCTTGTAGACGCTTCGCCATCTATCACCACAGTTCAACAAATTTAAACGTGGGCGAATATCCGTTTTTGATGAGGAGCGACCAGGATGCTCGGCAGACGTGGTTACCGTCAAAAAGTGCATGACATGATTCTCGCTGATTGACGAAAGAGAGTGTGAAAAGTAACAGATGCCATTGGTGTGTCGACCGGAACAGCAATTAATATTTTACATGATAAGTTGGGGATGAAAAAATTGTCGACCCGATGGGTGTCGCGATTGCTCACGGTGGACAACAAGCGGATGCGGCTGTTAACTTCGAACCAGTGTTTTGAGCAATTTCGAGTTGTTACCGTTGATGAAATCTGGATTCCTCATTACACACGAGAAACTAAGCAACAATCAAAACAATGGATTTCTCGCGGGATGCGAACGGCGTCATCCTCACGGACTTTTAGAAAAAGGAAGAACGATCACTGGACAATGCTGCAGTGAGTTGTTGGACCGCTTTAACAAAAAAATTAAGGAGATACGGCCTCATTTGGCAAAAAAGAAGGCGCTGTTTCACCACGATCACGCATCAGCACATTGATTCGGAGTTGTCGCCGCTAAACTGCATGCATTACTGGCGCATCCCCTGTATATCTGGTTCCCTGCGACTTTTTCCTAACCTGAAGAAATGGCTCCCGGGAAAAATATTTAATTAAAACTAGGAAGTTTTCGCCAAGACAGAGGCGTATTTTGAAGAGCTCGGCAAATCCTATTTTTGGTGGGGGACTATTTAAAAAAAAATATTGAAAAAAGGTGTCTTCATTTATAAAACGGGTACTTATTGAACCCCTCTCGTACATTTCATTTGGAGAATATACAGGAAACTATACGTACCCCCTAAAAATGTAGTTTAACACGAACTGTTTAATTCTATTCGATGATATCTTTGAATTTGCAACGAAATATCTTCTTAAATAAGCAACAATTTAGTTGACTGTTAGTTTTGAGTAGATTTGGTACGTTTGGCCAAATTATAAGATTAAGAAAAGAGGGAAATTCTGTGAATTCCATCGCTAACATTGTTGGTCGTGCTAAGTCAGCAATATTAAACAACTTTTTTGAGACAAGGAAACCTAGAAGTGGTCAGCCACCTAAAATCTCTCAAAGAGTTAAACGATATATCACGCGTGTTATGGACAGAAATTCGAAATAAATTGGAAATCGACCACAATATTAATGTTCATGCCGAAACGGATATAACCGAGGGCCGAGAAAAAAACTATTTACAAGCGAAACTAACAGAACAGTCTGCCGACAAATTGACTGATTTCCTGTCGAATGTGCTGTTTAGTGATGAGATCAAATTCAACTACAGCTGTGATGGCAAATAGAAAATATGGCGCAAAGCAAATGAAGAGCTGCAAACGAAAAACTTAATCCCAATGCACGGCGTAGGTTCGGTGATGGTGTAAGGAGCTGTAGCGAATGGGGTCGGCAAATCGCAGGTTATTATTTAGATATTCTAAAAAGCGCCGGATATGCAAATTAACGTATAGCAACAAATAGGAACTGTAGGATAGTCTGAAGCGCGAATGGAACCAAATAACATAGGAAGCAACAAAAAATCAGTTTTTTCATGTAAAATCGTTTAATGGCAGCAAGAGAGGCAAATGGGCGTCCAACTAGATACAAACTAAATCATTTGCATTTATTATAATTAGATTAAAGTAATTTTTTATAGAGTACGTACACTTTTTTTGCTGTGAGTTCATTCTTTTCGTTTTTTATACAATCTCGAAATACTTAATTTAAATTTTTAATATCGAAATATTCAGTATTTCGTTGGCCCATTCAGTTTTGAAATAAAACCAATTATCATACCTTCTGAATGCGTTATTTATGAGGGTTTACGTAAAGGTTTCTGTGTGTTTGTACATATTTTTGAAAATAAAAAAACACAATCAGAGATAAGTGAAATCTAATCCTAACTGCACGTGAAATATATTTATGACAGCTTGAATTTCCCCAAGAGTGACAAGATCAATTGATCAATTTCTACTCTCGTTTCGATATATAAGTCCATACATATATACATATGTACATATATACTGTCAAGTTCAACATGGGATATAACCGATTTCAGTATTTTGCGATTAAGTGGATTCATAACAGTTATTAGGTTCACACTGAACTTCCATCACTTCTCGACAGCATTTTTTTCGAATTCTTACTAATAATAATAAACTCAACGGCTGCCCACCAGGAGTTTGTTAAATTTCGAGTTATGAAACTGTTGAATGATAGAAAAACGTCATCAGCTGAATAACAATTTAGATGCATAAGATCGCGTATCATTAATTGTTATCGTTATCTTAACGGTGAAAAGCGAGTCCGATATATCAAAGTTGCTGGTACGAGAGTTCATATTTATTAAGTTCGCATGGTTTTAAAAAAAAAAAAGCCAAAACGACACTTTACTTAGCACTTGAAATATTAAATGACAAGTTCTTCTGTCACAGACGCAGGGCTGTCGCTCTGGCAAGAGACCACACACGTTTTTCTGGAATACCATATTTTATGCTATTGCAATATCATATTTTTTATGTGTGGCAAAAAATAAATAATTATGCACACAACAATTATACATACTACCTTCATATCCCCTTTATATTTCAGAATACTTTCGTACCTATCGACTCTCTTTTCGGAGTCGCGAGTTCGAATCTCAGTATAGGGAAAGTGATAATTTTTTTATTTTTTATTATTACGCTTTTTTAATTATATCAATTTTTTCAATTAATATTTTTTTTCATACCTAAAATTTACTAAATAAATTTATAAGTTACGTACGAGAATTATATATATAAATGGCACTTATTCTCAATACTATGCAAATATGTATACCTCCGCACGTACCACGTATATACATACATATATGCACGAGTACACACATTCGTGTGCACAAACGTAGCTGTTATACCTAAAAATAGCTACATGCAAAGCGAAAGCGAGTTCGTAGCTGAAACAATCTAGCAAACGTGAAGTATAAAGCAACGGGAAATATAGAATGAATGCAATGGAAAGAATGATTGGGTATGAATGAGTTGAATTGGACGACGAGTGGGTATATGATATGACTGGAAGGTTGGCATCTTCTGTAATCACGCTTCTGTGAGGTCGGGTTGTGGAATGGCCTGAGGCCGGGAGTCCTGTGTGGTGGGCCAGATCATGTTGACGGAACGTCCGCACTAAGCTTACCATCAATATGGGTGTCATAGAGGAGTCCTTGACATTCAGGTTGGCTAAGGAGGGATGAACCGGGCCAGGGGTGAAAACCAGCAGCCAAGAGTTCCCGTGGTAGGCAGTAGTGGGACAGCGTACCGGAGTGAAATGCCACTACCAGCCCAGTCAATATGGTTAGACCGCAATCTTTTTGCAATTTTTTAAATTAAAATTTCGATATGTATTTTTATTATTATTTATTAGCTTTCATATATACTACACTAAAACTACAATACTATGCTAAAACAAATTGGTACTAGCTAGTAGGACTTACTTTTTGTCAAGTAATGATTTTAATCAATGAATTTCAAAAACTGGCACTTACTTTTAAGTTCACCGCTAGAAATTCGATTCTCTATTAATTGGTTTATTTCATTTCTATGAAAGTTCAATATTGTATTATATAACTACATATACTCATACAGTGAACCAAAAAAAGTGGGACCCTTGTTTGTTCTGACTGCAATCCGTTATAACTTGATAACGGTTCGACCAATTTTCAAAATGCAAAAGTCAATATAAAATATTCAATTCAGTATTTTATTATAAAAAATTAAAAAAATAAATATTAAAATTATTTGGAAGTTTTCCAGTAAAGTAAAGTTTCACTTAATTTTACAACTCAAATAAAAGTGGGACAGTAATGAAAACGCTCTAATTATTGCTTGTAGACATCGTTGCGTGGAGTCTACTAGAGTTTTGGTGACTTCTCTTGGAATATTTGCCCCGCATCTCTTTAATGGCTTATTTTAGGTAATTTTTACCATTTATCTGCCGTTTGCGCAGTTCTCTTGCCATGTGGGCCCACAAGTGCTCAAGGAAGAGGGGGTAATACTAAGCAACTATTCCCTTACAATCAGTGCAGTATGCTTTGGGTCGTTGTCGTGCATGAAGGAGAACGTTGCTGGTGACTATAATTTTTCAACAGTTTTGGAATATGCTCCTTCACTATTTCTAGATAATTTCTTTTAGTCATAGTGCCACAAAAAACGAGGCCACTCAATTTGACGTCATTACCCCCCGAATCATAGCATGCCCCGCTTCCATGTTTTACAGTACCAACCATATTAGACGATTGAACTCTGTACTTTACTTTTTCCAGACAAAATTGTGGCCATTCGACCCAAATATGTTGAGTTTCGACTCGTCGGTGAAAATAACGTTCCACCAAATTTTAACCGGCGTGCTAACGTATTCTTTAGCTTCTTTTTCTTTATTTGCAAACTCTTAATACAGAATGTAAGCGATCACAGTAATAAATTGTTCATTAATTTTAAAACAAATGTGGGTAAGACTCCGTCAGAAAATATGTGATTTGCAAGTGGTCTTTCGATTTCTTTGAAACTTTGGGAAATATTAGTTCTAGGTAAGATACATTCGAGCCTAAAAGGATTTTGAAAAATTTTCAAAATTGAGTCATCTACGCCATGTTGAAAATCGAGACCGTGTTTTTTTTCAAAAATCAATATTTCTTGAACCGTTGGATGGATTTCAATGCAATTTACAGACAATATAGAAACAAATAAGTAGTTTAACTTAGTATTATGTTAAAAAAAAAATTTCGAAATTTTGACCAAAAAAAAGTCAAAAAAAGTTTTTGAATCAATTTTTAGTTGATTTGGCCAGTTTTTTAGATTTTCTGTTATACACGTAACGACTCCTTATGATTTAACCTTTATTTTGAAAAAAAAAATTTTATGGTGTCTATAATAGTTCTCGAGATATTGCGATTATAGTGGAAGCGCGCACGCACGGTTCACGTACGCACGCACGGTTCGCGCTGCGTTATGTGTTCCTGTATGAAGTGACTGGAGCAGACTGCTGCAGGTCTGTGCGCGTTTTCCTACTCGCGCGCTGCGTAACCGCGAACTTCACGGTGCGCGCTTCCACTAAAATCGCAATATCTCGAGAACTATTATAGACACCATAAAATTTTTTTTTCAAAATAAAGGTTAAATCATAAGGAGTCGTTACGTGTATAACAGAAAATCTAAAAAACTGGCCAAATCAACTAAAAATTGATTCAAAAAATTTTTTTGACTTTTTTTTGGTCAAAATTTCGAAATTTTTTTTTAACATGATACTAATTTAAACTATTTATTTGTTTCTATATTGTCTGTAAATTGCATTGAAATCCATCCAACGGTTCAAGAAATATTGATTTTTGAAAAAAACACGGTCCCGATTTTCAACATGGCGTAGATGACTCAATTTTGAAAATTTTTCAAAATCCCTTTAGGCTCGAATGTATCTTACCTAGAACTAATATTTCCCAAAGTTTCAAAGAAATCGAAAGACCACTTGCAAATCTCATATTTTCTGACGGAGTCTTACCCATGTGATAAATAGGTAAAAATAAAATTATGGTTATTGTCTCTGCTCCGGGCTGCTTCAACCAACTGCCCAATAGTTCTTAATCCTGTCCACTCTCTTATGCTACGTAGCCAAGACATTTGGAGACCTCGCATAATATGACCAACATATGTGGTTTTGGGGCATTTTATCGTTAATAATACTTTCTAAGTTTCGTTATGACTTCTTTGTTATAACTTTATCCGTCCATGATATTTTCATCATCCGCCGATAGCACCCTATCTTAAACGCCTCTAATTTATTCATACTCGTAACCTTTAGGGTCCATGCCTCCACACCGTACAATAAAACAGACCAAACGTAACATTTAAGGTACCGAATACGTAATTTCACGTTCAAGTTTTTATTGGAAAGAACTTTCCTGTAATTGAAGAAAGCTTCCGTCGCTGCTTTAATCCGACAGCAAATTTCTTTGTCATTTGTCCATGTTTTGCTAAGCCAACATCGTAGGTACTTAAAACTGGATACTCTTTGGATCGGACTGTCATATATGTACATAAATGTTTGAATGGGTGATTTGTTGAGAGTTTTTTGAAACAACCATGAATTTGGTTTTTTGGGTTTTAATACTCGGCCGTATTGCAGACTTTTTCCGCTGACTTCTTGAAGGAGATATTGCAGGTTATTAATTTTGGCAGCCAATATTGTGGTGTCATCGGCGAATCGTATGTTATTTATTATTTCGCCGTTGACTTTTATTCCTATGCCAAATCTTCTTCAAATATACATATATTCCGAGTATAAATTGAAGAGCATTGGCGAACTTCTCTTTTGATTGAAACATCACTCGTCACATCATTTTGTAGTCTCACGTTCGCAGTTTGGCCCCAATACAAGTTGGAAATGCACCTTATTTCTTAAACATAGTTCAAGCTTTTGCTCGAATTAGTCCTTAATATTCTAGTCCTAGTTCTATTCTTCTAGGAGTGTGCGCTGTGTATTCGCTACTGTAAATAAAATTTCCGATAGTTTGTGTCTGTATGTCTACAGTTGACGAATTTTCAAGTGATTTGGCGGTGGTCTAAAAATCGATTTTTTTGTTTTCTGGATATTTCGAAAGTATAGTATTTTAAAATTATACTGTAAGATTTTCATGCGGAAATTCCCAATATCACAGCTTCTACAGCCCATTATCTAGTTAGAGAGCGGTCCGCGCGCTCCTGTACCTCAAACTTTAAACTCGTTTATCTCGAAACGCCTTTTTTCGGCCTGGTGTTGTCAGAAAAAAAAAACTATTCAACGATTCAGTTCTGAAATTTTAATATGTTGTTCACAACATCAATGGCTGTCGTCCGTGTTGGAATCATATTATTATTTTTATTATGTAGTTTTTTGATTGAAAAACTGAAAAAACAGATTTTTAGAGTGTCACATTCAAAATTGCGCCATTTTGTAAATTTTTTTTTATTCTAGTACGCGATATAGCTACAGTTACACTGAGTCCAGATCTAAATTTTCGGTAGGGTCAGCTTCAGCGCTGTTCTCTAAAATTATTAAGGTTAACAAACTTTTTTTTTCACTTTTGTATGCAAAAGAAGTCAAATAAAAAGCTGAAAAAATTTAAATATCTTTTTTAATTTTTTTATTGTAAAAAAATTTCCTGAAAATACTCTAAATTTTCGAGCTCTAAACCACCGAGATCCCTTAAAGACCCAAAATGTTTATCGAGGCTTTGCTTCTGAACAAAATTAATTGAACTTCGCTGGCCTAAAATAAAATATTATCTTAACAGGAATAGTTGCATTGCAAATTTACCGAGTACTTTCAGACACAGGCGGAGCCGAAACGACACAAACAAAAGAGAGATCGTTAATTAACTTTTGCGAAAAGAGAATTTTATTTTCCACAGCTTTTCCAACATAAAAGTGTATTAACTTCGATTATTTGGAAACAATAAATGGTAAATGATAAATCAGAACCAAAAAGCTGAAATTTGTAGATGGGATTTAGACTCAGGTAGGCAGCTGGATATTTCTGAAATATGGTATGCATAACAGAAACTCTAACTGAAATTACGATCTTGTCGAAAATGGGCAATTAAATTCTTCTTTACATTATATATATATATGAAGTTTAATTTTCATTACTGTTTTATTATTTTTCATTAAATATTAGATATTTTCATTTTCATTAACTATAATAAATAAATATTAGTTTTCATTAATTATCATTTGAGATTTTATTTGTCTTATTTTTTAATTTTCTTGAAGGTTGCGCAACAACAAAAAGTATGAACCACTCATTCTGAATAGCTGCAAAAAAAGAGAAAATTATTTAGCATCATTTGTTGTTTCATTATTTAAAACTTACAGCAATCAAAGTGGCCAAATTCATAAAAGTAAACCATGAGACTTCCAAAAAAAAATGTCGATTAGTTCGCATAATCATCATTCGTACAAGTTGTTTAAACTTTTCCGTTTCTTCATACCAATTACAGCTGTAGAATGATATTGGAATTTCCTCGCTCTATTAAAAAAATATTACAAGATTTTCGATCTTCATAAAATTATATTTTGTGTATGTAGTGAATAAGCTTTGCTTTTGTTTACCGCAATCGTTAGCTGCTGGCCATTGTAACAATACAGCACGATTTGTGTTCCCGCTGCCATTATATACATAATCATTCTTATGAAGATTGTTACACTGGATTCCTGAAACATTTTATGAAAACAAAAAAAAAAGTTTTCCCAACGATAAATGAATTCATATTTGTATTTGTATATTTTAACTCACTAGTCCAAAACTCATCTCGAATAGAACAAACCCAAATACTATCAAACTGAGTACGAATTGCGACAAGCTGATATGCCTGAAAATGGCTTGAATTTGATCCACATACCTATGGTAGATTGTTTTCAATTATAGTTAATTAACAATAATAATGTATGTACATATTTCTTGCATTACTTAGCTATTCGCTGGTATGTGAAAATGGTATAACGCAGATATTCAATACGCCTGTCAGCAGGTATCAGCGGCGAGGTGGCTCTTAGTACCAGTAAGTTGAAAACCTTTAGCAATCCGACGGCATGCTGGCATAGAACTAGAAAGACGCCGTCGAAACTCACCGCACCTTATTAATAATAAAATATATATGTATGCATGTAAATATGTATAGCCTACGAAAAATGTAGCATCTCAAGATTTTGCCCAGTTTTGACTATTTTTATTTTTTTCAGTGTTAACTCCTTTTTTGATAACAAATTTATTTTTTTAGTTTAATGTCTAATAAAATAATTTATTAATCCAATATTTCCATCTTTTTTGAATCTTCTTCAATAACAAATTCAATTTTTTTGTTTTAAGTATAGAGCAAATACACAACACCGTCAAGAAAAAAAAAGATCAAAATCAACGAGAATGTTGAGATGTATTAAAATTCAATGGGATATAAAATTATGTCCCCAATTCTGGTGAGTTTAAAAGTTTTAGCTATTTTCCGATTGATGTCTTTAGCGAGCCATATACCGCGATTGAAAAAAAAACATCTTTGAAAGTTATGGGTGTAGTGAAGCCAGTTGTGTGTTAAAGCGTTTCAAATAGTGCGACTAGAAAAATTTAGAGGGGGGGGGGGGGGGCTAAACAATTTCTGCAATTTATAAACCTTATACAGAATCAAATGAAATTACAAAGCGATGGTTGAAATGATTTATTTCGGTAACATGGACCTTGACGAGGAGGTACGCACTGGTGATGTTTTACCGGCATTTGAACTCTTATTTAACTATTATTTGGAAGCATTTACTTAAGGTTGGTCTTAATAAGCAGTTCGATGAATGGGTGCAATACGAATGTGATTCTTAAAAGAATAAAATCATGGCCTAATCACTGTAAACTGTCTCATATGATTGTCAAATTCGATTGTCAAACAGTAAATAAGCTAAAACTGGTCTGAAGAGAGTCACTGCAAATTAGGTGTTTGCGTCCACTTTTTGCTGGCTTGAAATATTGCAGTAGCTTACGCAGTAAAAACTGATGCATACGAAGGAAGTATGGCAGTGAGAACGGTACTAACCAACTGTATTTCCGTACTTTCCGACCAACCCTACGGAACGCTATGTATGATGGCATTCCTAAAATCGAAATGCCCGTTAAAACAACCATAGTGGGATACGCAGACGATATCGCACTCGGAGTGATTGATAAAAATATCGATAGACTGCAAGATGTATATTATGATGCCATAACAAGAATGCAAATGTGGTTGAATGAAGCCAGATTGGAATTAGTTGCCCAAAACTGGTGCTGATCAGTAGGAGAAAGAAGGAAAAAAAGCGGTCAATATCAGTTGGTGTCGACGATACAGAATTCCAGAAGTCTATATAATATCTTCAAATTGATTCCAGACTAACATTAAGGGAACATCTTACTCCTGTTAGTTTGAAGGCGACAAAGGTTAACAACGCGCTTATTGGTATGTTAGGAGGACTACAGGGGCTGAACATAGAGGATCGCAGGACGCCAGAAGAAAAATTCTTTCCACAGTGGCGCACTCTATAATACTGTACGCCTCTATAATCTGGGCTGGAACAAAAAAATGTAATTTCAAAGAAGTACTGCAGGTAACTAGACGATGCAAGCTGCTTCATAGCTAGTAAAATGGCTATATAAAACATCCGGGCAAATGTACATTAGAGGTTGTACTGCTCGCAAGGACCCAAGCCTATAGATTAACTCAAACAAGCAGAACGTTGTACCTCGATAGCTGAATGGCAATCAAAAACACGGAGACGTTGATTGCCCAGAATGCTTGACCGAAGATGAGTCTGTCGAGCATGTGACCTTTTAATACAGCAGGTTCGATAAAGAATGCGACGACCATGTAAATAAAACTG
This sequence comes from Anastrepha fraterculus, assembly GCA_037575425.1. Taxonomy (NCBI): domain Eukaryota; kingdom Metazoa; phylum Arthropoda; class Insecta; order Diptera; family Tephritidae; genus Anastrepha; species Anastrepha fraterculus. The sequence continues at coordinate 129,568 of JAYXIM010045753.1, forward strand.
GTGTGTTTCCAACGCTCAATAATCTGGTCCTACAAATAAGTGAGTCGGATGAAAAGTGGAGGGCGGAACAAGCTTTTGCAACACGAACTATCCTGGATCTTCGCAACATTGATGTGAGGCGAAGGAATGGTGCTAGACGAACACAGCAGCAAGAGCGACTGCCGTATTGAAAAATGGCAGCAAGACGAACAGCAGACAAATTTAATTGACGATTGAGCTTATTGCTCACGACGGCCTCGAGACTTAATTATCAAGTCGGTATTCCTGTAGGATAAACCGTCGGATTTGAGGTGCTTTTAGTGGCGTTAAAGTCCTAACTAAGGACATCGATTGCTTTTACATATCGTATTGTTCGTCCTTAAATTCCGTACATTGTGAAAAATTTTTCATCCGTGTGTTATAGGTATATTTATAAAAATTTCCGTATATTAATGGATGGCGAAACTTCTTCTTTTTGTAAATATTTGGACAGATCGAGTATAATAGAGCTGTTACATGGGGGTTTCTAAAAGTATTGATATAATAATCAATTTCCTCTGTTAAATCTAGTGTATTTTGAACTGCGAATTTCTTTCTCATCCTCGCATTTTCTCTTGAGTTGGTGTTCGAGAAGAGCGTTTATTGGCGTTCCACCGGAATATAATTTTAATTAAGCTAACCCAGGATAGATCCATGCGTAGAAGTGGGGAAAGCCAGTGATTGGATCTTATCAGTGTGGCTTTAGACCTGGAAAGTCCACCAGCGACCAGATATTCCCAATACGCTACGTCTTGGAAAAGACCCATGAAATGATAATCGACACACACCATATTTTCGTCGACTTCAAAGGTGCATTCGACAGTACGAAAAGGAGTTACCTATGTATATGCCGCGATGTCTGAATTAAGAAGAAAATGAACCCAGTTTGAACTAATATGTTTATGATAGGTGTTGTTCGAAAGTCTCTGATTGATATTCGAGGAAAATGCTAAAGTTATGGATAAAAATAAATACAATTATTTTTGTCTTTTTGAAGTTAAACCTTATATAGGGGACCTCGAAAATAGTAGTGGTAAGTTCTTGCCGAAAATTTTAATAGTCCTTTTTTACTTATAAACGATTTTGCATTAACTGCCATGACGTAATGACTTTTAAGGTTGCCCTATTCTGGCCATGCATTTAAAAATATTAATAGAAAGACACATTTTCGTACAAATTTTTGGGTACTATTTTCAATTCGTTTTTTTTATAGATCTTTGCAGTAACCCTGCAGCGACTTTGAAATTCACATTACTTGTTTTAAGCCAATTCTCTACAATTTTTATGTTACGGAAAATTTTCTCAGTAAAATTAAAAATTTTAAAACTACCATTTGTCTGTAGATTTCATTACGAACAGATCAATATGCTCGATGCGTTTTAGTCCTTATAACGTTTTTTCTGCAACCACAGATTGCAGCAAAGACTATAGATGCCATACTTTTGGTGTTAAAGGGCAAATGTCTACAATTTAATGCTTGTGTTCCTTTCAAAGTATGTACAAGTATAATTTTATGAAAACCGTAACAAAATTGATAAAAGGGTTTCCATCTATTTCTTTTTTTACCGAACTTATTTATCTTGAAGTCTTACTCTTATGAGAGGGGCACTGTCAGCTGGTTTCATCATAAATCGCACGTTGTTTTGACAAGCTTTTTGAAGCTATTTTGCGATGATACATTAAAATCGATAGAGTTGGATTTGGCGTCGCCTAGGACAAGGCGGCTGGCTATAGGGAGATGTTGTGTGAACATAGCCTCACGAAAAAGATTTTCGATTGAAACGCGATCTGGGGAATATCGGATAGGATCGATCTCTGATTTCAAAGCTTTTATTGAATCAAAAACGTTGGTTTTCATTTAATGGTAATCAAGATTTGTGTAAATAATATATATACAGCTATCAATTAAATTGTACTCACATGTGGCTGCGATATATATAGCAGTGCCGCTCATATACATTTGTATGTGATAATAGGGGAATGCCATACCCTTATCTTCCCAAAAAGGATAGAGAGCAGGAAAGGCTAAAGATCATGTAAGAAAAAATATACACAACACATACATACATATTATATAAATACACACATCCATATATACAATTATAATTGGTAATATTAGTTTGAGGAAAAAGAAATCCATTATTTGCATGGCTTGCATGTTCGCCTTTATCAAAGAAAAACTGAAAAATGTACCGAATTTTCTCTTTGTTGCCTTCTATTCTTAACACCCTGTAACTCACAACAGCATAAGAATGTTTGTAGTGTGAAATGTCATCTTGACAACAACGCATAAACTTTACTTTACGAGATATCGATCACTACATTCATCTACCGAGAAAATAATGTATATATTTTCCCCAAACTAATCTTTTAATGGAAACAGTACAATACAAAAATTTACAATTTAAATCCTTCCAATATGCTCCTTAAATATAAATACTCCAATAATTGGCACATACAGGGTCGGTTTACCCTCAAGGCATTGTAGGAAACTGCCGCACATTGAAAAAAAAAACATTTTAAAATATTTTATTAGTTGAAAATTTAGTTCGACGACCTGCATCTTCAGTTGCTTTTTAACACACTTTTATTAGGTCGGGTTGTATGTATGTATGTATGTATGTATGTATGTATGCATGTATGTATGTATGTATGTATGTATGTAACGGAATCTTTGAGCTTAATTTTCACTGGCTTCTAATTATCTGATCGACTTGAAATTTTGCATACCTATCAAGGACCGATGACAATGCAATAATTTGATAAAAGTTTTCCATTATCCTTATTGGGATTGCCAGGATTAATATTTTCTGTTTTTACCTGTGGGCAAAAAGGAAGGTGAATTTGAATCTTTGAATCTTTTTTTTACACACTTTTATTAGGTCGGGTTGTATGTATGTATGTATGTATGTATGTATGTAACGGAATCTTTGAGCTTAATTTTCACTGGCTTCTAATTATCTGATCGACTTGAAATTTTGCACACTTATCAAGGACCGATGACAATGCAATAATTTGATAAAAGTTTTCCATTATCCTTATTGGGATTGCCAGGATTAATATTTTCTGTTTTTACCTGTGGGCAAAAAGTAAGGTGAATTTGGTTGTAATATGAAAAATCTTTTTTATTCTTCTAAATCAGTTTCTCAGGCTCCCTCCACGAAATAAGTTCTTCATCCCGATTACTTCTTTATCACGGCCGATAACTGCATAGCTTTAGACTCACAGTCGATAAGAAAGGAATTAAATATAACACGAATATATCGAATCATTTATTCACTGACTGCAATGATAACAATAATTTTCATTCATAATAAACAAAAAATAGTTTAAAGAAACTAAAAAACACGCTTTTTTGCTAATCGGACTAAAAAGTAGAAAATAAAAAATAGTTTAAAAAACTAAAAAACACGCTTTTATTGCTAATCGAACTAAAAAGTATAAAATAAATTTTAATGACAAAGAGACCTATAATGAAGTAATAGCAAATCGAACGATCAGTCATAGTCAACTACCTCAGAACAGAATTATAACAAATATTAAGATACAAATAGAGTAATTCAAATTAGAGTTAAAAGCGTGGGATGCTTGATATAGTAAATATTACAATCATTCTATTGGCAACTACCTATGTACAGAGGGCTATGAAAGTGAAGCAAAATGCATCCCACGCTTTTAACTCTAATTTGAATTACTCTATTTGTATCTTAATTTTTGTTATAATTCTGTTCTGAGGTAGTTGACTATGACTGATCGTTCGATTTGCTATTACTTCATTATAGGTCTCTTTGTCATTAAAATTTATTTTATACTTTTTAGTTCGATTAGCAATAAAAGCGTGTTTTTTAGTTTTTTAAACTATTTTTTATTTATATTACAATGTCATATTTTAAATTCCTACAGAAAAGGGTAAAGGTGTCCCGAGAATCGTATTGTCAGGAGGCCCGACATAGTTAATCTTGGGCATATACCTACATCCGTTGTTAAGTATTCGGTCGAGTTTTTCCTCCAATTTGTAGTGCCTGACTTTGCTAATTTTGTGTGCTCAAATATATAAGTTTTGTCTTATGAAAGATTACAAAAAAATTAAATAATAATTGTGTATCTGTAGTGTGCTCAATGGCCAACACTTCGACCTAAAATATCTATTATGCCCCTACAAAAACATTCCTTGTCAAATATGTACTTATGCTACCGCATTTTAAAATTCTGATGATGATACTTCTTTTATCTCCAAATAATATTTTCAGGAATGTGGGATCCTTGTTCATCGAGATCTAATTGGGATACGTGGTGTTATACTACGGGTGTATCTGCGTTGAATTATTTACGTATTTTATGTGGTCTTTCAGCTCTAGAGAAACTTCATTTGTGTCCCTGGTAGAGGCACGGAATAATTGAGTAAGCGCCCTGAATATGACTTTTAAATAACATCGTTGATGTCATAACTGCCATTGGCCTTCCTTTAGAGGCTTAAAAAATTAATAAAAAGTATTAAAAAATGGTTGAGTACCTTCTGTTAAGATGTCCAACTCTTTAAGAGGTAGCAGAATCCGCACTAGGACTTTTTGAAACAATCTCTACAGGTTATGTTCGAGTGCAATTGTGCAACTTTCTCAATTTTACCTATGGCGCTAGTTGGCTCATGTCACAGACTTTATGGTATCAAGAGTTCATTCACTTTTTTATTACTCTTAAGTTGAGTATTTGCAGCCATCATAACCTAAGTTATGCTAATCATACGGTTGCTTACTTAATTCTTTCAGTACTAATTAAAATTAAAAACAAAAATCGTTAAAAAAACATATAATTCACGTGCTATTTAAATAAGAGAATGCCCCATTGGTGGTTTTTAGTATTTTTCATTCACGATTTATGATTTGATTTATTAATATTATATTATTAACGAGTGTTAAAGCATAAACAGAATAACGTTTTGATATTAAAACCAGTACATCATAAAGATACTAACGAGCAATTTTCATCGAAAAAATAAAAGAATGGACAGCTAAGATGCTTCAATATTTATCAATTCTGAATGAATGTAAAAATACAGGGTCCGGCACTTGAAGTGTAACCAATTTCAGACCTCTCGCGCAGCTGATGTACGAGGATCAGCTGTCTCTTAGTTGCCTAAATGACAGTCCAGAGTATTGCTTACAAGCGTGCGGAAGCATTTTGCCGAGAGTAAACGCGAAAAAAGAAAATGAGTAATAGATTTCAAACGTAAAGTGTGATTACATTACAAGTATATTTGGCTGGAAAATCACAACCAGCGATTGTTCGTGAGCTCGAGCACCTTGAAGTTATTATTTATCGCACCATTACTCGTTACAATGATACTGGTAGCATCATTGCGAAACGTCATGGAGGTGGCCATAAAAAGACTGCAACGTCACGTGAAATCGTTCAAAAGTGAAGAAGCGTCTTGAGCGAAATCCCCGACGAATTGCCAATCAAATGGTGAAAGAACTGAAAATATCTGACCATAGCATCCGCCGCAATCTCATTTTTCAGAATCAAAATTAAGCCTTAAAAGATCCAAAAGGAGCATGATCTCACACCAAAGCCGCAACAAGTCAGACTTGACCGCCGAAAGGGTTCAATTTCCGAACATTGTGTTTTCTGACGAGCAGTGCGTGTTTTTCAAATTGAGCAATTCGTACACTCCCAAAACGATAGGGTTTATTTGACTGACCGTTCATATGAGAATTTTCGGCATCGATTGACCACCAGAAGGCAGCGCACTCCACAGGTAATGGCTTGAGCCGCTGTAACCGCAGATGGGTGCTCTCCAATCGTTTTCATCGAGCCTGGCGTCAAGGTAAATGCGAAATATTATCGGGGAAGTATTCTGAAGGTTTCTTTCAAGCCGTGGGTGAAAGGCCATGGACTTTTCAACAGGAATCGGCATCGTCTCACAAAGCTCGAGTGAACCAAAAATGGCTAAAAAATAACGTTCCGAACTTCATAACGTCCACACAATGGTTTTCAAGACGCCAATCCGATGGTTTATTCTGTTTAGGCCATTTTGGAGAGCACTAAAAGATTCAGTCTCGAGGAGCCGAAAAAAGCCATTGTCCGCGACTGGGCCAAAATACCTGCAAGTCGCATTCGGGCAGCTTGGACCGTCGTTTCTGGACCGTCTCAAGGCCATAGTCAGGGCAAGAGGTGGTCATATCGAGCAAAAGTAAATTGATTTTTCATTTTGTATTATTTTCACACATTTTTACTTTGAATTGCATAAAAGTAATTTTCCAAACTAAATTTATGGCCTCTTTAACGGTTACACTTCGAATGCCGGACCCTGGATGCCCATCTGGTCTAAAACTGTTTTACGCTTTAGCCGCCGAGCTGGAGTACTGGGTAGAGCAAAGCCAATGCTTCAGCGTTGACATGTGCCCTTAGACGTTGTCTGTGAGCTATGTCACACATTTTCACCATGTCGCTGACGAGGAGCATACCAAGATCACGATGGAGGTCGAGGTTTCTCGCATACTATAGAGCATTGACGATGTTGCACATCACCTTAGTTTGGAATCGTTGGATAATAGTAATGCAAGATTTGCTAGCTGCAAGAACGCTGCAGACTTTGTTTTCCTCCATTAGTTGGTTCCAACAACCCTGTGAACTTGGACGATTGTTGGTTGATTTTTGGGAAAACGAAATTGATGCTGGACTTGATAATTTAATTGTTTTGTTGTTTGGTGAGTTTCATTTTGTCCTCAGGATATCTGGTTTGTTGCCAACGACGTGTCAGTGTTCGTTTTTTTATTTATCAGCGTGTTGTTATGTGGTGGGTATTTTTTCTTTTCTATTGTGTCATCTTGCTGGGGCATACTTTTGAATTATTTGCGTGAATTGTATTTGTAGTTAGAAGTACTGCTAGTTGATAAAGTTAATAAATATACGAGGAGACGTTGGTGCCACATTTTCTGTTATCTGTAAAGGATCGGCGAGTGTTTAGAGTTCAGGTTAAAATCCTCGGAAATAGAAAGACGGTTTGCGGGAAAATTTTTGAAGGCAAAAATGTCAGTCAAATCAGGTATTTTGTTGGTGTCTGAAGGCCAATATGTTGGCCTGTCAGTCGAAACTATTTCGCTGTGTCGTATGGCTTTAAACATTTCGCGCCCTTTTATCGTTGTAAGTCTAGACCCCACGTGTATGGGCACCACCTATAATAATTCTTAAATTTTAGTTGGTGTCTGGGTGGGCTCTATAAAACTGTTAGTATTACTTGTTGCTCGAAAATATTGATGGAAACGGAAGTTGTTTGAAGTACCTCAGCGGTGAGCTGGTCTTCCAAGTGCTGTGTTATAGTTTTTATGAGAACGGCGTTGCCACCTCTTGTACAATTGTTGGCATATGCCAATTTCATATCTAACAGAACTTCAAGCTCTGTTTGGTGTTTAGCTAGACCGTTGGCATTCCAATAATATTCTTTTTAGTGTTTTATTCATATTCAAAAATTTAAATACTTTGTTCAATACATCAGCGTTGTTCAATTGATTTGAAGATTTAGCCTTGTTCATTTAGTTAGTCTATGCTAATTTAGCTGAAAGGGGATTTTGCACAACAGGTTGGTTCGGTTTATTTAGAAAACGGATTTTTGTGGGATTATTTGTAAGAATTGTGATTGTTTTGGCAACATTCTGAGATTGCATGAAATATGATTAAAAAATTAAGGTACCTCTATAAAATGAAGATGTAGTTCGAATGACACTTGTCAAGATGGGATTACGTAATAGGTAAATGGATTTCATTATAATTTAGTACTTACGTAGGATATGTACGTAATTGGGTGTTTGCTTTAGCTGATGGTAAAGATTTACGAATAAGGCACCAAAAAAGTAGTTACACAGAATCCCTACACAAGTGCTAAAGTAAAATAATAACTGCCGGCGAGTGTTGCGCCAAACACCTTTCATAATGTCATCGATCTCTTGCTGCAATTGGTTGTTTATAGGAAAATCTAGTAGGAAATTAAAAAAACGACAATAGAACTCCTCAAAATAGTTGAGAAAAAACATATTTCCAACCGTATTGAAATATTTCTATTTTGCGTATGAGTTCATGTGTTAGAGCCTGGTCCACTAAGCGATAGAAAGTACGTTGTGTGAATAGGTAATAGACCATTTTAAAAGTGGAGATGAGGGTTTGCAACGCCGTACAAACAGTCTGCAAAGGTATATATTAAAAAAAATGCTGAAATTGAACTAAGTTAAATATAGCGATTTTAAATAGGGACATGACAATTTGAATTTTATTACATATTTTTATGCAAGTTCTACATTTACTATATATTACAATTCGACGAATGTATAGCGTATGGAAATAATTACTTCGAAAATTTCGAATTGGTGAGGGCAACTTGAAAATTGCCAATATTAATTTAAGACCATAATAATCAGCTCACCAACCACCTCACCTCTCTGTGCTTCACAAGTAGTCGATAAACTTGATTAATAAAATTTTTTGATAAATAATCCTGTGCCAGTGAGAAAACGCACCAAGGCTTCCGTTCAAAATGATTCAAACCAGCAAATTCTCACCCGTTCACAGGAACTGAAACTTTCTTAGTACACATTCTGATGAATTTCGCGTAAAAATTGTGGAATTCTCGAACACCATCAGGTAGCTTGACCTTGCAAGAAATGATAAATCATTTGTGCCGCCAAAACTTCACAGTTTGGAACTTGCAAAAGTAATTTAATGCCCCTATTCAAAATCCCTACATATACAAGGTGGTACAGAATTAATCACCCTATTGGAATATTTATAATTTTTGCAATGACGTCGTACGCCAATTATGCTTGACACTTGTAAATTAGACAGCTGCGTGTAAAGGTCAAAATAAAGGTTTTCGCCACTCAAAGTCAGCTTTTTGTTTTGGTAAAAAATTATTCAAAAATAAAATTAGATGACAGATGTTAATTTTGAGCCACCTCGAATTTATATATACTTACGCATATGTACAGTGTAGCAGCAGAAGTCTTGATACCCTACCACTTCGAAGATATGTTATAAAAAATATCGCGAAAGTTTTTGAGTATTTTAATATTAAAAGTTAAGAAAGAAAAAACCATAGAAAATCTGAAAATTCGCACAGCAAAAGTGTTGACACTCTTGCAATAAAGTATTGCATTTATGTATGAAAAAGTTAAATAACAATTTGAGAAAAATTACAGTTAATACCTAGTAGATATCCTCGTAATCGAATAACCTCTTTTAGTCGGTCAGGTATTGAGTGAATCAAGTATTTTGTGTAATCCGAACTTATATTTTGCCATTTGGCTTGGAGCAAGCTTTTAAATTGATTTTTGGAAGTTATGTGGAGTTTCCTTAACCCTTTTTGCAAATGATGCCTTAAATGTTCTATAGGTTTCATATCTGGACTCTGTGGAGGCGTTGATGTCAAATGAGGTACTTTATGTATTAGCCACATCTTCACTATGTGCGCGGTGTGTTTGGGATCGTTGACCAGTTGGAATTAAATCCACCAGACACACCAATTTTTCAGTTCTTTGTAACAAGTTTTCTTGATGGATTTTTAAATATACCTTTTTTGTCATTATTTCATCAATAGAAACAAGATTGCCAACACCTGACGTGGACATGCAGCCCCAAACCATGACGCCTCCACCTCCATGTTTGACCGTGTTAATTGTATTATATTTTTTGGATTTAATTTTTCATTTCGCTTCTTCCAAACTTTAAGTCGCCCATCATATCCGCAAATTACTTTGCCCTAGAAGTTAAATTCTTTGAGTTGATAAGTTCTGGCAAATTCGAGCTTTTTATTTCTATTAGTATCACTGACAAGGGGCTTTTTTCTAGCAATACATGCCTTACGGATATAAAATATTTCTCTTGATTGACCTTCGTACTGTATCCGATGAAACAATAGCTTTTAGAGATGTTTGCATAAAGTAGTTATATTCGGAGTACTTTCGAAAGGATTTTTTTCTATTCCTCTTGATAAGGCGTTCATCTCTCTCAGTTAGTTTCCTAGGGCGGCTTGATATCTGTTTATTTTCGATCCTTTTCTCCATTTTGAATCTTTGTATTACCTTTTGCACCGTTGCTTTACTTCTGCTGACGGTTTTCCTGATTTCTGAGTATGATTTTCCATCTTTATGCATGCGGCAACAATTTTTCTCCCCTCTAATGTCAATTCTTTTCGAGACATGATTGGACACGTAAAAATTAAACACAGATGCGAATAAATTAGCTTCATCAGTAATACTGAAAATAGTCTGCCAACAAATATTATTTCGAAGCATGGCTACTTCAAAGTGCGTGCGTATCAACACGTTTACTGTACGAATGTCTTACTTACAGCTACGTTTTTCCTTGCCATTGTTGATGCAGCAGACAAAGTTGATTCTTTGTTTTGATTACAATACTTATAATACACTTATTCATATGCATATTAATAAAGTTTTTCAGAATCTAAAATAATGTGTAAATTTATCTTAAAATCATACTTAGAAATGGTGGGGCATCAAAATTTATGCTGTGCATTGTATGTATGTATAAATGATTGCAAACAAACCTCAGCTATAAGTGGAATGCTGTCAAAATGCCTCACTAGGTAGCACCAATGGGCATACAAGGATAGAGTACTGCTCACTACCAAAATCACATTGATGCTTTCGTAACACATATGTAAGTAAGTATAAAATATAATTATACAGTTACTGGTATACAAAAAATAATAATTTCCATTTACTTTCACTTACATTTTCAATGAATCTTTGAATTTGCTGGGCGCAGTCAAATTTACACCCAACGCAAAGGATACCCCAAACAACACCTTAATCGAATTGTAGTTACGCTTACGGACTTCTTCTACTGTCTCTATAATCATAGTGTTATTTTATAATAAACAAAAAACTCAAATATTGTGCTATCTCAATACTTTATGTGTACCTAATTGCTGTGCACATCTTCTTAAATACTACAAAGCACTCGTAAATCACAAGGGGGATGGCTCAAGGGGGATGGCACGTGAGCTTCTGCTTACAATTTTAATTTCTCAACTGGTATTTTAGAATAAGAGGGACTGACCATTATTTAAAATGCCATTAATATGCACACCCACCGATGATACAGCCAACTGCGATTAATATGAGCGCGTGCACGCCCCACACGTCTTGGGCGTAAAAGCGTTAAATGTTTAATTACTCAAGCGTTCGTAGCAATGTCGTTGTAGGCTATGGCAATTCAGCCGCTTTATACTTATATTAAATAAAACAAATAGTTGCGTTTTTGAAAACACTATTAGGACCAATCAATTGTAAAGTTTTGCACGCAGGTCCAAAATAGTGAAACGATTTGAGTCTAGGAGTTAATGAATCTGGGTTTCTAATATCTGTAAAGATAATTAAATTCAAACGAAGCTGAAAAAGATTTCATAATGGAAATGAAGTGCTGCGTCGTAAATTGCGAAAGCACCAGTTACGAGTATAACACCATCTCCGATGAGTCCGTGGCAAGAATGGGTGCATGTGTGCGCATAATTTCTTGGGCTTGACAGTTTCCATTGCTTTCGCTTATTCGTCCTCTTTGCAAACAAGTAACTCTTTTTCAATTGCTTTCTTGAATAAATTAATTATTGAATAAAACTGAGGTTTATACTTCGAAAGTGCAGAAAGGCAATTCGCTTATTCCGGAGGTTTCTGTCAAAGTTGATCTCTGCACATAGACAGATAGCATACACTCCCGATTGGAAGATGCTGGGGAAAATCGTTCATTGGCACAGACCACCATATATTCCAGCGCCTACGCCTTCTGGTATCTTTGTTTAACAGGGTAACCTTGGCTGGTTGCTGAATAACTACAGGGTTCGACACTCGAAGGGTAACCAATTAAAAAGGACATAAATTGAGTTTGGAAAATTACTTTTATTCAATTCCAAGTACAAAATGTGTGAAAATAATACAAAATGAAAAATCAATTTAGTTTTGCTCGATATGACTACCTTTTGCCCTGACTAAGGCCTTGAGACGCTCCAAGCTGCCCGAATGCGACTTGCAGGTATTTTGGCCCACTCACGGACAATGGTTTTTTTCAGCGCCTCGAGACTGATGAATCTATTAGTTCGGACGTTGCTCTCCAAAATGACCAAAAATCCATCGGATTCGCGTCTAGTGAATATGAGGGCCATTGTGTGGACGTTATGAAGTGTGGAACATGATTTTTTATCCATTCTTGGTTCACTCGAGCGTTGTGAGACGGTGCCGAGTCCTGTTGAAACGTCCATGGTCTGCCACCAAAATGTTTGTCTGCCCACAGCTTCAAAGCAACCTCCAGAATACTTTCCCGATAATATGTCGCATTTACCTTGACGTCAGGCTCGATGAAAACGATTGGTGAGCACCCATCTGCGGTTACAGAGGCCCAAACCATTACCTGTGGCGGGTGCTGCCTCCTGGTGGCCAATCAATGACTCAAATTCTCCCATGAATAGTCCGTCAAATAAAGCCTATCGTTTTAGGAGTTTAGAATTGCTCAATTTGAAAAACACACATTGCTCGTCAGAAAACACAATGTTCGGAAATTGACCGCTTTCGGCTAAGCGAAGCAACTTCTTTAGACTCTCAAGTCGGACTTGTTGCTGCTTTGGTGTGACATCATGCGCTTTTTGAATCTTGTAAGGCTTGACTTTGACATCATTTTTCAGTATGCGGTAGATGCTATGGTCAAATATTTTCAGTTCTTTCGCCATTTGATTGGTACTTCGTCGGGGATTTCGCTCAAGACGCTTCTTCACGTTTGAACCATTTCACGTGACGTTGCAGTCTTTTGATGACCACCTTCGCGGTGCTACTAGTATCATTGTAACGAGTAACGGTGCGATAAATAATAACTTTAAGGTGCTCGAGCTCACGAACAATCGCTGGTTGTGATTTTCCAGCCAAATATACTCGTAATGTAATCACACTTTACGTTTGAAATCTATTACTGATTTTCTTTTTTCGCGTTCACTCTCGGCAAAATGCTTCCGTGCATCAGCTGCGCGAGAGGTCTGAAATTGGTTACACTTCGAGTGGCGGACCCTGTATTTGCTACCAAAACAAAATGTATTGCAGTTCCAATTTCTAAATGCCTGGGAAATCAATTGGACTCGAAACTGAATTGGAATTACCACATAAAGTAAAAGGTCAAGCAGATAAAAGAAAAACTTCGACCACTTCATTGGTTAGTCTGCACAAAATCCTCCACACTTACCATACTATAAAGATCAAGCTGTTAGAATACAAGAATATAATTAAGCCAGATTGGTTTGCAGCTGTGAAGATCGGCTAAAAAACTCATATACTAAAAATTCAACGACAACAATCGGAGATTCTTCGAATTTTGACCATATCTGACAGGTATACGAGAAATGATGACATCCTTAGGACTTTTAATAAAGCAAAAGTAGACGAAGAAATGAAAAAGATAAGAACAAGGCACTTTGAAAAAATACACAAACACAATAATGCAGAAATCAACAAATTTCTTGAAAGGGGGAAAAACACAAAAAGACGTCTAAAGAGAACTCGACCAAGCGACCTAATGAATGCTAGAAAATAATAAATGTGTAAAAATAGTTAATTTGCTGGTAAATTGCTGTACAATTGCAATTATGTAACGAGAATCTGGTTTTGTATTTAATTTAATTGTATATTTTTTCGTTTGTTTTGACTTCATCGCCGTTGGCACTGACGGTAAAACGATGTACTATATATTATATATATATAAATCATGACCAAATTGTTAAACAACATACTCTATGTATACAATAAAAGGGGACTAGTAAAGGAAAAGATGGTCTTGTTTTTATAGCCGCATTAAATTAAGTGCCAAACGTTGGTTGGTGCACCATGTACTTATACATATTACATCAGTGTAAATATGTATTTACCTTAAAACCGTCCGTTTGAGACGTGAATTGTGTATTCAAGTAGATGAATAATATAATAGGTGTTTTTTTATTCAAAAACCTGTCTTGGAAATGGAAAATTGATGGATGGATTGGGTTGATCATTTGATAAGTGACAAGTGCTTCAAATAATTGTGGAAAAACAAAAACAAATAGCTTCACAATGTGCCTGTATAGACCACTAGACTCTTTCCAAGGCACATGGAACAGGTAGTAGCGTGGGGCCTTATTTGATTTATTTTATATTTATTTGGGCTCTAAATTGTCAATCTTTTTTTAGAAATTTCGACATTTTAGGTACCAAAACTATAAACAAAATACGTTGCCCATGGTTTTGCTCTACTGCTCTACCTGTTCTTTACCTACTCTTTCAATGCTTAAAAAGAAATTTATTGTTTAAGTGATGAATTGAATAAATTCCTTAAAGGCTGGAAGAGGTATTAAATAGTAATAAAACAATTTGCTTTCGATTCATATTTTGTTTTTATTTATTCATTTTATATTTATTGATTTCGTTTCAGTTATTCTTACGATAGCTTTTTTATTAATTTGTTTTTTTTTTGTTGTTTTTTAATATATTATCAATTTTATATTAACTGATTAGTTATTAACATTTTCATTTCATTTCTTATTTCTAATTTGTTGCATGTGGCTTACGAGGACAATAATATACAAACTACATACAATTGAAAGTTTTGATGTTTTTTTACCACGAATTTAATGCAATTACAGTTGAACGATTTTTGCTTTAACTTTATCAGCTTGAATGAAACAGAATAAGCGATAATTTACTATGTCCTAAAAATACATACACAAATATCCTTATTCCTAGAACTCGAATGTGCCTGTATTTATGTAGTAGTATGTGTAGTATGTATGTGTGAGTTTTATGTAAATAGAAACATTGTGTGATTCTGAGCAAAATCGTTTGCTATTTACAAATACGTGAATAAATCCGTTTGATTTTTCACCCATAAAAGATGATGTATGTATGTATATAAGTAGGTACGATTGTAGAAAAGGAAAATATTAACAAATTGTGCTTTAGGCATTTGAGATATTACGCTTTTCTTTCATTTCTTAAAAGAATGCATTGCATACAAAATTTAAAGAAATTGGCTTTTCTTTATTTTCGCACATTGTTTGTGTGTATGTACAAATGAATGATGATGCTTTTCGAAATTGATAGAAATGCTTTTGGAATAATTGCCAGAATGTTAGAATGCGCTTATGAAGTTTTTAACGTAGAAACGGTGCCTTGGCGCCTCATTTAGAGATAAAAAACTAACAAATTCCTTCGAATTGCTAACGATTGAATTTGTTGTTCCAAGTAAGTCTTTGAAGAGCTTAGTAACGTACACGAGTATCGTTTTCAAAAGACACAAGGATGTTGTTAAAACTTCCGCCACATCTGAACGAAACGCTAAGGCTATGGCAAGACCGGTGGAGAAACGAAACACGCGCCAGATGGGCGCCTCCGCTAATAAAAGATGTCGCTTCATGGTACGGTAGGAACTTCGGTGAAGTAAATTTTTATACAGCCCAAATGCGCTCGGGTCACGGGTATATCCAGAAATGCCTGTTAAAAATAGAGAAAAGCTAAACATATCTTTTCCAATGCACGCGCTGGGAATAAGATCGTCAAACGTTGGAGAATGCAGTCAGTCATATAACCAACGAAAATGTAATCGAAAAGGTGCTAAGTAGTGAGGAACCGTGGGAAATCAGTGGATTCGCGGAAAAAATTCTCCAGAGCAAAAGTAGGGCCTGTGCAGACACACAAGCATAGGTCTTGTAATGAAGACAGAACGCCAGTAATTCAAAAGCGGTTTCAGAGTGGGCAGCGTTTCTAAACAAGGATAAAATTTTTTATTTTCAGGAAATGCTACTGCTGCAACGGCAGTATTAGGCATTTTAAATCTTAAAATAAGGATTAAAACGCCATAATGCTCCATCAAAACTGCCGTCGCACCAATGGTATGTCCGCAGACTATTATTACTTATTATTTATTATTCATTTATTTTTTATTATTTATTCCATGAACTACTGCTAAAATTTTTTTCGAATTAAATTATTACAAAATAAAGAATATCTAAATCGCCGGATTGCAAGAATGGGATCAAAAGCCAGGAATCGTAACCTTCGAAAAACATTTCATACCCATTGTAAACTTATGGTTCGGCATTTATTCGGAAGTAGGCTAAAATGGATGAACTATTAGAAAAGGTAAAATTTATTTAAATTTATCTAATTTGACAGAAATCAATGGAGAACGGAATAATTCTGTGGCCACAATCACTAACCGCTTAAGTGGATGTTAGAAATATTCGAGCTATATATTCTAACAACAAAGACCCGTACTTAGGTGAAATCCCTAAGTTATGGAAATATTTTTTTAAAAAAGTCATTAATACTTACATTATTTATTTATTAAATTAAATTTATAATAAATTATAAAATTTATCAGGACTTACAGATATAGTACATCAAGTGCTTTTCCTTGGAAACATGAAGTCCGACTTGTGTGTTTAATAATTATATATTATATAATTGGCGCGAACACCCTTTTTTGGGTGTTTGGCCGAGCTCCTCCTCGTATTTGTGGTGTGCGTTGTTGTTCCACAAATGGAGGTACCTACAGTTTCAAGCCGACTCCGAACGGCAGATATTTTTGTGAGGAGCTTTTTCATGGCAAAAATACACTCGGAGGTTTGCCATTGCCTGCCGAGGGGCGACCGCTATTAGAAAAATGTTTTTCCTTATTTTGGTGTTTGCACCGAGATTCGAACCGACGCTCTCTCTGTGAATTCCGAATGGTAGTCGCGCACCAACCCATTCGGCGACGGCGGCCGTCTTTAATGATTGTGGCCACAGAAATCACGCTTTTGAAATCAAACATCAGGTTATAGAATCACTTGAGTATCATGCGACAAATTCCTTCAACAATGTAGCAAACTGGTTTGTGTAAAAGTGCTTTATATGTATGAATGGGTGTAGTGTATTTGGAGTTTTGTTAACACACAATTACATTTTAAATAACATTTTTTTAATTTTTATTCGTTCATTTCATTGATATGTTTCTAAGAGGCTAAGTAACGCATGCTTTCAATGGCTTCTCGCTGTACATTCCATATATACATATGTATGTATGTATGTATGTATGTATATTTTTATTCCATAATTCTTCCGTATTTACGCATTATATTCTTTTATTGCAGTTATTAAATATGTTACATAAGAGCTTACGAATTAATTATTATTTCATTAAATTTTTTTATTTATTCTGTATTTTATTAGATAATCTTAAAAACTTTAACAACTTTTTGTCAATTTCTAGTGCAACCTCTTGTGCTTCTTAGCGTTTTTCCCATAGTTCGTTTATGTTTCATGATTTATTTAATTTTTTTATTGGACAATATTTCAGTAATAAATGCGTTTAATTTGTATTTAATTTTGTCTATCTGTCTGTCTGTCTGTTTGTCTGACTGTCTGCTTATCTGTGTTTGTTTCTTATGCTGCTTTTATTATTTGTATTTTTAGCTTTTTTTTGCTTGCTAGTTGCAATAGTTTGAAAGCAAAAAACTGCGATGTGGCTGCAATTTTTGTAATTTGTTTAGAATCCATACGTATTTTTGTAAATTTTGCCTATGTATATTTAATATATTTTTATGTAAATAAGCTTACAAATTTGGTAAATATTTCTTTCTCCATAAATATTTGTTTATACATATATATGTATTTAGTGGTAGCTTTTTCATGGATGTGTCCTTACAAATATGAAATGTGCCAGTTATTGTAGGTATATCTACAGTAACTTTATGTAAGCTTAAACATATTTTTCACACTTTCAAGGTACTTCATATATTTTTGTTTCATGCTACAATACAAAAAATGAAAAATAAAACATAATAACTCAAAGACGCACCTCAGTTGCATTTAAGTAAAAGAAGAAAAACAAATTCACTGATTCGATTAAATTCCACATTTTTTTCGAGGACTGAGAATAAGAATAATAAACAAAATATTATATTTGATAGATTAGGAAAATTTTGAATCAGGAAAAGCAGTGCACAAACGAAATTTTGCTTCGAATAACTTAACATTTGACAGGCTCATTATCCAAGAAAAAGCGAAGTGTGACGCATGATAATGTTTGAAGGAAGAAGGAAAAAAAAACTCTTTGAAAAAACGAGAATATTCATAATGTTTTAATTTAAATCTCGAAAACATATGAGAATTTGTAAAAAATATGTAAAGTGAATTTAATATTTGAAACTTGATCGAGGTTAGGTTAGGTTGAGCTGGTTGACTTGCAGTCAAGCATAAACTGATTCGGTTGATAGCGATACCAGATGGATTTCGTTAGTTATGCGTTTTGAAAGAGTCCAATAGACACATTTCCAAGCCACTGCTGAGATATCTTCCAATCAGTCAAACTGTGGTTCCCCAAATATTTTAAGCGTGTTTTGAATAGCGCAGGACATCCCCAAAAACAAGCTCTGCAGTTTCCCTTGAGTCATGCTTCCTATATTTCCTACATTCCTGGCTGTCCGAGACTCCTCGCTTATATGCATACGCTGCTACTAAGCTATGGCTCGGGAGCACGTCCATCATAGTTCTACAATCTCTTCGTGTTAGTGATAGTATAAATGGAGTACGACTGTGATCGTCTTGTTTACATGATCTTTGCATTCCTACAGGTGGACAGAATCTCCCATATTGCCCTGCATTTTCGGATCAAGTTTTCGTCTAGTTCGTTGTATAATGTTCGTATTGACTTTGGTACTCCGTTAACAAGATCCGAAGATAGAGAGACCCCATTTTTCGCTGTATTGTCTACTATTTCGTTCCTTCAATGTCCTTATAACCTGGAGCCCAATAGAAATGTAGCTTAAAGTTCGCTGCCAACCTTTCTACTGCCTCCCTACTCTGCAGAACGATCTTGAACTTTATACTAAATGCTGTACTTGCCTTAATGGCTGCCTGACTTTCTTTGTATGTAAG
This sequence comes from Anastrepha fraterculus, assembly GCA_037575425.1. NCBI lineage: Eukaryota > Metazoa > Arthropoda > Insecta > Diptera > Tephritidae > Anastrepha > Anastrepha fraterculus. The sequence goes on from JAYXIM010045753.1 coordinate 148,521, forward strand.
TAACACCTCTACCTCTTGTAAATTCTGGCTTAGCTCGCCTTTCATTGAGCAGGCAAAAAGGAACTGGACCATCATTCTGGGCGATCAGACAGATCCGGCCCAAGTTCAAAGAAAAATGATCTTAATCCCTAATCTCCCTTCTTCATTCGTGCATAGGTGGGTACGACCACTACATATTACCTGTATGGCAAGCGAATGGGGTTCCTCTCAAGTGACTTTTATCAACTGTACTGTATTTGTGCATTTTTTTCATATAATAAATTCTCGACATTTTTTTTATGTGGAAGAAATCATACAATGCCGTCAGTTCGGTTCAAATTTGAAGTTTATTATGGCAATCATACCAAAATTCAATGATTAATTAAAGTGCCTACTCGAAATTTTTGCAAAAATTCTCAGTTAAAAGTGTGTACTTTTAGTGAAAGTTATTTAATTTTCCTTAAATTTGCTCAAAGTTTAAAATTGGGATATATACGGTTTTTGCAGAAGAACAAACTATAATATAATTAATTTATAATATAATTTCCTGTGCTTTAGCTATTTAAAGACCTGTATGTTACATATTCTTTTTCACAAAATAAGTATTCGGAAACATTTAACAAAAAAAAAAGATAAATAAGAGACATCAGACCAGACATAAAACAATATATAAATTTGTCCTACCGACAAGCTCTCAAAACAAATAGCCTAACATTTAAATTAGGATAAAATTCCCTTTTGTTGAAAATGCTCAATTCGGAATCAATGTTGAAGACTTATGTACATATAAGTAAAAATAACCACCAAGTTATTTTTGTTATTGGGTTGAGTCAAGATTTTCTTGACTAAATTATCTTTAAAAATAAACCTGTTTGTTTGTCGTTTGGATTAAGAGTTTGTCAGTTATTTAAACTTTTCATGAGACCACGTGAAGCCACTGGTGTATGCTGATAAATTTGATACGATTGACGACTGGACAGCTAAGGTCCAGCTTCCTCGGAAAGAAGTAGTACAAACTGGGACTAACCGGATTGCTTTCATCACCTTCGACTGCTTTTACATAGATAAATGATTGAAATTATTTACAAAGCACTAAGTAACACTTTTTTTGAAAAAGTGTTTTACTTCTAAAAAACTAAATAGTATTCATTTCAGTATTCATTGACATTTCATTATTGAAAAAATTACGCCTCAACAACGTTTATAAATCGTACAATTTCATCACGAAAATCGACGCTCTGTGAAAAGTGTTCATCGCGGGCTCAGGCCATCTTATGGTGCACATAACCATTCAGCGATGAGGCCTATTTTTGGCTTAATGGCCACTTTAGTAAGAAAAATGCCGTATTTGGGTAGAAGAAGTAACCTGAATACATTCAAGAAGAGTCATTACATGAATGGGGAACGCTGTCGCGTCATAATAAACGACTATTTGATACGTGATCCCCACAACATTTGGTTCCAACAAGACGTCGCCACTATGATCGTGTGATATCTCACCTTTGGACTTTTATTTGTGGGGGTATGTAAAGTCTAAATGTTTTGTGGATAAACCAGCTTCAATTGAGACATTGGAAGCCAACATTACTAAAGTTACTCATGAGATACCGACCAAAGTCCTCCAGCGAATCATTCAAAATTGGTGTTTACGGATGGCCGAATTACGAGGCAGTTGAGGCCAACGTTTGAAAGGGTCCACATCTTTAAAAAATAATTATCATGAATGGTTCTACACAAAAGTAATAAACATTGCCCAAGCAATTTGAATTTTCATTGTTCGTTCCGATACCTCTAAATAGATCACCCTTTACCCTTTATAAATATACTACACTAAGATATTTAAACCTCTTTTGTGAGTGTAACGTCCGATTTCAATGTATTGATTTCAACGAAATTACTTCTTTAATATACATAGAAATGTAGGAGGCGAGGCATCTGACATATAGACCAAAATATGAAAACCAATAGAGTAAATCTCCAAAACCAATATAGCTATGGTACTGAAACTTGACACGAATGCATAAGCTGTATATGCCGCACTTATGGTAAAAAGTAGTAGGTATTGGAAAAGAAGCCATATGCACTTAAATTTCCCAATCGCGTTTTTCCAGAATCAGAAAAGTTGTGTTAATGAAATTTCATACTATTACACAAATTGCCAATACCTGTCCCATGATGAAACGTGGTAGGTATTAGAAAAGGCATCAGAACACATCCGATACAAACTAAAAACTTCATATAGATTTTCTCTGGATAAAACCAGAGAATTATTTTTGGTCGAATTTCCGACCGCGGGCATTTCAAATAAAATGACGAAGAAAGTATATACGATTCGAGACGTTATTTAATTTATATATAAAAAAATTGTGAATACAAAAAATTAATTGTTTGTAATTGGTAAAATCCAAAAATACTAAATTTATACTTATAAAGTACACAGGCAAACAAGAATAAGAAAAAATCAAGAAATGTTTTGCACAAGTTTTAATTTTAGCTTTTGTTAATTTATTTAATGTTGTTTGTTGATCAAATGCAATCATGTTTTTGTGTGTAACGGTAATATTTTGTAAATAATGAATCACAGATAAAAGCCATTAATCTCATCATCTCCAACTAACTACAATAACGTCGACATTAAAAGCTACAAAAAAATGTTTATTATACATATAAATTTATATCTGTATGTATGTAATACATATATAATACAAATACAAATACATATACATATAAGTAATATCAAGTGCGGCATTAAGGTTTTTACACAAATTCGTAAGCTTTTTGGAAAAATAGCGTTTTCCATCATTTCGCCTTTCTATGTAAAATAATTCAAACTTTTGCTCATCGCATAAAATTAGTTTAAGATACTTGTTTCTTTTTTTTTAATATATGAATAGCAAATTTAATATAATGTATATGTGCATGTATGCAGGTATGCATGGTGTAATAAATATATTTAACTTTCTTTGCTGCATTTTTAAGATAATTTCATTGGCTTCATTAGTTAATTTTTATGTGTAATATGTATTTTGTATTGCTTTCGTGGGTGTGTACATTTTTTCCTATACATATCTGAACTGATTTTATACATTTATAAAATTTTAATTTCTTAATTTACGCTCAATAAATACTCTTCATCAATATAATATTCTTACATGCAGTACCTCAAGACTCACCATACCACTCATTCTCACATCACTTCGCCACTTTTATATCTCTATTCACGCCCTGCAATAATTCTGTCTATCATCAAACATTTAAATCAGTTTAACGCTTTTATAAGTCAAATATAAACACATTTTAGGTGAGGTAAAAAGTTTTGAATATTTTCTGCTTGGCTATGGTTGTCTTTAGTGAGCTATATCTCTCGAAGTATACATTGCAACGGGTCGTGCTATGGTGTGATTTAAATTTGTTATTACATTTAAAAAAGTTCCTTTGACAGTTTTGCGTTCGGTGAAGTCGTTTGCTTACAGCATTCCAAAATAAAAATAAAACAAGAGAAATTTTTATGAAGTTGTTTAGTACCACTGCGACTAAGATGAAAAGTGGGAGCAGGCGGTCAAAAATATTTGTGCGATAGCAGAGCTCTGATTCCATCGGATTCCCTTCTGGTGGACTAATTATCGAAAATGTTGTCAAAAATCCAAGATATCGTCGATTTGGACCGGTATGTGAGTCCTTATTTCATTACATATGAGTTACTCAGAAAAAATTTGGAACTACTATATTTGCATAAGCATAGTTATAACTTTGTTAATTTCACCTTATTTTGGGGGAGGCACTCACATAACACATTCGCTTTATTGTAAAATAAGAGTTTTACGAAGAATGGCTCATGCTTGAAAATGCACCAGATTTCTTGTTCATCTCTTTAACTTTTCTATGTATGAATTTAAATTTTGCGATGGTTCTTGGTAATTTTGTTTACAAGAGAAATCAAAATGAAATTATCAAATTATTCCTAGAGAATTGTGGCCAAGTGGGTTGCTGTGGAGTCAAAGTCAAAGGAAAGTTGGTTAGCTCGATTAAACTAATCAGGAAATTTTTAGCTTTCGTTCCCCACATTTTATGACTGAGTTCGTTGTTTCAATTGCTTCTGATACAGTTGGTTATAGAAAATAGAAATCTAGAATCTCTGGTATGAAAAATCCAACTATAGTATTATATTAAAAAGCGACTCGGGTTAAAAATTGGAGACACAACAAAGATAAGATTTGGTTCAACAAACGACAGAACTAGTGGCCGATGTCTTTTGAAGACCCTGAAGTTCTGAGTTTAGAGATTGGATTCTAAAGCTCGATTCCCCAAAACCCCTCTGGTTGCACGCACTTACAAAGGTGATCAAAACTGGGGTTTGGTGATATTTTCCAGTTGAAACCTGACCTGCTGCAATATTCGTTATTATTAAAAATTAAAGGATAATCCGCGCTCTTTAAAACTTTATAAAAATCTGAATATAATCCAAGGGTGTAAAACCAAAAGGTTGAAAAGCGACTGTATAAAGCGCTTGATTACGTATACGCAGTGTAGACCGAGTAAGAAGAGCTTAAACATACTTTAAATAGCAAAGATTGTTTTTCCATCACGGTATAGGCTTAAAAGCTGAGTGTTGTAGAATTGCGCAAACTTCGGAAGTGTTGGTATAATGTCTATGCTGGTATTTGTTCAGCTCTCATGCTCGCATTGCGCTGTTCCACTGAAATGCTTCATTCATGATTTTAGTTACAAGTGATTATCCCCAGCACGGCTCCCATGTAAAAAATAAGAAAAAAAGTTTCTAACAAATCCTGTTAGTTTGAATACATATTTCGAAAGGATGTTAATTAAGTAAAATTTGTGATGGCCTTCTTTCTTATTGGCCATGGCCATAAGCCAAGTATTCATAATATAAGAAGGAGGACTGCAGGTATCTGAACAACTTTCAAATGTTCCTTTTAATTAACATTATTGAATCTTTGGCATTGAACTTCAAAATAAAAAAAGAACCCAAAAAACATTTAGCATTAAAAAGAAATCATACACATCGAAGAATGCCAGTGGAGCGTTCGGGTGAATGCTCATCCGTGCTTTAAAATTGCAGTTATACAAAAAAATTGTTTTCCTAGTAAGCCAGCTTATTTGTATAAGTGTTTGTAAATATATAATTTTTTCCACAAATTTTGTTGTTTTTTTACCAAAATGCCAGACCAAAGCATTCATATCAAAAATTCTATGAATGTAGTTTTTTGTTCTTGTAGCATTATGTGGATTGTTTTGCGTTACTATTCCCTTAAAGTTTGCGTTTAACACTGCTTGTGTGTGTGTGCGCACGCATCTATGTATGTATGCAGGTGTGTGAGAGTATTGCACATGAACATGAAAATTTCATAGAGCACTTTTCTAGAGTTATTTTTGTTTCTGGTTTTAAAATTATTTATGCACTTCGGACTGCTGTATTTAATGTACAATTTATGCATACGTATGTATGTATAGTATATGTATTATGAAGGTACATATATTTGTATATGAAGATGTGTGCTAATATGTACATATGTATATGTGAATGGCTGCATTGGATGTAAATATATGTATATATGTATGTATGTAAGGATGTGTGTATAATTACGTAAAAAGCGATTTCGGTAAATTTTTGTTTTATTCTAAGTTGTTGTATAAAAATGGAATTATTACATTTTCAAATATTTAATATGGTTCTTTTCATATCTGAGAGCAAATAATTTAGTAAACTTAATTGGAATTTTTGTTGCTTTAAATATTTGCAGACGCTTCCTCTATGCACTTGCATTTATGTACAGCGAATTGCCTCACGCAAACCTTCTGAATTCTATGTAACTATGTATATATATGTATGTTTTTATGTATTCATGTATCTAAATATTCTTAATGCCTATTAAATATTAGATTTCATTGCTTTTCTTTTCACTGCCGTTCAATACATTCCTTTTACATATTATGTATATATGTATGCATGTATGTTTGTATGTATATGAATGAGTTTTATTATAATATAAATTGTAATAATTTTCCTTTGGTTTTGCATAATTACTCGCTGGTTGCTAAGCGTTTTATTCACTATCACTGTCACTGTCGGAGGGAGCAGAGAGTAGGCGTTATTATTCGCTCTTTGGCTTTTTCAGTAGTTGCTACGTGGCCTCAGTATCACCGGCAGCACCGTCTTCCCTATCATTTTGTTCATCGGAGTTGCCACGTTGTAGCAGCGAACGATTTTCATCGCTAGAGCCACCCGCCTCGCCATTGCTCACCGCGCCTCCGTCACCAGGTTCGCTGCGTATATTCACATTTGACGTGAATGTAGTCTCCGAGTCTGTGGCAAAGTAAAATTTCAGGCTTTGTTATTGTTTCTAATACATTTATATATAATTATATATATATACATATATATATATATATATATATATATATATATATATATATTTATGTATAAATACGAATTGTTCAAGGTGACCCAAAATTAATCATCCAATTTTGTTTTTGAGTAACTTTTTTACTAAATAAAAAACATGATTTTGAGTGATGGAAATCTTAATTTTTCACTGCTGCAAGAGCCCAGTTCAGAAGTGTCAAACACGATGCCATTTTTAAAAATTAAAAATCTTCCGATAGGGTGATTAATTTAGAGCTACCCTCTATATACATACAGACTTATATAAAAACATTGTACACTTATACATACATATATAAGTATATTGTACTGACAAAATATGAAATACAAGTAAGTGAATATGTACATATGTTTGTATGTAAATAAGAAGGTGGAGGTTTTACAGTGAATTAAAATTTATAATTTCGTATGCAGGAGATTTACATAAACAGTTTTAGACGATTTGCAAACTAAGAGATGTGACCATATATTAACGCAAGGTTTTCAGCCCTACCAGTCCCAGGTCTACCTCATACATAGATGATACTAGTTTTATTGCATTCACCACGTTTTCACTTAGTACTAACCTTAAAAAGACAGCTGTTAAAATTTCATGATATTCTATTCATTCGCGAGTTATTGTGCGAAGAGTGACCCACATTTGGTATTTTCAAAATAATGGACCAATAAGAATTTCGCGTTTTAATTATACACTGTTTCTTGATGGGAAAAAATACCGTTCTATCAGAAATAACAATAAAACGATGGTTTGCGTGAGAAAGCTGACATCGTAGAGATATCAAAAGAACGAATTGGATTTATATTGCATGAGCATTTGACTATGAGAAAGCTCTGTTGAAAGTGGGTGCCGTGTTTGCTCACTGTTGACCAAAAAAAAGTGAATCACAAGTCAATCAAAACAATGGCAAAACTTGATGAACTCAATTCTGAATTACTCCCACATCCATCATATTCGCAGACTTAAAAAATGCTCGCCGGTAAGAAATTTCGCTCGAATGAAGAGGTTATCGCTTAAACTAAGGCCTATTTTGAGGTAAAATATAAATCGAGATGAATTTTTACAAACGTGGAATTGAAATGTTAGAGCGGCGCTGGAATGATTGCGTTGTTCTTGATGGAAATTACTTTGATGTTTAAAGCTAATTTTGAACAAAAATAAATGTGTTTTCCTTGATAGGCACAGGACTTTTCAGCTCATGTGTGAATGATATTCATTATATACAAGTCGATAGTTTGATAGTTTCAGATACACATGTACCGTTACAAAAGTCTAACAGGAAGAAAATTTACGACATTCAGGCCCGCAGAGTCGCAGAGTTTAGCTGCCAGCTCAAACAGATCTACAAGTATACGTGGCGGTGTCTATATCGGAGAGTTTTTATGGTTATGGTAAATTGAGGGCATGTTTGCAGTGATTTAGACGGGACGTAATGTATATCTATTGGCATAATGATATATATATAGCTATATATATATATATATATATATATATATAGTCTACATACACCCCCTATTTTCGGCGGATTGGAATTCCATAAAGTTTATTGAGAATTGTATTGATACAGTTTTATGTAAAATTGTTTTTGTAATAATAATAAACTGAAAAAAAAATCCAATTTTAAGATAAAATAATAAAGTTATAGGCTAAAAACAACAAACCAGCTGCGACAAAAGTCTACATACAAGCGGAGCCTTGTGGATGTGCAAAGGTATTCTGAGATATGTTAAGGTAAAGTAGCGAGCTTTTCGTTTTTTTTATTACGTGTGCTGCTTTACTAAAATTGAATGCAGCCGTAATTTGCACACTTAACTCCGCGAAAAGAAGTATCAGTCAGGTGAAATGCTTGAAGTACCAATCTGGAACTCTCCTAGTGGCACTAAGGCGCTGTTTTGATACCATTTTGAGACCACCATTGGGCAGATATCTATAGCCAGAGCTGTTGATGCATTGGAGAAGGTTGATGCAATCTAGGTTGGAGCATCGTCCCAGGCTATCGAAGAAAGGAGCATTCCATGACCTTAATCGTTTTGCTGCTAAATCCGGACATTTACAGAGAAAGTGTCCCCTTCTCTGAAAAGTCGCCCCAGCTTCTGCAATGGAGATTAAATGATAAACCTAACTTTTCTGCTTGTGTGCCTATCGTCCACTGACCGGTAAACACAGCTACGACTTGGGAAATTGAATGACGTGGAGTCCCCAGAATCAGTTGTGGTAAACAATATATACCATTGTAAAACAAATTTTATAAATATTGGTTCCACCGAAAATAAACCAGGTAGTTGCAATCCGAGGAATCTTTTTCCCAGAGACATTAGTTCGATTCCCAAAGATGCAAAAGCTAATGCTTCTAAATTAGCCGCACGTGTAGCAAGCACATCAGAAAAGCATGGCAGTCAAAGAACAATTCGAAGAATAAAAAGCCTCAAATTTCTGAAGAAAATCGTAAACTTCCCTTGGAGTTCGCAAGCACATAAAGAAAACGGGATGGTTTTGTGGCAAAAAGTTTTCTTTACAGGATTAGTTGAAGTTTATTATATTTAGCAGCGATGGAAGGGTAAAAGTTTGAAAAAAAAAATGCTGAACTCAGTCCGCAGAAAGGTAATGGTCTGGGGAGCTTTTGAGACATCTGGAGTTGGATTTCTTTCAGTTTATTTTGTAATAATCAGCCAAATTTTCCATTTAATATCAAATAACTCTTTGGGGGTTTAAACCCATGAAAACAAGTAGTCGGCTTTTGTCCAGCACTGTATGTATATACTTACATATATTATATGTATATATAATTCAAGTGTAATTTTCAATACAATTCTAATAATACAAAGAAAGCTCGATGTCGAAAAGCTGCAATCGGAACTGAGCAAATGATATTTGGCTCTCATTTCTTCTCGAACACACATATTAGAAAAAGGGGTAAGATGATAATTAGGAACAACAGCACAGTGAAGCTGAAGAATGAAACCTAGAAATTATTATTAATAAAATTAATGATACCAGCCTTAAAATTCAAAGCAAACACTTCTTTCCATACGCCTTTCTTAGGTTTGAATGAGGAAATGAGAAGGAAAATACCCGCTCGACCATTAAAGTTGCACTGAGAGACTCATCATGACACTTCAAGTACATGAAAAAAGTAGAATCACGGACCATGACATCATTGGACGAGGAGTCTCTTGGAGTGATTGGGAAACTCGGTAAAAAGAATTCAGAAGGTGTGCTACGGATCAGACCGTTAACTGGCAGTCAGCGAATTTGAAAGAATCAGCTGATTTGCTGACGTCTCCAGGGTCATGACAACGGTTTGTTTACGAAAAAACTGAGATTATATTCGTGACATAGAAAACATGACCACAGCCTCTACTCATATTGCTTCGTTGCCGTCTGAACAACGAGTGTGTGAATACGTGTGAAATAAGCTGGCAGAATTCGGCTGCTGAGAACTCGGCGATGTGGCAGCCGAAGTTGCTTGCGAAGCGTCACTTAAAGCACTGTAACTTGTAAACAAATGGTCGGATTAACATATGATTTTGATAGTAAGCCTAAAAAGGTTGTCAACTTTCGAAAAAAATATTGATTTAGTACTAGTGCCGCCATCTATGTGTCAGTCACACACATTATTGAACGTCCTGGTAATCTATCGTCCTCGATTGAGAAAACAATTGGAGACTGTGGTATGTGCTGGTTATGATCAAAGATGATAGATTTACAAGGTCTGGTCAGCTACTATGGTGAAAAACAAAATTACGAGGGGAAATACGGCTGCCGTGTCAGAGGGGATTCGGCAGCAGAATTATGTACGATCTTTTCGCATTATTCACACACTCGTGCAATCAGTCCTTGTTCAGATGGCAACGAAGTGACATTGCATTGATTTTTTTCGTATATCCTTCCTATATCCCTTATTACATCAGCCACTCAGCTGATTCTTTCAAATTCACTGAGAGCCGGATGACGGTCTGTAATTGGCCACGCCTTCTGAATTATTTTCACCATGGGTTATAATGAATATTGCGGACGTTGGAATGATTAGCTATATAAACTTTGCGAAGGCATTAGCTAGTCAACCATGTGAGGAGAAAAGAGCTCCGCTGGCTAGCCGACATCTTACGAAGATAGGGAGAAAAATAGTATTTACTAACACAAACTTTAATTGATGCTGGCTGATATCTGTAGGAAAAATTTATAAGTAGATACATCATGCATTGGATGCTACTCGGATGGCCTTGAAATAGGAAATTTTTAGTTCGGGGTCTTGCTTGAAATGCTCGCGTCTACGAAGAGCATTATGGTGCCCAGGGGAACAAGCTGGAAAATTGCATATACAAGTCCCTCAATGAAACTAGCGTTAATTATAGTACGTTCCATTTAGTGTACACAAATTATATACCCATCGGTATTCTCTACCCTGTCTGTTAAGCCCTACGACCGCTCTTTCACAATACACGCTGGCCCAGGTCTACATTTAAGCGCCGGGCAATCCGTTAGCTTCGGACAATCTTTTAGCTGCGCTGATCAGACCACATGAGGATAGAATAGATTTCAATATATTACAAACATGAAGTGGTCACGGTTGCAGGTGTATCTAAGCACAGAGGTTTTTGTCACCCAGATTATAAATTATAAAAATATCTGGGGCATAGTAAAGAGTTTCAGCAAGGATATAATGACAGTGCTCACAATAAGGGAATTACGTCACTGCTTAGATGAAGGCTTATTTAATGGCATTTATTTCTTTACATTATAGGGAGTTATGAGCTGAGACAAGTTTTTGTGAAGAGTGAAAGCAGTCTTGCAGTATACGCTTGAGGAGATTCCTACGATACACTTTAGGAATAGTCCGCTCCCAAATGTCCTTTTAAAAAAACTTTCATCAGATTTAGTGGGTTATTAAGGCGTAAGAGAAGGCATTTTTTCTATTCTTTGATCATTCCTTGTGCTTCAACTATTATATAATGGTAAACTGTTCCTGTGGCAAAACCATTCTTGTTTTTATGACCTTTTTAAATCTATCATATGCATCCAATGCAGTTTCGAATTGGTACCGAATTTCCGATTAGCGAAATGTGAAGGTAGCGGAAATATACAATTTTGATAAATATCTAATATTTAAGCCTGTGGTGCATTGAAGCTTTCAGTGGTTTGTGTGCTCTCAATAATGTTTAAATAGGTGCCTACTCTTTACATAGCGTAGTATTGATCTGCAGATTTGCTTAAGCTTTGTAAGCAGTAGTGCATTGGTGAAAACATACAAAACAAAGAAACAAATTTCATTGGCGGTTGACTTATGAGCAGTACCATTTCTTATTTTTTATTTATTTTTGCATACCGCAGGACGGTTTCAGTTCGAATTTGGATACGGGTGACAATGCTGGCATACGATGACCCCTTTTGTGCACAATGCAAACTCAACATGACCGAATGCAGATTGGTGTGAGTTACATGGATTTAGAACGCAGCTTCAAAAATGACTGAGTAATGATAATAATTTAATACTGATTTTGAATGGAACACAAATGACGGCCAATATTGCAGTGTAACTTCACCAATGCTGATTTTGGCAATCCTTGGACATTTATTTACCTTGACTGCTGTCCCTGTTTGTTGAATCGTATCGATTATTACCGGACATGTGCGATGTGGCAGCTGCGCGCGCCAGTATCGGCTTGACATGGCGCAGCGCTTGTTCCTCAGGATAACGTGGCGTTTGGAATTTTGTTGGCCGCGACTGTAGCGTCGCGGGGCCAGAGCGTTGCTGTATCAGCATCCGATGCCGTAAGGGTGGTGGGGAAATAGACTTGGCTAAAATTGAGTGAGGTAATTTATTCGGTGAGTAATCGCTGCCAGATTCGCCCTGCAAACAAAACTGAAATTTGATTAGTTATATTGGTAAGAAAGTGTTCGGCAAGGTCACTAAATGAATAAGTACCATGACGGTGCCATTATCAGATACGCCCGAACCAGACATATTGTCGGCCAGCAGACGCTCGCTCTCGGGATCTGCGAGCACTCTCGAGATATCCGATTTGTTTTTAAGTATCGATTTGGAACGTCGATGGTGTTCGAGATTTGGCGATGCATCGATAGAATCTATCGAAGAGGAATGTTTGCTTTCAAATTTCGCTGTAATGAACGCGTGCAGAAGAGTTAATCAACATATCGATTTAATTTATAGAAACTCTGAATTGTTAACATACCTTTTTGCCCAACATTTTGTATTCCGAACAGATGCTGGTTGATCAACTTAGTGGCAGTGGCTAAACTTTTACCGGGCATAAAGGACGAGCGCTTCTTCTTGCTTCCGCTGCCTGCAGGACTGCTTTCGTGACTACCGCTCACACTGTCTTGTGTTATCTTGGCTTCTTCGAAGCGTGCTCGCGGTTTGTTTGACATTTCTGCCCCGGTAGGCTTTGATGTAAAACTTTGGAATCGTGTTTTACGATGTTTTGGCACTGTATTCTCATTAAGACTAACGCGACTTCCGCGTTCTTGAACTTCGAAGTTTTGGTAAATCTCGTCCATGGGACTAATACCACCTGCAGCTAAGTTACGTAATGCTGTGTCGCCGGATGCGCTTTTCTTTACCTGCGAACGCGCTAATCCTATGGCTGTCAAACCAGTAGCACCGGTTGGAGGTAGTCCAACGATATAGCCTGTTGTACCGGGTCCACTTGTCGAAGTCGACGACTCCTTTTCCAACGGATTTATATACAAGTTGTCCATGTCGATGTCCAGTGTACATGCTTCGTCCGCCAGGTCGGCAGTGAGATCACCTTGAGAGTGAAATGGATGAGTTTGGCAGCTAGCGTACGTATCCGAACTGTCTACGCTAGCCAGATCTGCATTGTTATTATTGTTGATATTGACATTGAAGTTGTTATTAAAATTGCTTCCCAATTGCAGTGCTGCATTACCAGTCGCCATAGACAATCCTGGACATGCACCCACTGATGTCGTATTGAAGTTGTTGTTATAGTTATAATTGAAATTGTTATTGCTGTAGCTGGTAATGAAAGGTGGGTAACGAAATGGCGTGTCGAGTGGCAGCGCTATGGTGGTGGATGTAGTGGTGCCATACGACGACGAGGTGGATGACGATTGCGATGCAATTGGCGCGAGGCCAGTGGCAGTGTGATGGGGCAGATGGTGTGGGGTGCGCATCACGCCACCACCACCGCCAATCGAAAATATGACTTCGGCATGTGAATCGCTCGTAGCCGCTGCAATGACGCCTGCCAACTGTGGCTGTGGCCTGGGCTGTAGTATAGGTGGGGCCAGCAAACCGAACTGATTGGCGCGCAGATCTCGGCTCGCCTGATTGGCAGCCATGCGCATCTCCAGGCAAACGGGCTTGTGGAAGTCCGACGTTGGAAGTGAAATTACACCCTCGGCATCGGTGAACTCCTTGAAGTCCTGCAAAGGTAAAAACAATTGTCGAAATTTTGAAATCATTTGGCAAACTGGACACCGTCGTCTTTCTCGAAACGATGTTGGAGGTTAACTAAAGTTTAACTGTTGGTGGGGTGAAGTACGTAAATGTGGGTAATGTGAGCTGTCCACTTGAAAAAATATATTTACAAGTCCGTTTTAGAAAACTTAGTGTTAGTGCGCCATTGATGAGGAGTTGAAGTGATGTTAATATGTTTGAGGAACATATTTAGAGATGTGTGGCCAATGGTCATTTCCAATGAAAGAAAAAATTGGTTTGCATCAACTTATACTCTTTGTGTGTGAAGAAAAAGAATTGAGTAAAGTGAACTGAACAAAAATGGGAAATAGAAGAAGAAAAGAAAACAAATATAAGTAGAAAAAGATGTTAACCATTTTAAATATATCCAAAAACCTGTATATATCATCTATGAAGAGTAAACACATTATTACAATATTTTTATTTTTTGTTCGTGTTGACTACGTTAATCACCTTCAGATATATTTCACTTTGTCTAACCCTTTTTCTGAATCTCTAATCACCTCGGACCAAAACACGGTATGGTATGGCCTGAGCTTTTCCAACCATACGGGCTTCGTCTTCATAGATGCTTTGTGTTTGGGTAAAGCTGCCATGAGCTAAGTCCGGTGATTATGGTGGTTGAGGCAAGATCACGAAAATGTTTTTGGTCAAAAAATTCAGATCTTTAATTGAGTTTCTTCGATAGCAGAAAATCGCCGAGCACACATAAACAAACTAAATATGACATATAGTTGACATTTTAACTTAGGTTTCCCCGAAATTTAAAAAGTCACCTTACTATGTGAACACATTTCGCAGACATGTCCACAAGATAAGACAGAAACTCTGTTCTGCGTGTGGGTATAACTTTATCTTCAAACAAGTTCTGGATTAAGTCGACCTTCTAGATATACCACGGATTCCACTAGCGATACATGTAGTTAGACAAGTCTGGCATAGAATGGATGAAAACATATTTAGGCCCCCCATATATCTCGACCGGCCTTCTGTTAGTATAGTAAGTAGTTCATATCATCACCGGGCACTGTTTAATGGTAACACAGTTGTCGCAGTTGAAGTAACGCGGAAGGCATCAGTGCTAAAGTGTGTCTGAGTAGCAACCACTGCAACCTAACCTAACCTAACTTTATACAGTACACATTATCGTTGAAAAAATTCTGATTATGTGATCAACAAACGTTTAGCGGAACAAAATTTCTAACGACTTTTCCCATATCGCACGAAAAAGCGCACCAAAAATAGAAAAATACTGATTTAAAATTGCCAAGATCGGAAATTCTCTGATTCCTTACGCACTAGTGATTTAAAATCTATCAAACAATCAAATGAGGAGCTGATCTGACCATGCATGAACTAAATAGATCAGAAAGGGAATGTGTCACGAATAATCACAGTGACGGACGACTGCGACTGCCTGGGCGTTGGGAATTTCACAAAACAAAGGATTTTGCGCGAATTGATAGTTTCAATTAATACATACATATATACATATATAAGTTCATGTATAGTCTCTTTTTCTTATTGATTGGCGTGATAACCGCTTAAGCGATTTTGGCTGAGTTTAACAAATCCGGGGGTTTCTTTTTCATGTTAACCGGCGCCAGTTAGAAACACCAAGTGAAGCCAAGTCCATCTCCACCTGATCTTTCCAACGCAGAGGAGGCCTCCTCTTGCTCTGCTACGACCAGCTGGTACCGCTTCGAATACTTTCAGAACCAGAGCGGAGTTGCTGGATCTTTATTCGCTGCCCTGTGTCTGTGTCGCTGTAAAGCTCATACTACACATTGTTCCATCGTCTGCGATATTCGTAATCATCAATTTGCAAAGGTCCAAACATATTCCGCAGAATCTTTTTCTCAAACACTCCAATGGAATGTTGTCATCGTCTAAGCTTCTGCGCCAGGGATGACCACTGAACACTTTAAAACCGCTATCTATCTGGTTAAAAGGAATTTCATTGTGGTGCGCTCGGTGTGAATTGGCGCGTACTTCTGCTCTAAGCTCCAGGAATCCTAGTACCTCATCCAGCAGATTCACGTACGTACGATTTGTTTTGGATGCAGTGAATCAGAGTGTTGATTTTCCAGTATGACTTCGTTTATGGCGAGTTTTGTGTGGTTGCCGTACATCGAATCAGTACTTATGGCAGCCATCCGTACCGTACAAATACATTATTTTTCCATCACAAAAAATACAGTTTTGAAACTCGTCTATCCAAAATTTATGTATTTTTGGCAATTGCTTACGTGACGTTGCTATAATTCGGGTCAGGGCCCTCGGGATTTATATACAGTGAAATTATTTTGGGTCAAGATTCGATGGACTCTTCTTCTGGATATGCTGAGATCTAAATGAGATTTGAACTCTAGGCAAGCGATGTTTTTCAACTGCTAGGCGCCGAATGTCGCGCCTGTCTATCACCACCTATATTTAATGGTCTGCCACTGAGCTTAACTGTACTATATGTAACTATCGGGAGTTGAGTTTTATAGAAATTAGAGATCGTATTTCCCATGGGCGGTCGCCGTAGCCGAAAAGGTTGGTGCGTGACTACCATTCGGAATTGCACAGGTTAGAATCCTCGTGCATGAAACACCTAATGATAGAAATAGATTTTTTCTATTAGCAGTAACTCCTTGGCAGGCAAAGGAGTGTATTCGAGTGTATTTCTGCCATGAAAAAAGCTCCTCATAAAAACCATTTGCCGTTCGGAGAAGAAAAGCTCGGTCAAACATCGAATAAAGGGTGTAAGCACCAATTATATATGTGTATATACCAAATAAAATATATATTGAAATAAAACCAAAAAAACATATGAAAATAAAACCAAAAAAACCTTAAAAAATAATTAATTGCATGGCTAGTAAATATATGCCGTTATTAATAAAGAAGAAATCGGTTCAGATAAAAATGCGCATTTGCTTCTTTCCCTGAGGTACTCTAAACTTTTTACCACGAGCGGATGTCTGTTAGAAGCCTGTCTCCTGCTAAAAGAAAAGCCTTCTGAAATGCAAGCATTATTTCTACTGAGCTTGAGTAAATTCTTGTATCTCTGGAAGTATATACTAGCCATGATTTGCTTCACTATTTCTTTGGGTCGAGTTCGGATACCGTTTTATATAAACATTCGTAAGTGGCTGACCAAGGAAAAGGAAGTGGTTCACAAACTGCTCTTGGTATATTCGACTGGTCAATTCATTTACTTTTCAACAGACTAATCTTGATGTCTATACATATGTATGTATGTATGAGCATACGTTTCTTGGACCCTTTCAGCTAGTATAATCACGGGGCCGCGATCTGTGTTTTGCAAAAAAAAAGAAATAAATGTGTGGCGAAGAAGGAAATGTGTCGAATTAAACTAAAAAATTATTGGTACGTACGTCTAAGAAATATTCTAATGAAGTATAATATATTCTATAAATTGTTACGAAGCTTCTGGGAAGTGAATTTTTACATATCTAGTTTCAAAAAAAAATTTCTAGAGTTATAAAGCTAAAATCGCGGTACGTTCCTTTAATCCGTTCGACCCCAATGCCGCATGATATATATTCAGTTTATTTATTGGCTTATCATATGTGCTATTTCTGTTTTTGTTTGATGAACGGTTATGATACCGGTATTCGTATGTGTCTGCACAAAAAGTGGTCAAATATTAACTCATTTGTGAGACATTTAGTAAAGTAATTAAAAAGCACTGCAATGTGAACATTTTTTCCAAAGTTCTGATAATTTTTTTCAAAATTTAGCAAGACGTTTTTAAATACGCATTTTTGGCCAACAATTATAACAAATATGACAAATGTGTAAATGAAATAGTTTTTAGCAAACGTTCATGGAAATACTGTTGCTTAAAACTGTTGGTCCCTGCAATTGTGGAACAACATCCAGACGCACGGCGCAAATAGCAGGAGGAGCTCGGTCAATCACTTAACAGAAGTGTACGCGCTAATTATAATTTTTTTTATTTTTTATTGCCCAAATTTGCTCACAAGTAACTTTGTATAGCGCCTAAATAGGTGGACTTGACATTATGTGTTGGAAACACTTTCAAAATAAATATACTTATAATACGATAGCGAGAGAAACAAACTTTTAAATTTAAGCAATCTTATTTGGTGTCGAAAGGGCTAACTAAATCCGTGTACAAAAATTCACCACACGAAACCAAGTACCATTTTTTTGTTTTGCTAAATTTTCTTATCCAAATACTCCGAGTGTTCTTTCGCTAAATGAAAAAAAAACGGATTATAGTCTATTTTTTCCAAGAACTTGAAACTGCAGTTAAGACTTCTGTTAAGTTCCAGAAATACCAGTTGCTTTTACCACAATCGAGTGAGCTTCAGCAGGTGACCTTTGTTTGCATTTGAGGTCTTCTTACAACAGATGGCTACCAGAACTGACTGTATTTTTATATATGTACATATATGTTTTCCTTTAACTCCTGGTGGAGCCATGCCCCAAGTGTATTTCTACTACAAAAAACCTCTTCATACATTAAGAGAAAAAAAGTAATTAAAATTCTAACACTCTGAGAGTGTCTGAAAGTGTATATAAAAATAGTTTACATTTATAATAAGCCTAACACTGTTGACATAACATTTGCTGTTAGACTAACACTATAAACGACTGAAAGAGAGTTTACGAGCGTTGATATGACAACTTTGGCTAGAGAATTGGTGCATCAATTCGCCGTCCGTCGCGTGGGCAAAATAAAGCCCTTCATTTTCAAAAAAAAAATTAATATTGCAACATCTTCTACGAATTAACTAACGGGCCAGTTTATAGCTTCACGTGATGCTATGCTTAACATATCCTGTGTGCTTTCGTCGCTATTATAAAAGACAGTCGTTTATATTTCATAGGGTATTTTTTCGCTCCAAGGCACTATTTATCTCACATCGTTCCTTTGTTACCTGCTACTGTTTTGGCAACAAGAAGCTCGCATTTTGTGATGGTTAGAAGAGAAAAACAATGACGAAATAATTGACTACATCGGTGATGGCAATGGTAAGAAGAATTATAAACGGTTGAGAGTATTTCGTAATTTTTTCCGTAGAAAGTGGCAGTAAAAGTTCCCAGACTGCTACTCTCAACTTTGCATAGCAACAATGTTGTAAACACATCGTCCACAAACAACTTTTAGAAATTATTGAACATTACAATCTTACTACGGGTGGTGTTGGCGTTACCGATAGACTGAAATCTAACTATACAGTGGACCACTCTTGCAAGTGGTTTATTTTCGATCCAGTTTTCAGTGCTCGGTATGGGTTGCATAAATGCGCATATAATATTTGACACTTTGCATATGGAGCATGATAGTCTTTGGCATGTTCCCTAATTTAAACTAATCTTTCTTGTCGCAGCATAATTAAAAGATTGCCTCGGGAGTTGCCGTTTTTCATTCAATTCTCTCTCGAGCAGGGAAATAACCTGCAACCAGAACGAATAAAGTGTAAATTTGAACTCTGTGCTCGGCATTCAGACAGAAAATATACGAAAACATGTGGCCATTGCAAAAAAAATATTTACCCAAGAGTTTAAACATGGGCAAACATCCGTTTTTGATGAGGAGCGACTAGGACGCCCGGCTGACGTGGTAACAGAGACCATAGGTGCGACGACTGGAACGGCATTTAATATTTTACATGATGGATTTCTCGCAGTGAATCTGCTCCAAAGAAGACGAAGGCAGTCCCATCGGCTGGAAAGGTCATGGCGACGATTTTTTGGGATGCGAAAGGCGTCATCCTCATAGAATGATCACTGGACAATACTACAGTGAGTTATTGGACCTCTTTCATAAAAAATTGAAAGAGACCCTGCCGAATTTGGCGGAAAAGAAGGTGCTGTTTCACCACGATAACGCACCAGTACATTCATACGACTTTTTCTTGTTTCTTAACATGAAGAAATGGCTCGCGGGGGAAAAAAATCTAGTTAAAACGAGGAAGTCATCGCTGAAACAGAGACGTATTTTGGAGAGTTCGACAAATCCTATTTTTGGAGGGGTTAAAAAATGGCCGGAGCTTTGGGAAGAGTGTATTATCTTTCTAAAAGGTGACCGTTTGGAAAAATAAAATTTTTTGAAAATATGGTGTCTTCATTTCTAACACGGGTACTGAATTCATTACCTCTGCACTTTTTATTAAAACAATCAAAGATATCATGTAATTTATTTACTCTTTTGTAAATTTACTTTAAGTGTGAATAAATGTGTTTTGTTAAGTAGCTGAATGCGCTCTTATTTAAAATATATGCAAATAATTTTTTTTTGAAGAAAGTTAATAATAAACTCTAAAAATTTTAAATGCAATTAATCCAAATTTGTGGTTATAGAGGACCCTATGCAATGCTAGTAAAAAGTAGCGCGACGGACGGCAGGTTAAATATGATTTTCAACTGTGGTGAAGCGCTAGCTACGGCTAAGGCTCGAAGCAAATAGTTTATGAGGCACTTTTCCCTTTCAGCACAGAATTTTCTAAAAGTTGGAACACCTCTAATCTTCCTTTCCCGCTGAAATTTCAATTTTTTTGTATCGAACATTCCTTATAACTCAATACACAAGAATGGCTGTTAATAAACTCGGACAGTCAAGCAGCAATAAACGCGCTGGAATCTAAAAACACTCGTCAAAGGCAGTCACATCTAAATGACATATCTAAATACTACAAAGTATACCTTATTTGGGTGCCAGGCCTCAGGAATTCAGCAGGAAACTGCAAGGCAGATGAACTTGCTCGAACCGGTACAACGCTTGATCTCCAACTGGATAAGACGCTGATACTTATACTTATAGCCACTTGTAAACTACTTATAGATAGGCAAACCATCAACAAGGTAAATACAAGTTGACAAAGCTCACAACATGCGAACTAAGCAGACAGACATGGCGGAAATAGAAGAGCGGTCGATCAAAAAGCTTGTTAAGATTTCACAGAGAAGCTATAAGAAAAATGATATGGGTATTAACTACATACACAGGTTAAAAAAATTCAGAGCGCTAGAATGTACACAGATAGAATGAGGTGCCATGGACGAGGTGTATATTTCCATACTTAAAATGTTTTTTTTCTTCTCCGAAAATTTTTGTAGACAGTCAAGACATTTATTAAAGTACTTTATGAATTACAAAACGTTTGAAGTTATTTTACCTGAGAAAAAAATTCCCAAAAATGATGCATTTTTCGACCGTCTAAATGAGGGTCCCCCCTTAACTGGTCATTGTTTAATAGGCAGCCACGCTAGAAGGTTAGGACTCCCGTACTTCGACTTCTGTAGAAGCTGTCTTCATACAGAAGAAGAGGAAACAGTCAGATACTTTTTATGTGAGTGTGAAAGCTTAGCTATGAGGAGGCTCCGCACTCTTGATACGGTATTTTTAACTGATGTAGCGGATATAGCGCATCTAAAACTAACGAAGCTTTGCTCGTTTTTTAAAGCTACCCATAGTGCAAGGATAAGCTCCAGTGGTATGACAATGGACCTACGACAGGTCTAAGTGTGTGGCTGCGACAGTCACCCTACCTACCTACCAACCTAATAAAATATAAAATGAATTAACAAGGTAAGAAGAGTATTAAAAAAAAGTAATAAATTCAAAAGAGAAACAAGGCAAAAAAATGTGGCTATAAAATTAAGAAAGAAATATCACGTATGTAGGAGAATATGTGTTACTTACCTCTCAACAAGTGGACTTGGTATTAGTTTAATAGATGTAAGCTTATGTGTGATCAATTTGGACGTGGTGAATGTGAATTTGTGTTTGCTTTTTGTTTGGCTTTTTTAAGCTGCAAATTCATCCTTTTAAACGGGTGTGGATTCTTAGCCAATTTGGTTTTATGAAACATACAACTATTACAACTACAACTACAATTTATTCACTACAAATAACTACGGGTAGAATTCTATTAACTGGGACTCAATACGAGTTGGGCTATACGTTTGGATCAAATGCTAAGGAAAAAATTTTAAAAATCTAAAGAAAAAGAGTTTGAAAACAACCGTTTCAACATACGTACGAGTATATTAAAAATGCATACTTTATACAAATAATAAAATTCTTAAGAATTAAATGAAAAATCCATGCCGTGTAGTTTTAGTGCACAGCTTCTTGTTTTAAAAATAGTATTTATTCGAAATTAAAGTGACAAAAAATATACATACATGTATACTATGCATATAAATATATATCAGCTGCAATATATAATAAGTTCACATATTTACCTACTAAGTATTCATAAGCATTTCACAAATTCATTTAAATATTTAAATTAAATTAATTAACTAAACTGCAATCACTAAAAATGTGTATTTTCAAAAGCGTGTTCAAGTGTTTTCGAGTTTAAATTCTTTAAGCTCTGCGACTGCGCCGAAATCAACTACTATAAGTTCTTGGCTTCTTTGGCGCCTTAATATTACAAATGTCTAGTGTGTGTGCATGTAGGTATGTGGATGGATGTTTGTGTTTGCTACATTTACCACTAATATATTTATATGTGTATGCTTATGTACATACATTTCCTTATGCGAAAATAATAAATTTATTAATTTCAATTTAGTTTAACTAAAAGTACTCAAGTTCTAAGAACAAATTTCTTTAACATTTTTAGCTCATTTACAGTTAATAGTTTTTATTTTTGTCACACAAAAATTCACAATTTTAATTTTAACAAATTCTTAAGGTTTTCTATGTCTTTTAGGTTGCATTTATATCGTGTGGTACACCTTCCTCGATTCAATCATTCAATCGACTCAATCATTTATTGTTTTTCCCTCTATACTGTTTGAAGCCAGCAAATAATTTAGTTTTCCGCTTCTGTTTTGTTTTACAAACTGTCATGGAGTTTAACTGCATATGTGAAAAATTGCCTTGAAATTGTTATGGATGGGTATGGTTCATTTTCGGTAAAAAGAAACAGCGAGTATGAACTCAGTTTCATATAGTATTTCTAATTTCGTTAACTAGTCAGCGTGCTTCTAGGCATGTATGTATGTATTTTGATTTGATTGTAGACTATGTATGATTTGTTTTTTAGTTTTTCTTGTTTTTATTGTTTTTGTGAAATTTAAACGCTATTCTCACGTAATGGAATACATTCGCCTTGACATCGTGGATAGCCCTTTAAATAAAAAGTAAAAATAAAAATTTAAATAATTATTGAAATAATGTAGAAAATCAAACCGATTAATTAATTTACGAATAGAACATTCAACTCTTAATTTTTGTTTTTAATTTTTAAGCAAATTAAAATAAACTAAAAGAATAATTGTGTCATATACTTATACGAATGATCACATTTTTAAAGGTTAAAGACATCGATGGGTAAATGCTTTTAAAAGCAAAAATATGTAGAAGAGAAATTGGAAGCGTGTGCAGTAGCTATGAAAAAACAAGTCACGAAATGGAAAATGCCAGAATGACTACTATGTACATTCATACATACATACATACA
Source organism: Anastrepha fraterculus (assembly GCA_037575425.1). NCBI lineage: Eukaryota > Metazoa > Arthropoda > Insecta > Diptera > Tephritidae > Anastrepha > Anastrepha fraterculus. The sequence continues at coordinate 171,827 of JAYXIM010045753.1, forward strand.
TAGAGTGATATTCACATAACTAGCACACTTGCACTATGTATAATGTATAACTATTCATAAATCTGAGTACTTGACAATACGAGTACTGGCTACCTCTAACAGCCCCCATCGCTGCAACAGCTTTCCCTAATTCGCTGCGCTGATCGTGCCATTTTCTGCAGGTAGCAGATTGCGCCTCAATTCAAAATAAATACGCCCAATTTTTTTGACGCTCTCCCATTCTCATTCACTCAATTTTGTTTTTGCACGCCTTGTCAAAATTGAAAATTCCAATTGCTCAGCATTAACTCCGCGTTGTTGTGGAAGCCTCAAAGAAATGGTGTGATATAAGGCAGTTTTGACGATTTTTAGGGTTGTTTGTAATCTGTTAAGAGTTTGATTTGTTCATAAAAATAGCAAAGGGGTTTTGTACAACGTTCCTCCGCGCATTTTTCTACTTAATGTGCTAGACAATTCTATACGAAAAAATCTGTACGACGATACAATCATGCAGCAATGAATATCACTTCTACGGAACTATAATAAAATTATGATTTTAGGTGAGGTACAAATTTCTGACCATCTCCGCTAGATATCTTTAGTGAGCCATAGCTAAAAGACCCACATTTGGCGCCGGGCGATTATCACTTGTTAAAGCATTTGACACATGTTCTAGGTGGCATTAAATGTGCCCGAAGAGAGGTTTAGGGAAATAATTTGGGCAAGTTTTTTTACCAATAGAGATGAAGCTTTCTTTAAAATTAGAATTATGAAATTGCCTTCAGAATTGTCAGAATTTATCAAACAGCGCTTATTTGAACCAAGTCGGATAATTATGAGCAAAAAATGCTTAAATCTTTTTACCTATTTTAACCTATTATTTCGGCTGTAGCAGTATGCCGATATTTGCTGTATTCTTTCACACCTGACCGGCAAAAAGAACATCCGAAACCCGTTATACAAGGCACAAAATCAATCATGATACATAATTTTTGCAAATGGCGCCGTGCGCCAATCATATTTGACACTTGTGAAGTGTCTGCAGTATGCAAGCGGACAAGCAATGGACAGACGGCGGCCTTAATTGGGTTTACTGGCGCAGTTAATGCTGATTAAAGTGTGACAAGTGGTTTTAAGAGGATTAGTAAACAGCTGATTTGTTTATTGTTTAGATATGTTAGTAAAGGCGCAGAACGCAGGCAACAAATTCGAGTATTTCCTGCCCTGATACTAAAAAATAATTATTTATTTTTAAAAAATCTTTAGTTGCTATTTCAAATATCAAAACATTTGATGTAATTTCGATCGTGTTAGTGCAAACTAATATTGCATCCATGCTGCAATGATAGTTTTCAGTCTTTCTTGTTCTTCTCTTTAAAAGTTTCATTTAATTTTTCAATAGATGTTAACTCTCATTTTTCGGCAATGCGAAATTTTCCTTAAATACGCTTAAATTATGAAAATTAAGTTTAGTTGTCAATCCGCATTAGTTGCACTTGATTCCAGAGATAGTTCCGAATTAAGTCGCTAATCCCGGTTACGCCATCGTCTGTTTGGCTATAAAGGTCAAAATAAAGATTTCCATCACTCGGAACCATTTTTTGACTTATTAAAAAAGTTATTCAAAAACAAAATTGGATGATTAAGTGGTGGAGCACACTTGTCTCATTTTATTTGTTCTACCATTTGGACGTTTGGTTTTATTCAAGGTGATAGTAGTACTAAAAAATTCAAACTTGCATGTTTTTGCGTGTATTTTGTTTTTTTTTTCAATTACCTGGTTTGAGGGTCAAAGTTTCAATCAAAATGTAAAAAGGCCAGCGAAACAACAAAAAAACAAACACGGCGATCACCTTTCATTAAACCAACCAAAATTCATTTTATTCTACAAGATAGGTCCCTTCTAGGGCGATACACTTTTCCCAACGGTCTTCTAACATTTTAATGCCTTTCGAAAAATGATCAATAGAAAGTCCTTTAAAATACGCGTCTGTTTCCCATTCAACTTCTTCATTTGATCGAAATCTCTTTCCCTGAAGCCATCTCTTCAAGTTTGGAAACACCCAATAGTCGCTGAGGGCCAAATCTGGAGAATACGGTGGATGGGGAAGCAATTCGTGCAATTTTGCCATGACAATCGTTGATTTGTGAGCCGGTGCATTGTCTTGGTGGAACAACACTTTTTTCTTTGCTAAATGAGGCCGCTTTTTCTTGGTTTCGTCGTTCAAACGGTCCAATAAGCTGGCACAATACTCGCTGGTGATCGTTTTACCCTTTTCAAGATAGTCGATGAAGATTACACCGCAAGGATCCCAAAAAATGCTGGCCAAGACCTTTCCAGCCGATTGTTGCGTCTTTGGACGTTTTGATCGGCTTTGGCCGGCTTCCAACCACTCTGCCGACTATTTATTCGACTGTGGCGTGTAGTGGTAGATCCATGTTTCGTCCCTTGTTATGAATCGACGCAAAAACTCGCTTGGATTGCGGCGAAACAGCTCCAAACAATGCTCAGAATCCATTATTCGTTGTTGTTTTTGGTTGATTGTGAGAAAACGCGGCACCCATCTTCCGACTAGCTTTTTCACACCCAAATGTTCATGCAAAATCGTTCCTACTGACCCTTTCGATATGCTTACGGCCTCTGCTAACTCGCGCACTTTCACTTTACGATCATTCAGAATGATACGATGGATTTTTTTGATGTTTTCTGGAACAACTGCTTCATTTGGACGTCCTGAACGCGCGGCGTCCTCAGTTCCCGTACGACCGCATCTAAATTCACGAAACCATCGTTCACGGCTCCGATCAACGGAGCGGAGTCCGAATAATACTTCCGTAGCCATTGGTGTGTTCCCACAGTGTTTTTTTTTTATTGAAAAACAGTGTTTTATCAATACACGAAATTCTTTTGAATCCATTTTCTTCACTAAACCAAAAGTAGCTTCACTTAAACGACTGAAACTCACAAACTAATCGGCAAAATGTCATGAAAATTTGACAAGTAGCTCCTAAGGGCAGTTCATACCAAATACCATATACTTTTGATATTGACGCCGCCATCTATGCCTCACCTTATGAACTTCTTGGACCATGTAGTAAATGGAGACACTTCATCGTCGTTTTATATTTTCTTTGAGAGGGAATGCTGAGACTTGCACGGACTGTTATTTTTTGAGGACTGCTAATTCTGTCAGTGAGGTGCTTCGAATGACTGTTATAACATATGCTGAGTTTTCTGTTAGTTATAATATCATTGCTCCATAAATGCAGTTTTCGAAGCGAAAGGCAAAAATTGTCGAAAGTACACTTTGGCATAGTTGCCATATTGCAATACCGCTTTTGAGCTCAACATGTCGTTTCTCGTACTCGCAAATAAAATTAGTTTGTAAGTTAAGCAAATCTTAAAAATTCATGGACGTTCTTTCCAGCCGGAAAGAAAAACAGATATGTGGTGATGAGCATAGTGCTTTTTTGCCCTCGTTAGAGCAGCACTGCCTCAGAGATAGTCTTCGACCACTGACAGACCTAGTCTATGGACATGCGCCCCCATGAAATAGTAAACAGTTATAATCTCAGTCTATTGACGATGGAGAGAACACCTGATGCGAATGAAGGATATTTTCTTTATACCAGATTTGTTATGCTATTCAGCAAGTGGAATCCCCCGACTATCTTTAGTTTGTTAGTTCTAAGCTAGAGTTAACAAGAAGCTAGCAATTCTCTCAAGTGAAGAGGGGTTCTTTTGTCAGAGAGGGAGACTCTTTTCGGTGCATGTCTATCGGGGAAAATGTTGTGGGAAGAACGGATCTGCCAGAACGCAGGTTCTGTTATTGTTGTAAGCTTAGTTTTAAACATTTTGCAGTTTGTTTTTAATTAATTTTTAGCCGTTGGACTAAATACGTTAGTGCTCAGGTCCGTTGCCAAATCATTTATCCATTTGCTTTTGGACGATATTCGTGTGAAGAAGAAGTTTGCGAAATTGATAGATTGGGTTTAATAATTCGGATTCCTATAATTTGGTATCTGGTACTCCATTGAGTCCGACTGCATTACTGCTTAGTTTGAGTTTTCCGTATGTATAAGTTGGCATGCCGAAGATTAAGTAAGATTTAGATTGATTTTGTTGGCGTGATAGGCATTCACGCCGCCTTCATTTGTGGATGCTTTTACCCATGTAACTATATGAGGTTTGAAGTTGCGGCATGTTTAAGGTGCATACGGTAGTTCAGGATATGCATATATGTTGCATATGGCTATAGCTTCCCGAAACTTTTTTTTATTTTTGTCCTTTTTCAGATAAGATATGGAAGACTACAACTAAACTTAACAAATGAAGACGCATACAGTCATCGTCCCTATATGTATGAGCAAATCATACCGATCTCTAATTTTCTTTACTGTGCTCGTCCATTCGTTCATAGGGTTCGAGGAACTTTCTGACACTGTCCGATCTGTAGAATTTATTTAACAATTGCAAGCGATCATTGACGAGGAAGCTTATTGTTTCTGAGGTTCCGTCGCGTTGTCTATGAAGACCTACGTTATGCGCAGAAGACTGTTTATGTGGGAGCAACACGAGAACAGTGAGCTATCCGATCAAAACCCGTCTAAACAAAATTAAACACCCTGAAGACCCTGAGACGTTATGGTGTTTTCTGACGAAAAAATGTTGATCAACACCAAAAGACCAACCGGAGAAATGACAGATGGCTATGTCCTAATCCTACACCTGCTCCTGCTGGCCATGCACACGAAGTTTCCAGCCCCCGTTAATGTTTTAGATGTTGTGAACAAAAAAGAATATGTCATGTTACCACACTTCTTTACTCAAGGATTTCGTGTGAATTCTGCCGCATATATCGAGGTTCTAGAGACGGTAGTGTAACTCTGGAGTGATAGTGTACGTGGTGACTGTCCATACATTTTTCAACAAGACTCTGCTCCTTCACACAAAGCGATGGCGACACAAGATTGGATGGCTGAAAATATCCATGACCGCATAACACCGAACTCCTCAGACCTTAACCCCCTAGATTACTTCATATGGGGCGTAGTTTAGCATGAAACCAATAAGAATCCTCTTAACACCATTTCTTCCCTGAAGGCTGCGATTAATACGGTTGTGATAACATGACAAATTATACTCTGTAATCGTACAACGCATAATGCCCTTTTCTGCTAATAGCCAATGATGAGTGTATGGGTTTCCCCGCAAAAGTTGAGGAGTTAGGTCTTGAAGATCGCTTCAGGACAGACAATGTTAAATGCATCTTCAGCATCAAGAAACACCCTTAGTAAAATTCATCCAAAATTCTTACAATTTTAGTAACAGTGGAGAAATTTTTCCACAGGTGGGTGATAGTGTAGACTTAAATACTAAGATTTTACTTCCGCTGAATGTGTAAGTTAACACGAGCAAACGCGCATCCGGCCAATACTCTATTCGCAGCAACTCGTAGGAAAATTTAGCATTCAACTATTTAGACAAAGTGTCGAATTTAATAATTAGTTGTATTTACTCACCGAATCATTCGGCTGCCCTTGCTCTCGCAAGCGAAATAAAATTACAAAAATAAAGCCTTTACTTGTACTAAGTTGTATATTCAGCGGTCCTTAAAAATTTTGAAAAATAATGAGGTAAGACTTTTGACTGAAAGTCGTTAAGCTTGCTCTTTCCCAAAATCCGCCTGTTCCGATCATTGACACATGTTCTGGAGAAGTAGCATACCCATTCTTATGGAGTGAAAACAGTCTAGTCCACTCGTAATTCGCCTCAAATGACTGCGTCTTCGATGTGAAATCCATATGTTACCAGAACGATGGGGAAAGTGTTTGGCGAATGGCAATATTTTGTAGAACTTTTGTCTACAATTAGGGTTCAACTTAAAAAAGAGCAGTTTCTAATTGCACACCTAATAGAAGTACCTTCTTCAGAGTATTATGGAAACTTATACGATTAAATCGGTGTTGGCTACGTCCAAGTGTGATCCAAAGCGCTTTATCTGCACTTGACTGGTTTGTACAAATTTTGCATCTCGATCATATTGAAAGCCTAAAGTTCTTGATGAGCTTTGGGCCCGACGTAACTATAATTGCACGTAAGTAGCTGGCATAAGTGGCGACCGCCGTTGCCGAATGGGTTGGTGCGTGATTCCCATTCGGAATTCACAGAGAGAAGGTTGGTTCGAATCTCGGTGAAACCAAAATTAATAAAATCGAGTGTATTTCTGCCATGAAAAAGCTCCTCATAAAAATATCTGCTGTTCGGAGTCGGCTTGAAACTGTAGGTCCCTTCTTTTGTGGAACTACATCAATACGCACACCACAAATAGAAGGAGGAGCTTGGCCAAACACCCAAAAAGGGTGTACGCGCCAATTATATATGTTTATATATATATATATATATAGCTGGCACAAGTATGGACATTATAGATACCATTTATAATTTCAGCGTTTATAGAATAAAACAAAACCAAATTTTCTTTTCACATATCTACCGAGAAAAAAATGAATTTATTTTTCCGCAAATTAATATATAATATGTAGGTTTTCCAACGGAATAATAGCCTTTACCAACACACGGCAGACGAAAAATCGGAGTTGCTTATACTTCATTCCAGCGTTCCAATCCCAGAGCTATTTATACTAACATACCTCATTTTTAAACTCCACAATTTTCTCTGAAAAAACATTTTCCTTTTTTCGGTAATAAGAATAAAAACATATTTTTCCTTTTGTTCTTTGTGTAATAACAACTTTCTACATACACACGCATGTACATAGGAATAAATGAATTCAGATATATGAAATTGGATGTAAAGGCACGCAAGCTTTTAAATTATGCATGGCACTACTTATGCACACACATATACATACATATGTGTAGGTGTACATAAAATAAGTGTATGATAAACATGATTTAACATCTCTTTGCTCAAGGAGTTTTTTGGTTGAACCATTTACTCATAGCTCACTAGCAAGTCGTTTACGCCCTGTACCTTGGCGCATTACCGAACCCTTCTAATAAATATAACAAAATACATACAAATTAGATAAAAATCAGTTATCTACATTTTCATTAGCGAGCGCATTTGTTGAAAAAATACTACTCAGTTTTACCATTGTGTCGCCTAAATATAGTAGAGATTGACCTCGCCCGCTTCAATCATACGCTTGAGCGCGTAAAAATTCTTCGGCGAAGGCGGCGGCCTCGCTAGCCGTTGCATCGTGTATCCTCTGCCGTGGAATACACAAACACGATTCTGGAATGTTACAATCAACAATTTTTTAGAAAACAGTTTTTAAATTTTTAACTACAAATGCGTTTGTGTTTATGAATTTAAAAAACACATTTGTTTTTTAATATAATTACTAAATATTTACTTTACTTCAAAATTTTCCCAAAGGTTTCAAAAATAATTTTATTTTGCACGAGCAGCTACTTATGTATTTATTTGCAAAATTTGCGTGTACGATGTTTAAGTCTACGGCAGGTTTGGCTTACGTTTGCACCGATGGTCTGCAAATTACATACAGACATTCAGAAATGCATGTATAAAAACGATTGATAAAGAATTATTTTGTACATTAGCAATGATTTCTATATAAATGAGAATGTATGCAAATTTATTTAAATGAATAGTACGTAAGTTTTTATTTATTTTATTGCACATGTAGGCCCAAAACTATATTTACAGTATATAAACTGTATTATGTAAGCAACATATCTTTCACACAGCCTATTTCCCCGAAGGATTTAATTACGGTGGAGGTCTCTGTTAAGTTTTCTAAGTAAAAGACATTTCCACTGCAATAGAGTTAACTCAAACAACTGATATTTGTGTACATTCAACGCTTGCTGACAACGAATAGTTACCAATGTATATCAAAATTCAGCCACTCAAAATCTTATCAATTAATCTTCTTTTGGTTGTATGTATGTAGTTATGGCTCTGACTGCCTCGAAAAGTACAGTGTAAAGTGTTCTGTTTACATTTCTGTTGCATCACTGTTAGTATAACATTTTATGTTTGATCAGCAAATTTGAGTTGACTTATGAAGAACTTAAAAAATTGATCGGTGAATGGATCTGCTCAAACAACGAGGTGCTTTTCGGTACGGAATTCGAACAAGCAGTAAATGTTGGACAATGCGTCCGCTTAAATATTGAGGAAAAAATGGCGGAAGCTCTAGATTATAGATACGTTTTGACAGAATGTTTTCAATTCCAAACCTGACGCAATGCAAACACGTTATATTTAACAGTTCATTAGTATCTTTGGGAAAAATGTTGTTAAGCTTTAAATTTTGTAAATTGTTTCCACATTCTGGACGGACAGACGGACGGTCAGCACCTTAATGCACCTCAAACTTTAAACTCGTTTATCTCGAAACGACTTTTTTACGGCCTGGTGTTGTTAAAAAAAGAAAAACTATTCAACCGAATCGTTTTAATATCTTGTTCACAACATCAATGGTTATCGCCCGTACTAGAATCATATTTTTATTTCAATTATTTCGTACTTTTTTGATTAAAAAACTGAAAAACGATTTTTAGAGTGCCAAATTCAAAACCACGCCATTTTATGAATTTCTTTTTATTCTAGTACGGGACATAGCTACAGTCATACTGATTAATCATTTTTTGGTTTTTGTGCTTTAGATAAATAGAAGAGTCAAAATGGACAACACCGTCCAGGTCCAATTTTTCGGGAGTGTCAATTTCAGCGCTATTTTTAAAATAATAAAAAAATTTTTTCCAATTTTGTAAGTAAAAGAAGTTTAATAAAAAGCCTAAAAGCCCTAAATTTAAATATCGGTCTTAATTTTTTCTATAAAAATCTCCTGAAAATTCCCTAAACTTTCGAGCTCTAGACCAGCGGGACCCTTTTAGCTATAAGGGAATCACTTGTTGAAACGGTAAGATTCAATACAAACAATTTATATTATATATTTTTGAAATATCGACGAATCGAAATTTACTTTTACTGCTAGTTCCCTTGATTTTGCAATATGATAAAAATAATATATAAATTTGCTTAAATTGGACTCAATTCTTTTTTGTCATTAGACAAGCCTTTTGTTTTTGGCGAGAAAAATAAAAATAAAATTTTTCCCATTATTATTGGAGTGGAAATTTTAAAATGAATCAAACAGTTCTTGTTTTATTATATATCGTTTCTATAAAAGCATCAAAAATTATTTTTAATGTTTAATTTTAACAAAAGTTTTTTAAAAGTTATGAGAAATTAAGAAGTTATACCAAACCCAACCGCAAAAACTCAATATGAAATTGGTATGTATTGGGTTGGCAACTGAGTAATTGCGGATTTCACTCATAGATGACTTCAGTTGAATTTTTAGGTTTGCAGATGTAGTATAAATGTAAAACACATTTTGTTATTGGATAGTTTGCAATTTAGTTGTCAATCAGAAAAAAAAGTTCATGCATTGAAAATCACTTAAAACAACTTGGCTATGTTCAAAAACTCGATACGGGGTTCCTCATGAACTGAAAGAAACGCATTTAACGCAACGCATTAAGAGCTGCGAAATAATCCATTTTCAAAACGACGGATAACTGGCGATGAAAAATGGGTTGTTTACAATAATATCAAGCGGAAAAGATGGTGGAGCAGGCCAGATGAACCAACTCAAATAATATCAAAAGAAGGTTTTGTTATCAGTTTGGTGGGATTACAAAGGAATTGTCTACTTTGAACTATTACCACCCAACCGAAAAATCAATTCCGATGTCTACATTGAACTACTAACGAAATTAAACAATGCAGTTGAAGAAAAGCTGCCGAATTGACAAATCGAAAAGGTATTGTATTCCATCATGACAATGCAAGGCCACACATATCTTTGACCACTCGGCAAAAAATTTTGGGCCTTGGTTGGGATGTTTAGCCACACCCACCATATAGTCCTGACCTTGCACCATCTGATTACTTTTTGTTTCGATCTTTATAAAACTTTTTGAATGGTAAAAATTTCAATAATGCTGATGATGTCAAATCGTACTTGATTCAGTTTTTTGCTAATAAAAACCAGAAGTTTTATGAATGTGGGATTATGGTTCTGCCTGAAAAATGGCAAAAGGTCATTGATTAAAATGGACAATACATTACAGAATAAAGTTATTTAGTTGCATGAAAAAATTGTCTTTGATTTTCTAAAAAATCCGTAATTACTTAGTTGCCAACGCATTAATTGCGCAGTAGAGATTTTAAGTCTATCTATACGATAAACAATTTCAAGGCGCGTTATATAGTTTGAGTCTTGATTGAAGGAATTCATATCATAGTCCGGAGACTCATTGGAATGTAATGCAATTTTTAATAAATTGGATCACTTCTATATCAATTGATTTAACCACTGTATTGTGTCTTAATTTTATAGCATAGCAGCACATCATACTGAAATCGTCTATGTCTTTTATAATACTCGATGAAGCCTAAAACAAACTATAATATTAAATATTGAATTGCAGCCGGGCTTGAGCTATAACCGAAGTTTTTAGTCTCTAGCTCAGTGATAAGAGTCTTTAGAGTTTACAGGGTCTTTATAGAAGAAGCCCGTGGAATCTCAAGAATTTCGACACATTTTCGACAATATTTTGTCTTTGACTTTTATTTTTTAAAAAAGTGATAAGTGTTATTTCTCTGATTTTCATTATAGCACAAAAAACACTCATGCACTCGATTGGCCACGTGATGGCTATGTAAAGAAAATTTGTTATTGAATGCTTATTATTAATAGTTCGAAAATCTGAACTGCCTTAAAAATAGTTAATTATTGAACGACTTTCATTAATTTACACCAGTTGAAATCTGTCCACTGTGACTGAATATTTTTGAGTTAGCACCAGAATTTACTAGGTATATATTTAAAACTACCAACTAACAAATAAATAAATACTAAATAAAATATTTTATATAGAACTCCTTTATTTTTCTACGCGGTTAATATGGCAAAACTAAACTAATACTAATATATGTAGAAACAAATATACCACTTCTGAAATCTACTTTACAAACATTACTTAACATTAACGAAATAGGCTAATTTTCTGTTTTTCTAATTTCCAAGCTTGAAAGATTGCCTAAATTTGCCATGTCATCGCCAAATCGTCGGCCTGTTCCACTACTAATTTTGCATCTGCAAGTTGAGCTGCCAAGTATCTACAGCAATTTATTTTTGAGCTGAGTAATGCCAGTTCAATTTAGCTCCAGCTCAAATTGATTATTTCAGGTGTTCTCAATCTTTTTTGTACTGCGACTCGCTTTACTTAATTTATTTGCTTTTGTGGCGCCCTTTTAACCCAGATATACTGATTGTACTGCACCTGGTTCTTCAGTGCCTACACCTGCGTTAACATTGCTTCAAATTTGCTTAACTTGTTATTGTGTAACAGCACACAGGGATCAGCAAAGCGCGAGACAAAAAAAATATCTTTTCAGTTTTGCAACACAGTTTGACAGTGTACAGGAATTTACGAAAACCAAGAAAATTTTTAATTCAGTGCCCAGAAATTAAAAAAGTTTGTCTTTGTAGAAGGGTTGTCTTCGACTTAAGAGTTTTAGCAATGAAGTTCAGGAATTTAGCTGGCAACGCTGACTGGAAAGAGCCGATTTTTCTTTAGATTGAAATTGACAATCTTGAAACATAATTTGAAGGAATGAGAGGCATTATTAATAACTTAACTTTTGAGAAACATATTCGCGTGAGGGTTTTATTGAGAATCTTACTTATTTAGTAGAAATTAACTCGCTTACCAGAGTGGAAAATCATGTGAATCAGCCTTACACGATCAGCAAGAAGGTGATAAGTACACATTGGGCGTATCCGTGGACATAGAGGGGGCTTCAATAATGCCACATTTGACTCAATCTGTTCCTCTGCCGAATGACATGGAATTAATCAAAAATTTGTAAAATGGATACGAGGGGTGTCTTTTATATGTCGGAATTAGAGAACAAAAAAAAAATTTAATCATCGAAAATCACTTTATTGTTTTTCAGAATATTCTCAATGAAGATCTATACACTTTTGCATGCGTTTGAACCAATTGGCGAAGCACTTTTGCCACTCTGAATGAGGTACCTCCAAACCATGCATTCTGAATGCCGCAACCGCTTCTTCAGGTGTCGGAAAACGTTGACCTCTCAGGACGTTGACCTGCCAAGTCAGGACTACACGGCGGATGACCCATTAATTCGATGTTTTGGGTGCTCAAAAATGCAGTTGTTTGAGCCGATGTGTGAGAGCTCGCATTGTCCTGGTGAAGAGTGATCCGTCTTTGGCGATTGGTTTTCCTAATTTCTTGGAAGACAACTAGCAAACAAATGGTTGTGTACCACTCAGAATTTACTGTTCTGCGTTGTTCCAGTGGTACGGTTGCGATATGTCCATTTTTTTCGGAAAAACAGGCGACCATTTGCTTGGAAGTGCTTCGTGCGCGAACAACTTTTGTTGGATTTGGCTCATCTTGAAACACCCATACAGCCGACTGCTGTTTACTTTCGGGCTCATACGCGTAAATCCATGATTTATCACCTGTCACGATGTCATAGACGTGTTTCGAAGCCCCGCGATCGTATTTTTTGAGCATTTCCTTCGACCAATCGACACGAGCCTTTTTTTGAGCGATTGACAAATTGCGCGCACAGCATCAACGGTTTTCGGAACAACAACTGATTTTGGACGACCTTCACGAAATTCGTCTTGGAGTGAATTCACCATACCATCGATAAACACTGGTCCTTGATGGAGCTTCATCGCCAAAAAATGAATTAAGTTCATGCATGCAATGTTGCTGAGTTAATCCACGTCGAAAGTTGTAAAAAATAATCGCACGAAAATGTTTTCGATTTAATTCCATTTTTGGACCGAGATGAATCTTTTAAGTTACTGTAAACAACACAAATAGCGGTGGTATTTCAAAACGTTCTAAGTACGTAAAAGCCAAAAAATGTCAAACTTTGCGATACAGCTGTCAGTTGCCAGATTGCAACACCAGGGTTGCCAAATCCCGAAATATAAAAGGCACCCCTCGTATATTCCACGCTCTCTGAGAGACTGCTAAGCGCTGGTGAGAACAGTGGCGAACTAATTACCGACAGGCCAAGCAAGGATGCCGCCAAGAGGGTGTTTTTTCTCCGCTGTTGTGGTGCTTCGTCATAGACTCTCTACTAACGGAGATGCAGGAACTCGGATTTTAGGTCTAAGCATATGTGGACGATGTCTGTGCGCTAACATCGGATAAATCCTAAAGAAGGCTTTGCATGAAAATGCAGAGAATTCTGGATAAAATCGTCAACTGGTGCGCAAGACAAGGTCTTTCCGCCCATCCGTACAAAGCTACCTTAGTCTTCACGAGAAAACGGAAATTGGATGGACTTAGCCTTCCTGCACTGAGTGCCACAGTTTCTCTCAGAAAGTTAAACATCTGGGATTAATCTTGGATAGGAAACTAACTTTGAAGACACATGTTTTGCCGAAAGTGGATTGCACATTAAAGATTTTTCAACAATGCTGTTGGTAAAGCTTGGGGTCTGAAACCTGCGGTGGTCCTGTTGATATACACATAACTTATCAGAGCAATCTTCAGTTATGCCTCTGGGGATTGGTGGCGACCAACCATGGTCAAGTCCACACGTCAAGAACTATACAGATTGTAAAGAAGTGTATATTTAAGCAGTACGGGTGCCATGAGCACAGCCTTCGGCAATGCCCTAAATGCTATGCCTGTTTTCCTCCCAGTGGATTTTAAGATACTGAAGGAAACAATAAAAACAATACTCCCTAAATATGGTTTCTGGCACAAATATGGAACTTCGGTGAGAGAAAACTGTAAATTGATATCTGGGCAGTATCCACTATGTTCGGCACCTAAGCACAATTTTCATTTGAAAGGAAATTTGATGGAGTATTTAAGGGTGCATTTAAAGAGGTTTGACGGATATTTTCATTTCCGATGAGCCCAAGACTGAAATAGGTTCTGGAGCTGGATGCTACTTAAACGATAGTAATTATCATTACGCTATGGGAGGAATGGCAACTGTTTTCCCAACGGAAAAGAAGAAGCTTAATTCTGTTGCAAGACTGAATAAGCTTGTGCCTTATTTGGGTTCCAGGACACCGCGCTATTCAAGGAAATGATATTGCCAATGAATTAACCAACTGCGGATCAGCGTTTACCCCGCAGGGATCAGTGGGTCCGCGATTATGTATGCAATTTACAAAAAGAGTGATGGACCAGTCTAGAATGCTGCAGAACTGCAAAGTGTTGCTGTTTCTATTTTATTCTATCTCTTGCTCTCTGCCACTTTTCCCTTTTTCTTCTTGACTATCAAATCTTTTACTTTCCAGAGCAGGGAATACAATAGGCTTTTCAATCTGAGTCTTTCAGGAGTTACCATTCTCTAGGTGCTTTCTGCCTCGCCCTTTTCAAATTAAAATTTTTAAACGTAACTTTCTGAAATCTCCTTAGATTCCTGACCCTAACCATAGAGCACGCCACAGCTACTCATTTCCCTCGAAAATCGACAATCTTGGGCACTTAGATCAGCTTATTTCGACGTAGTTTTTTGATTACTATAAAATTATATTTTATTCCAGCTTAACCCTTTCAATACTGACGGGACACATATGTCCCAATGAGTGTTTTCGTTTTACTAAATGCCAAATATTTCTTTGCATCGCTGTGTATTTTCTTCCCATCAGTTTTTTACGAGATATACCATCAATTATGCTCCGCATGACCCGTTATACTTTGTATTTTTCTCTACACATGTTTTGCAGTTGAATTAAATTGTAGCACGTGCTAGGTCAGTAAGTGGAAAAACGACAATTATAGATCTACTGAGTGTTCATTACGGGTGGGACAATGTTTTCCCAGGACATTTTCTCAATTCCTAGAAATAGTTTCTTTATTTATACAAGAGGACATACTATTTAGATCACTAGTAATAACTTTTCATGGTTAAATATTTTTCCCCTTAAAAAAAATCCGTATTGAAAGGGTTAAAGTGAAGCAAAAAATAAACACAACATTGGAATGTATTGCACGACTTACTAAAATTCTGCCAGCTGAAATCTATAACCAAAGACATTTTCGATACTGACGAAATGTATTAAAAAGAGGGGTTTATCGCGGGACAAAATTATGCATATTTGCACTGATGGTGCACTTGTAATGACCGGGAAATATAATGATTGCGTAGCCAGATATAAGTAAAATGCGTCACCGATACTAAAATCGATTTTTGGCCAGTTTGTCGATTTTTATTTTGACCGGAAAATGTAGCTAGGATGCCACAGAATCACACACGACAAGAATATCTGTGAATTCAACTTTGTACAAGCACATTATGCCGAATAGATTACAAAAATTGAAAAAAAGTAATCGGCGCACTATTCTCAAAAAAAAAAAACGCGTCGAATGATGCAACTCTGTGCGTCTTAAGCGTTTAGCTTATGGATACAATAGATATTCCGTAAATTTGAAGCACTATACTCGTACGTATGTATGTATGTCAAAATGTTAATCTTATTGTTAAGTTTAAGGGAGACATTTAATAAATGCAAATATGTACGACTGAATGGTGTCTTTGGATTTTTATATTATTACCTTTCTCTGTTTGGTAATCGCTTTCCGAAGAAGTTTAACATACACTAAGACTTATTTAGATAACTCAAACTTCCATTCTTCAAATTTAAAAGAATTTCTTTATGGCAGCAAAGGAATTCATACAATAGCTACTAAAATTGAGAAAGGGAAGCAAACCAATACCTTCTATATACAGTTTTAAATGCTAATGCGGAACAAAGTAACATACGTGTCCATATCCAAGGCTAACATTTATCTACGTACTTGATCCTACTTTTTTACACTTTAGTTTACAAAAGAAAATCAATTTAAAAAAAATAAGGAAGTGCCCGATTCCGTCCGGCCCAACTTTATACCCCCGTGCACATTTTAGTAAAATTGAATTTGGGCTGGCCGTTAATTTTTGAAATTAAACCAACTCATAGAAAATTTGGCCAAAAGTGGGCGTGGTTTTTACCCGATCTCAATAATTTTTATGTCCGATCGTTTGAGGTGAGGAGCAATACGTAATAAGTTTGGGTGAGTTTTATTAAGTCGTTCTCGAGTTACACGCATTTACCAACAAGTGAGTGTGGCACTGTCCATTTTCCAAAATTGAACGTTTCTACGAGTTTTGAGTAATTTTGTTTTATTTAACGTTTTTTCCTATTTTGAAAATCTCCGTTATGTGGAAGGCCGTGTAGTTATTGGCCGATTTCAGTTATTATCTTTACCAAACTACATAGAGCAAGAGTAATATGTGTACCAAGTTTTATTGAAATGCAGTCAAGACTGAATTTACTTACTTACTGCTGTTCTGATCTTCTCGTGGTGTGTAGGACCTGTACATACAATAGGGGATTCTATCTTATGATATGATATGACCCGAGAACCACCAATGCGACAAATCCACCTACTAATCCTACAGTTTTTGTGTACGAGGCCATAAATCTTCGGCGAGCCTTTCCATGCTTCGCATCTATAGAATAGCACTGATTTGACATTGGATTCAAAAATACGCATTTTTGTTTTGCGTGAGATCTGGCCCGATTTCCATATGTTCCTCGCATGCCATGTTTGAATATAATGACCTAATTATTGAAAAGCCTGTTCACAGTACCAAGCATCTAACAGTCATCTGCTTGTACTATCTAAATGTCTGGTGAAAAATAATATTGCTCCCCACTTTGTTTATTGCCTAATTTGTAGATTTAGCTACTTCAAATATTTTTCTGAAATATGGCAAACGACTTTTACTCCACGCAAAAATTTCAGTGTTCACTATATCAGGACATGGCTGTATATTAATTGTTGCCTGAGTTATCACGAACACGGGCAGACGGGCAAACGAACATGCGAACATTTAGCAAGAAGAGTGTTGCTGATGGAGGAGTTAAAAAGAGGGCATGGCAGACAACCAAAAACATGGAAAAAGACTAAAAAAAAATGACATGCGATGCAGAAGCGTGAGTGAAAAGAAGAGTCAGGACCGTGTGCCCTGGAGATATCACACGAGGAGGGCCAACCCGAAATAGGATAAGGTTAGGCAAAATAAGTTAGAGTATTTTTTTCTTTGTGAATAAATTTCAACTTTTACCGATTTATCACTCCGTCCAATTATTTTAGTCATGCGAGAGGGTGTAAGAGCTGCCCTACTGTAACCGGCGCTGAGTCATATCAATAACTTTTGCAAAAGCCTTCCTCAGACTAAGCCCACGACTTGTACTAAATATTTTTAAGATACCTCAATTATTGTTCCAGCCGAAATATTCTTAGACGGACGTATGGAACTCCAATTATATGAACCATAGATGCATCAGAAATGCTGATGTTTGGGATGCATACCATGCAGTCTCCGTCTTCATTCGACGCTGTCGATGCTTACCGATGCACTAGTGACTTTTTTCGAATTTTTGAAGGCTAATGTTAGGCTGTACTTGCAATGCAGCGCCTACTTAAGAGTAACACCGGCTGGCTCGTTGAATGATGATTTAACGTGTTTGGAATAAAATATAGACTGATTGCTTTGGGCAAGCCTTTCTTATGACCATTATTAATGAAGTTCTAAAGAACAGGAAGGCATATTCAGCTAAACTCTATTTTTTAACACGGGCTCGCTTAAGCAATGCTCATCATCTAAAAATTACTTATGGGAAAGGGCGCATAGTTTGTACTTGTTTAACATGTACTGACTGCTTTTCAGAACTTGATGCTGTCGGCAGTACAGGTAGTGACTACTTTATGATACGATTAACCCACAATTCATTTTTTAATTTAGCATGAAGTTTGCAGCTCTGCTGTTTTATAAATACATCTTTGAAGTCCATCTGAGGGAAAATGGCAAAATGCCCCATTTTTCGTGGTGAGTGAATAATTTGCACAAAATATCGAATAAAAATGTTTGGCATATTTGATCCCTTTGTGGAAAATTTACCACCACAAGCAATAAACTCGTATTAAAATGCTCTTCAACTGAATGAAAGCTGAAATAGTGCCCTTACTTTATTATTTTTAGTACTTTTCTTGCTGCTCGCGGAATTATTGCTAAAAATTATTCCATATTTTATTTTAGTGAGAAATAATGGCAGAATGTAAATAAATTTTTTTTAATTATATCACGTTGCTTATGAATATTTGAATCCTTCAGAAAGCCTTCTTTGAAGCCTTCAAAAGTTTTGAATTAGCAGAGGAGCAGATTGCAAGGAAAAGAAAATAAAGCAAAGTTTATACAGGGAAAATTTAAAATTATAATTTATAAAAACAACAAAAAAATGCCTACTTCATTGTATAATAGATGACTAGATACGAAACTCTCTCATTTTGTATGAGGGCGCGCCCAGGAGCTCGTTAAAATATTTGGCAGCATTGCCAATCCCTGGGCTGATAGTCGAAATAGCGAAAAATTGTTCTAACAAGTTTTTGCTATTACCCACTTTTTATGTTATATTCAAAACTTGTAATATTTTATTTAATTTGTGTTTAAATTTTGAATAATTTCACTTAAATCTGAATTTTTGAATTTTTTGTCTGTTTATGTATTTTATACTGATTGTGCCTATTTCTATTATATGTAGGTGTATACGATTTCACATCTGTGGCATATCGAAGAAATCCTCGGCGTATTTTTTCTACTATTTGGAACAAAAGGTGTACCAAGTCTCGTTAATATTGGGTTGGGGAATAAATTGACAGCGTTTTTATATTTTCTTTGATTTTAAAACGATTTCTTTGCTGTTTGGCAAAGGCTAAGTATTTATTCGATAAAACTCTTTCTGCTCTACAAAACTATGTTAGTTGTATTTTTGCGTTATTTCATTTTTTTTAATAGTTTTGAGTCTTAGAAATGGAATACACAGGATGCAAAAATCAACATTTTCGACATCTGTTCTTCTTTGCTTTTGATCGAGATCAAAAAGCTGCCAAAGTAGCCCGGAACTTTGTGACGCTAGAATGTGTGCGAGCGACTTTGACACGTCCCGCAACGGAAGACCTTTTGAATTCGAAGAAGAACGTCTGAAATCACTTTTGAAGGAGAACAGTCGCCAAACCAGTGGTGAGTTGGCAGAAAAATTAACCGCGATCATAAAACGATTCTCTATCACCTTCATTGAACGGGATTTATCGAAATTTTGGGAGTCTGGGAGCCTGGGTGCTTTACGAGTTCAACGAAAAAACAAAGAAAGTCATCTTCAAATTGCTTCTCAGCATCTTGCCTGTCATCGACAGCGCATTTTGTAGCGAATCGGGACGGGTGCATATAAATCAATATGAGTGGGTGGCTACAGAAGACACGCCAAAGCCGAGAGTCAAGCCGGATCTTCATCCAAAGAAGATCATGATCAGTGTTTGCTATGACTGGGAGGGCATAGTGCACTGCGAAATGCTCGAAAAGAATGCTTCGATCACCGAGGAGCTCTACATTGCCCAGCTACACCGCGTGAAGGAGGATATTCCACTGAAAATCTGATTGACATGGTCAAACCACACTCCTTCACGACAACGCCAGACCCATATTGCACAAGTCGTCAAAGCTACACTCCAAGAGCGCGAGTGGGAGGCCTTTCAGCATCCGCCGTATTCTCCGGGCCTTTTCCCGACTAATTACCATCTTTTCCGCTCCCTGTCAAACCATATTACCTTCGATAACATAGAGGTCCTTAAAAACTGGCTCAACAAGTTCTCTGACACCAGACGAGGCGATTTTTGACGGAACGGCACCAACAAATTGGTCGAAAGGTGGGAAGAGGTTGTAAACAGCAACGGCGAATATATAAATAATTAACTTATTGATATAATTATTGCTTTTTGCTTAAATAAAAGTCTTCGGTAAAAACGCCACGAACTTATTCCTCAACCCATTATATCTCAACTTTTATTCGAGGCATTCGATGCTTCTTTATTTTGCTGCTAGATATATAACTGTTATGTGAACAAGGTTATACCTACAATACTCAAAAAGGTGTAAAAATAGGATCAAGTGTAGATAGGATAACAAATATTTTATTATATTAAAAGTGTATTATAAAAGTCAAGATTTTTTATTAAATATATAAATATACTACTATTAAGTGCAGTAGTGATTTTGTGCATGGAAGAAAGAATTAAATAATTAAAACAATAACAAAATCTAAATACTATTGAAAAGGAGAGCATAGGAAACTAACTGATTGCAAAATATATGAATATTAAGTGCTTCTGTACAACAAGTACGTGTTTGTGAGCAAGCAAAAAACGTAAGTTACAAATTCAAATGTTAAAAAAGTATCGTAGTTGCAAAAATGGTAAAGCAAACATATATTTTTGGTTTTATTATATATATTTTTTATAAAATGGCTTAAATTTGTTATTGGTGTTATACTTAGGTATATGCGCATTAACAAATTACGAGTATTTACTGCAAAAAACAAACAAAACAAAGTGAAAAATACCTTCGTTGTGCAGAAGCAGCATTCAAACTCCACAGGTACATCCTGTTCCAGATTATCCATTCTCTGGTTTTGCAAATTCTCGAGTGCCACCTGACGTCGCAGCTCGGCCACTTCCTATAAAATTGTGAATAACGATTTGTTTTTGTTTTCTGATTTTGCATATATTTTACATATATTTAATGTTGTTTGTTTTTTGTTTTGGTTATTTTGTTGGATAGCTGGACTCAATTAGAAGTGATAGGATTATAGCCGATGGTATTGTTGGATGAGGGATGGGGGATTTGGTTGGCTGTTAATGTTACGGTAAAAGATTAGGGAATTACTAGTTGCAGACAGGATTTGGGGTTAGAGTGGAAAATTACAAATCTTAAGTGTTAAACAAAACTGAAACGTTAAGTAGTTAAGTAAATATTTGCATGCCAAGCGCCACAGATGCGCAGCAAGTAAGCTTAATGCAAAGCATTGTGCCACATTACAGTGATAAGTGTTAGTACATCAGTATTTGAAGCGGTGCAAAACAAATTTCATAGCACTTAAGTATTTTAATCAGTGTTGGATAGCATGCCAGCGACAAAAAGATGGCAAGACGGTGGCTTATAAGTGAACGAAGAAAGCGGCGATAGCAGAGCGTCAATTGTATTATGTGTAAATATTTCAATCTATACACACATAGATATACGTATACATACACATATACGTGTAAATACATGCACGTGATTATTAAAGTGCCATTGCTAGTGTTGGAAAACGTGCGACTTTAAGTAAAATATACAGATATATAACTTTATAAATATATTATAACATTTATTAAAAACACCAATCAGTCGAACTAGCATAAAATACTGGCATGATTTATTTATGTGCTTGTACCTATACTGCTATAAATACTTATGTAAGTCAATTTGCAAATGCCAGTGGTAATAATGTTTTATATCAGCTATTAAAATAATGGGTAAATGGATGTGTGTATGTAGTTTATGTTAGTATGTCTTAGCAAGTGCTTAGATAGTGAAAATTTTCATAAGTAAATTCTGTCAAAAAAAGTATCTGGTTTTGGTGAATAAAACACAAAATATCGATTACACTAGAACGAGGGTTGCCTTTTAAGAGAGTTGCCTTTGCAACTCTTCGTGTGATTAATAGTAATTCGAAATTTTTGTCGAAAAGTTTGGCAATCTTTAACATAAACTTATAAATGACGTTTTCACTTACGAGCTTTATTTCTTCTTCTTTCAGTGAATTGAAAAATTTACCTCGCACAAAAAAGTTTCTTATTACGATTTTCGAGGTGGATTATCGAGACTGGAGTGCATTGATCAACTTACTTCGGCTTTTGGAGTTGAATTACCACACTTAGCTACTGTGAAACGCTGGTACAAAGAGGTCCAAAGTGGCTGTCGATCCGTCTAGAATGAATTTCGCGAAAGACCGTCCAGATTCGGTTGTAGCGCGTTAATTGATAACGCAAGATCATCATGTGACGCACGAGTATCGGGAAGGTATACATCCCTGCCCTAAAAAAGAACTGTTGCTGTTGCTGTTGCACCACTGGAAATTCTGGAGGTGAATTCGGGTCGTATCGTTAACGTAGAATCGATTGATATGTCAATGGCAAAAAAGGACTTGCGCCGATTGGTGTACAGAAATGTTGGAGAAATTCAACCACGGAGGTTCACAGCACGTCTCTGACATTGTAACAAGTGAGGAATCTTGGATCTATGCGTGACAACTGGAAGCAAAACAGTTATCGACATTACGGGAGTTCCAAAATGAGCTGAATTCAACCAAAGTTGTTTGCGGAAAATCACATCAAAGCAAATGGTCGTCGGAAAATCTGGTCATGTGGCAACTGCGCAGTAGAGAAACTGAAAACAGTCAATTCTGAGTGATACACAACCATTTTTTGCCAGAATTTTTCGGAGTAACCAACCGCCGAAGATGAATCATTCTTCTTTAGGACAATGCGAGCTCTCGAGTATTGGCCCACACCAGAGAGTTTGCGAGCACTCAAGAGATCGAGTTATGTGGTAATCTAATCTTTTCGTTCACGAACATCAAAAATAAAATGCTAGGTCAACGTTTCTTAACGTATGAAGAAGCTGTTGAAGTCTTTAAACAGATCGTTTTGGAGGTATCCACTTCTGAGTGGCAAAAGTTATTCGAAAATTGACTCAAGCGATAGCAGAAGTGTATTGATTTCCAAGGAGAATATTCTGAAAAATAATAAAGCCATTTTCATTATTTTTTAATCTGTTTTTATTATTAGGCGCAACATGTAAAAGGCAACTCTCGTATACAAATATTTTTTTAAAAAGTGGTGCCTCGTTAAGAAATTCTTTTTCAGACTAACTATGGGTCGTGGAATTTCATATGAGTTGCATTAATTTGTCCTAAAAATCGTTTTTGAGTTACTTGCAGTTATTGCCAAAAAGACTCCAGAAAAGTGAATAAAACTAAAAATTTGTGGACATCGGTCGAATTCCGAGTTTTGTGTTGTTTTGTTGGGAGGCCCAAGAAACAGCTAAATTTTGTATAGCAATATTGGAAACCAGATCGTACAGCGATGATTTTCAAGTCAAAGCAAATTTTCCTCTTGTACAAATTGTATGATATTTATACCAGTTTTATTTACTTTATCATAACTTTTACTTTTTCAATCCGATTTGGGTATTCTTAGGCTTCACAATTTTTTAATAAATTTTTCCTTCCTTATTTGAAAAGACTTTTTTGGGTGTTTCTTTAAAAGCGTCGAAAACAGGAACGAAAGAAGATTTTTTATTTTTATTTTGAATATTTTATTTTATGAGTTATTGTTAAAAAATAAAAACTATGTTTTGGCCATACAAGGTTCGTTCAAAAAGTTGTCAGCCTTCAAAAAATGATCTTTACATGGACAATGGACACAGATATAGCCGGTTAAACTGAACCAATTTTGATGAAATAAAATTCAAATGTCGTAGAATTAATGTCGTTATCGTGTGAACTACCACCATTCGGGGGAAAAAATTTAGTATTTTTTTCGAACATTTAAAGTAAATAAGGGCCAAAAACGATTTTTCATTTTTCAACGTCCACCATTTTGCCAACTTTTGGTTTTTTTAAGATCGTAGTTCACACAATAACGACATTCATACTGAATAAGAACCTTTTTGATTTCAAACAACTGTGATTCCCGGAATCCGTGTGAAGACTGACAACTTTTTGAACGAACCTCGTATGACCAAAAAAAATTTTATTCTTTAACAATGGGCCAAAAAATAAAATACGGGAAACAAAAATAAAAACATTTTTTCGTTTCCGTTTTACACGCTTTTAAAGAAACACCCAAAAAACACCATTTCAAATGAGGCGAGGGCCTTTAATGTTTATAATTATTTTATTTTATTGTTCAAAGTTTATCAACTAAAAAGAATTAATAAAAATTTAAAATTTTCAAAAACCTTGAAAATACTCATTTTTTAATTTAAGGTTAAAGACAGCTCAAAAGGAACTGTTCCGATTGGTACAAAATTATATCAAGCGGTTGTAAATACCTTTTTGTAATTTTTTCAGTTCGTTTATAACTTTGAAAAACTAAATGAAAAAAAGGGTGTGACCTCAAAGTAGTCTGAGAAACATTTTTTAACGAAGTACTTATTTCGAATAAACTAGCCTTTATTGCATCGCCTCCTTAGTAGGCCCCTTTCGAAATAATACATTTATGCCAACGAATATTCGAAATATCAATATATTTGTCAATGGCATTTTCCAGAACCACTTCAGTTTTATCGACTGGAAATTGTCATTTATAAGTGGTACAGATTAGTTGTAAAGTAAGAAAAAAAAATTGTAGAATGTGCATTTTTAAATGAAATTATTATTTTTGTTTTTCATTATAACCGTTCAACTTCAATACATTTATCAAATGATCCTAAGTGTAAAATAACTCTTTAATGATTTTTTGAAATTTTGCAAAATATGTACATATGTGATGCCCATCTGTGATGCCTATGACGTGATCAATTTCACGTTTTGTTAACCTTAGATCTTCTCAAACAATGCTTTCTGCTGTTGTTGCACTCTTTGGACGTCTACATGGGTCTTCATCATCAAAACTTTTATTATCACTTTTATAGCTAAGGCCCATCAATGAAAAGCTGGAAAAGAAGTAGTTGACTCCTTTAAACCTTTCCCTTTTTTTTTAAGTGAAACTTCTTAAGCGGCGATCGACGAGCGAGAATGGAGAGTAAAGTTTCAAGGCCATGCAACGTTTTGGGCATTTTCGTTTCGCGAGAGAGAAAAAAGACATAACGTAGAGGAAAAGGAGAGAGAGCTATACCTTATATATATCTTAGATACACTTTAGGCTATTTTTCCTGAGTTTTTCCTTGTGGTAGCTAATTTCTAGTGAGAAATAACACTGCCTACTTTTTGGCGTTGTTGGTGCAAACTTGTAGGAAATATACTTTTGGTGCCTACTTTTTGGCGTTATATTTCCTTGGCGCCTACTGTTTGGGGCGTTTTTTGGTCACAATTTTTTTGGCGTTTTTTTGGTGCCTATTTTTTGGCGCTTATTTCCGTTTCCTGGCTAATGCTTGTGCGTACTATAAAGTGCTATCCACTCCGCCGTCGGATTTATTGGTGATAAACACTCGGAGTAGTACGCGTTGTTGCCACGGTTTGTGTCCGGCGTTTATCTACACCAGTTTGAAAATTTTGTCTATTTGTGTTCTCTGCAATTGTTGGGAATTTATTTAGATTCATATTCTTTCTCTCTCTCTCTCTCTCTCTCTCTCTCTCATTCTCCCTCGGGTCTCTCCCTCTTTCTTTGTCTGCCTTGAAAGTTTCACTTCTGTTATGTGTACCACGCTACACGCACTTTTTTTAGTTATGAAGTTTTCTTACTGATAAGCCAAAACACAAAAAAAGTCTCACTGTACGGTATTCCATTCTTTCCGTAAAAAAAGAAATGCTCTACTTTAAATAGCTTGTAAACAAGAAATGAATGAATTGGCAGATCGAAGTAATTTTTTTATATATTTAAATAAAATGTGGAATATTAAATTGGCGTATAAATTTTGATTCCACTACTGCTTAATATGTGTCGCTTTAAATACTTTTAACCAACCATAATTTGGGTTTTGAGCTATTGGCCATTCATTCATAATTAAAGTACATTCCTAAGAAATGGTGTGTTGGCCAAGTATAAACTTTCTGAGTCTTCATATAAAAATTATTTCCTATTTACCAAGTGATCTTTATTGTGAATTTTGGCAATCTGACCTTGGAACGGAATTTTACATCACTAATTCCCGGTACATGTTTGACTGAATGTGTACTCGGTGGCTACGTTGTACCTTTTTCAATAATACTTTTAAACCGATAAATGTAAATCGTAGAATGATTTACATGTATTTCAGAAAACGTCAATATACCTTTGGATCGGTTTAATACCATATATTCTAGCTAGTGCCAGCTTTCAGCGAGTATGATTTTATGAACATATAACAGCTGTGCGGTAAACCCTGCTTAAGCTTGTATAGCAGGCTTTTATGCGAGACTTTATCGAAGGCTTGCGTTATACCTAAAAATGCCGCTGTACAGTATTGCCTCCTATTAACTTGCTCTATGGTGGAGTATTACTTACGAAAACCAAATTGGTGGGATGGAATGAAATTCCTTTACGAAATTATTGGATTTATCCTTTTTAACACTAAACCTACCATGGACGGGTCAAATGACCCATTTTAAACTTTTTGTCAGAAGTTCTTAGAAATAACATTATTAAATCGTCGTTTGCCTTCACGACTTTTATTAAAAAATACATCGAATGTATTTTTCAAGATTTACTCTTCTCTTTCTAATTGTTTTACCGAGATATATATGTGATCTTAATAATGTATATAATATTTTTAAGACGGGTCATTTGACCAACTTTGGTAGGAATAGGAATACATAAAATATCTGTAGGTTTAGTGTTAAAAGCAGCTTTTCGAAGAGTTTAGAGGCAACAGACAATAGACTTATTGACCTGTAAATGGAGACCGCGCTCGGGAGTTTCTTTGGCTTTTGTATAAGGATGATTTCAGCAAATTTCCACTGAGTTGGGAAATACTCTTGTCTGATCATCGCGTTAAATATAATGGTGAGGAATTTGTATCCACATATGGGCAGTTCTTTTAAAACCTTACTAGTTATTAGATCGTAACCTGGCGCCTTTTTGGTTTTAAGAGTTTTGGTTGCTGCGTATTTAACTTCTTTCCAGGTAAATCGCGCAGTCGGAAAATCCATTTGAAACGGAGCTGAGAAATTCGTTAACTTCTGAGTCTACCTCCGCACTTTGACTCGGAAATGGTTGGAAAACATTTGATAGATGTTTGGCAAACTCTATTGTTTTTTGTTTATCTGTTTTTGCCCAATCTCCATTACACGTTTTTATCGCTGCGTTGTGAGGCGTTAGTTGTGACATCTTTTTCGTTGCCGTCCACAGTGAGTAGCCAGTAGCTTCCGTAGGTGACAAGTTAGATAAGTATTCATGCAGTTCTGCGTTTTTTGCGACTCTTATAGTGTTTCTTAATTGTTTTGTGAGCTTATTTAGCTTTTTTGTCGTTCTTGTTTTTTACCGTATGCGCTTAATCTTGCGTTTTTCTGATATTAATATTTTGACGCGATCATTAATGTGTGCTTCAGCGTGAGTGTGCTTAATTTCGGGCGTAGCGGTCCATGCAGCTCTTTGAATGCAGTTGTTGAAAATCTCAACGGCCGTGTCCAGATCATGGACATGTGAGAAGCATGTCGATTGCTACTCAATTGGCGGACCACCAAATTCGCAGATGGCTCTAAGCGATTTATGAAGATCTGCCTTATTAGGTAAATTTGCTGAAATCTTCAATGGGCTGTCCGTAGAACCGTGAATGTGCCAGATTTAGAACCATTAATGACTAGTGACTTTGTAGCTGCATCTTTGAGCTTGCATTATACCTATATGTCCCGCATCCTTAATAATAGGCTAAAACCTAGTTTTTAATATCTCTAGAATTAGGGGATTACGCTACCCTGACCATAACCGTATTTCTAACCGAATTTTGAAAAAAGAAAACAATTTTGCAATTCTGTGATTTTCGGTTGAATTGAACACGTTGGTGTCAGTCGGCTCAAATTTATTATCAAAATTTTTAATAGTGACGTCAGAAGCACGATTATGATGACCGAAAATATCACGAATTTCACGATTTACAGTTCATTTTCATTATTTTAAAACATTTTTGGGACAAAATTAATTGTAACAATTGCTATTCTAATACCATGTACATTTAAAAAAACATGTTTTGAGAAACAAAGTTATTGTTGAAAAATTCTTTACTTTAAATACAAAACAATATTGGGAAATTTATTTTACAATCTGTGAAGGACAATTGGCATTATGAAAATTATTTAACAATTTCTGAAATATATATACATATATAGATATATAATTATAGTATAAATTGTTTGAAGTACATTTGATGCTTTCTGGATTACTGTTGATTATTCTGAAAAATGCTTAAAGCTTTCTGGAATAAAACTGAGTTATAAAGCATGTTTAATGCTTTCTGAAACACATTTGGAGAAGCGACAAATCGGACCATTGCTCATTTTATTTCTCTGCAGTAGGACAATATTAGGAATATGCCGAAAAGTAAAGGAACGCGCCCTATTTACTACGCTATAGTACTATTTACTACGTGCCCGTCATTGTGGAGAGTGGGTGGCATTTAGTTTTTCTGCGACTTCATCTTCATAGTAGGAAACTATGCGACTGATGAGCTGGGTAAGCATAGCATTTTTCAGTTGGTTTATTCGTGTAAAGACAGTGTTGCAGAGGTTGACCTTAAGCCAGCTCTGCGAGTACAGACCTGCTGGACACGGATGAATCGCGAAAGCTTTTCAGGATAATCAAGCAGGGACTCCCGACATTATTGAAAGTCTTAATAGGACAGACAATCCATGCGGTGAAATGCAATATATTTTCAACTGAAGGTTGCTTAGATATGCTCAGCAGTTACTCCTCCATTGACATGCTTTTGTGAGGCTCTTCTTGAGGAATTATCAGAGATATCTATGAGTTATTCAATGACAAATAATTGTTTATTGAGAGTAACCAAAAAGTCGCATTTTGTAACAAGCCAACCCACGCATAGGGCAGTAGTTGTATAACTTTTTGTTTCTCGTTGGAAGCACTTCTTATTTTACCGCTTTTAGAACTTTAGACTCAGCCGACGTATGATCTGCCCACGCTACTCGCAAATACCTGTTTGCTTATCCACCGACCGCGGTGCTCCCCATCGACCACGAAAAAATACATATAAATCTTTCTAGTAACTTTCTTTGGGATGGTGTTACCTTTCATATTCGAAATTCTAACTATTCCAACGACTAATGTTTGCAAATCGCTTAAAGTTACTATTTTAGCCATAAAGTTCGCGATTGTGCCATGTTGGAAGACTACTTTTGACCACTATCGAATGAAGTCCATATAAGGGGTGTGTGGTTGCAACAAGGCGGTGTGATGGCCTCACTGGTGTACCCATAACGCTATACAACACTCAAATAAAAAAAAATAAAAAACAAAAAAGCTCCGGCAATGTATTCTGGTAGCGAGGACAAGAAAGAAGTATTCCTGTATGGGTGATTTTATAGTCTACACCTGATTTTTTTATGGGATCTAATTCTTATATTTGGTACATTTTATGGTAAATCGGCCTAGGAAACCACGGAATTGAACAACGGATTCTGGTGAAAGAAAGCAAAAAATGTATACCTGTATAGGACCCTTACATGCCTTCAGCAGTGCTATGAAAACAAAAACATTTTTCGGGAATATGTTTTGACTTATTGCTGTGTTTAGGTTTAAGTTTAGGCTGTGGTGTATTACAATACTTATATAGTAGAATTTTGTGACAAATACTTTTGCGGTCCATTTTAACCCGTTATGTCTCTGTTATGAGTATTTTAAGTCGTTTCCCGCAAAAGGGGCTAAAAGCATCTATGTAATGAGGAGACAAGGGTTAAAATGTATCCTGCCGTTTTTTCCTGAAATAAATTTCAACCTTATATCTCAATAATTCTATTCGTGCGAGAGAACCTTTTATATACAATGAGGGAGATTAAACATCAGAGAGTGAAGAATATGAAAGTAAATTTTCTTTTAACATCATGATAGGTGAACTTTCCAAGCACTCGAAAGTATGGCCGTTGAATGCTTTGTTACGTTCCGTCTTTGCCACAGCCCCTTGCTTATACTTGTTTTAAAGTCAGCTTACAGAACTTGAAATGCTGACTTGATACCCAATATACCATAGTTAGGTTTGAAAATGGAGGAGCTCGGAGGAATATATGGTCAGTCTAGTACAACTGTGCCTAAAGTCATTGTATGCAATTTTTGTGAATCTGTTGAGTACGCCTTGCAAAAGTAATTATGTCTCCATAATGAGGAAGGAATTAGTATCTATTTCACTTTCGTGTGTACATGTGAAAAATGCAAGTAGTCTGCCTAGTCTCAATAGATGCCATGATTCAATAACAAAAGGTTGTGTAAAGTTTGATAACCAATTTCGGATGCTACTTAATCCATTCATGAAATTTGGAAGTACGGGAATAAGAGGCATAAGTTTATACCTTTCCTGATAAGGTATGTTTCCCCAATTTGCTATGATTTTTTCTCAGATTTAAGAAAGACGAATATCCTAAATCCAAAAGCTCGTTGTTTGACAAAAAACAATTGCGATAACCAAAACCACACAGAAATAAAATACAAATCAACGTAGCTTTTTCAATTGGATTTTAACAATTTCTGCAACTTTCGGTTCGTTTTACAAAACCTTTGACAACCTATATCTTAATAATTACACGTTTCCCACAAAAAAAAAAAATATATACATATATATATTTCCCATTCTCAGAAGGCCTATGCATATCCATGTACGAATTTTGGATATTCTCATACCGTCACAAGCCCAATGAATTGTTTTGATTGGGTCTTCCAACATTTTAATTTGCCCCTCAGAAAGTATTGGCTGACGTAGGATTTGAATTTATCCCGTTTCATAAGTCGTTCTTTAAGATGGACCAATTTTTTTCAAGTTGAAACTTACGGAAATCAGTATACGATCTGAATAAAAATTCATTGAAATAAAATTACACTTTTTAAATAGATCTGCACTGGCAAATACCTAAAGTTTACAAATTTTTAGTTTTGTTATTTGATTTGATTACTGTGAGAGTAACTTTCATACCCAAGGCAGGTAAGATTTCACATTTATTCCATAAGGATTTCAGACCAATCAGTCTCTCCTCGTTCCTCCTAAAAACCCTGGAGAGGCTGATTGATCTGCACATAAGGAGTAAAATTCCTCGGGGGCGTTTATCGTACGCTCAACATGCATACTGTAAAGGCAGATCGGTAGAGTCTGCTTTGCATACAATTGTTAAGGACATCGAGGTGTCCCTCCACCAGAAGGAGTTCACTGTATGTGCCTTCCTCGACATTGAGGGGGCTTTTAATAATGTCCTCCCGGAGGCAATCACCAGGTCGCTAGGTAAACTAGGAGTCGGAACCGAACTTATAAGGCTTATCCACACGATGCACACTGGGGATTTAGCGAAAGAAAGTCAAATTTGCAACATACCACCTACGCAATGTTTAATGGTATTTCTAAATTCCAGAATAGAACCAACAATAAAATCAAAAAGAATTACTAAACTCCGACTTACAGTTTTTTTTTTATAGATATGTCAAAAGTATAATTTTTTTATAGTATTGAACTGACTAAGAAAAAACTTCAAAGTTTTTTTCCTTTTGCTTGAGCCGACTTCCAATTTTTTATTTTTCATTTAGGGTACGATATTTTTATATATTTAAAAAAAAAAAAAAAAAATCATATTCCTTCATATTCTTGGATCTGCAAGTTGAGCTACATTTACCTACGGTCAGAAACTAGTATCAACGTGTTCCTTAATAGAGTCTCTTTCAGTTTTAATCAATTGCAGGTGCCACCAGGCGCCACTGATTATTATTTTTTAGCAATGATAATAACTAAACGCTTTCTAGTGTGTGCATAATGATAACGAAACACTTTTAATTTTGTTTTGACATTTTGAGGGTAATTCAGAATAATTAACTTACATGTATCCTGTGCGTAAATATTTGCTGGCTTATATTAATAAAAAAAAAAAAAAAAAAATTCAAATTTATGAATTTTAAAAAACATTGTTTTTTAAAATTTTTTTAAAAATAGTTTTTAAACATGTTCTTTTCATACACAAATATATACAACTTCGTTAGTAGTAAAAATGTAAATATTTTTTGGGATGTATACTTTTTTCCGCATCTCTGTACAAAAATCCCCAGTGTGCGATGCTTACCGATAGAACGGTCGTGGCAGAATGGGGTGACACCTCTCTCCGCCGGCAAGTGAACAGAGGCACTCCGCAAGGCGGTGTTCTCTCGCCACTACTCTGGGTTGCCGTACTTAACGGTCTGCTGGAGGAGCTGGAGGGGAGGGCTGTAAGGTGATTGCCTACGCGGATGACGTGACACTTAATGTCAGAGGCAAGTTTCTAGATACTCTGATGGAACTGATGCAGGGTTATCTGTATCTAGTTATAAATTGGACCGCAAATTGCGGCCTATCGATAAATCCTCTGAAGACGGAGCTCGTCTTATTTACGAGGAAATACAAAATACCAAGAGTGTTTCTCCCCTCAATATCGGGCGCTCCGTTGGTGCTCTCTGACAAGGTGAAGTACCTGGGACTCATCCTTGACAGAGGTCTTACATGGAAGCCAAACATTGAGGAGAGAATCAGAAAGACAACAGTCGCCCTGTATGGTTGCAGGGGCGCTATCGGCAAAAGATGGGGCCTCTCGCCTAAAGTCACTTTTTGGCTTTATAACACGATTATAAAACCAATCTTGCTATACGGAGTCCTTGTCTGGTGGAACTCGCTAGAAAGGATGGTATCAGTTAAGAAGCTGGAGAGGGTACAAAGGTCTGCCCTCAATGGAATCAGTGGGGCTCTCCGTACCACTCCTGCTCTAGCGCTTAACGCTATGCTGAATGTGGCGCCCGTGGACATTGTAGGAAAAACTACCGCTGCACGCGTTGCAATCAGATTAAGGTGTTCGGGCGATAGGCTGGACTTAAGTTACGGACACTCTAGCATTCTTAAAAACTTTGAGTTCATTCCTATGGTGGTGGACCACTGTACACCCACGCTAGGTCCGAGCGGACCTTTTTCTACTCACATTCCCTCAAGGGATGAGTGGGCGGGGTGCAACATTCGGCGGCAAGGCATGGCAAACATGTTCACGGATGGCTCGAAGTTGGACGGAAGGGTTGGTGGGGGAGTATTCTGTAAGGAGCCTCCCATCAAACTTAAATTTAGGCTCCTGAACCACTGTAGTGTTTTCCAAGCGGAGGTATCCGCAATTAAGGAAGCGGTGGATTGGTTGCTTAATTCGGTAATTACCGTTAAGGAAGTAAATATCTACTCCGATAGCCAATCGGCAATTAGGGCCTTGGGCTCGCTGTTTGTGCGCTCGAGATTGGTCGGGGAATGTCTGGCATCTCTCTCGATTGCATCCGAATACTTCATCATCAGGCTCATTTGGGTTCCCGGGCACAGCGGCATAGAGGGAAACTGCTGGGCTGATGAGCTGGCTAGACAGGGAACTTTGGAGACGGTTTCGTCGCGAAATGAGAGAATTGGGGTTCCCCTGAGAACCTGTCGTCTGCTCTTGGAATGATGGGTCTCGAGTCAACTCAGCGAGCGCTGGGCTAGTGCGCAAACGTGCAAGGTCGCGAGATCCTTCTGGCCACGGGTAGATCGGGGACGCTCAAGGGAACTCCTAAGGCTAACAAAGCCCCAGCTCTCAAATTTGGTGGGCATCCTTACCGGACATTGTCCGTTAGGTGTTCACGCCGTAAGACTTGGGATTGCCTCAAGTCCGTTCTGTAGAAACTGTCTGGAGGACGAGGTGGAATCATCTCAACACCTTCCTCTCAGCTGCCCTGCTCTCGTCTGGCAAAGACTTAGAAATCTGGGCTCTCACTTTTTCGCTACGCCTGCGGATATAGCCGGTGTAGATATCATAAACTTGGTGAAGTTCATTAGTAGCTTGTTACGGCTAACTACGAACGCAAATCAGCCCCCGTCGGCGCCGTCGTAAAAATGTATGGTCATCATCGTTTCTAATCCCAAGGCTCCTTATTCCTTCCCATCTCCTTCCTCCTCTCCCATGTATGGCACCACAACAGACAAATTTTCTAACATTTGTCCAAGTGAGCCCTTTAGCTAGGGCAGCCATTTAACCTAACCTATTTGATTTTATTAAATTTATTATTACTTGACTTCAAGTCAAAATTCTTAGCCTTGAAATTAACCAATCACTGATGAAAGAAAAATAAACTAATTATGATTTTTGTAACGTATGAGTCCTGAGTCTAGTTATCAAAATATTAAAAAGCTTGTAAATTTTCCTTTCAGAAATTTTTTAAAACAATTACCTAAAACCTAAAAATCCACCTCGAGACAATTCCCATAAGAGAAATTCCAAAAAACATTTGTTTATTAAACCCGATTAGCTCAATAAACAACTTGGCAAGTTGAAATGAAAATAAAAAGATCTTAAAGGGCCATTCAAACAATTTTTTTCAACAAGCTTAGTTTAAGTCGAGTCTGTTATTTATATTTTCCGTAAGTTAAAAATGCTCACACTGCTGTCCTCGAGACTGAGTGGGCGAAAGCACTTTTCGCATCCGTCTACTAAACGACTATGGAGGCAAACGTACTTATATCCACATGTGTATAAATATACTTATGTGTGAATATATATATACATCGCGCTTAGAATTACTAGGATATGTACGTTTCCGCACCCGCATACCCCACAGGAAAAATCTGCTTTACGATTAGTGGCGAACTAGTCGAAAAAGAGCTAGAAAATCATAAGTTAAAAAAAAAAAACCGTGATACCATGAAGAAGATTTGTACATAATTATGTGTATTAAGTAGAATCGTCCATTCGTTGAGAGCGAGCGGGTAAATTGGTCTGAATGTAAGTCACGGAAATATAAAAAATTGCATAGCAAGCACTTTCTGTGATATTACAAATGAAGTGTGAAAATTATGATAGTTCTTTAGGGGACGAAGAAAAGGAGTTCTAACTCCAGGATTGCCAGTAGTGACTGTTTGCCTCCAATATTCCACTATCAGACCTTTAATGGTCTTAATTTGCTTTAAGATCGAGTTAAATCTAAACATTTTCCAATTCTTAAAACCAATTCTTAAAGCCTTAACCACCAAAGCGATTTGGGGTGACTTCAAAACTATGTGACTGCCAAATAAATGAAAAACAGAAACACCAAGGGTGACCAAATTTAGTTGTTTCAACTTAATGTAGATCTTCCCTTTTCTCTGTATCACCAGCAGGTACTATACTAAATGATTCTAGAGCTAGAACACCATTGGTAAGATATGACCAAGTGAGTGGAGCTCCCGCATTTGAATTCGCCACAATCAACTTCCTATTAATATAAAAAGGCACTAAGATCATTTTCCTAAATTTTACTAATTCAATTAATTTTTTTTTCAGAATCCGTTAAATCTTTATATAATTAAAAAAAGTATATGGTAGGGGCGTAGAGCAAATCAGAGAATCTATCAAAATCAGCTGTTTAAAAACAAATGATTCACAAAATTCCATTTTTTCGTGTTTGCTTTGAATTTGATTAAAATATGCAATGACGTACAGACAAAAGCAAAACATGGCGAAAAATTTACTGCCAAAAGTGAAGTAGTTCGTGGGGATTTCATTGAGTAGTGTGAATGAGTACTAACCAAGAATGATAGAAGGCAAGATGGTGTCTTCCGAATTCGCTACGAGGTCATGCTCCGAGAATATACAGACAAAAGTGAAGAGGAAGAGTAGGCGAAAGCAATAGAAATTGCCAAACACAATAAATCATACACACACACACACTTTCTTGCCACGTCGCGATGCTTTATATTCATTTGCGCTTCAACAATTTGACAAGCAACACTTCGTTTTCATTACGAGGCTGTTCACACAAATAAGTAATTTATCTTTCCTTTGTTTATTTGTTTTGTATTATTGTGGTGCATGACGTCAGCCGTTGTCAAAATCGCAAAGAATAAAGTAGCGGTTGTCGTAAGACGTCACCTTCTATATTCTATTCGCCTTGAGTTCTAAATATGATGCGAAATGCTATTGAAGTACTGGCAAACTTCTTAATCAGCTGTTTTGTATTTGCAAACAAAGTAAGTGCCGTATTTGTAGCGAGAAATGTTAATCAGTCCAAGAACTATGATAAGTCTTAATGTTTCACTACACTGTAATTTTAACAGTTCAGAAAAAGACCCTAACTCAGTGCGTCATATTCGACAGCCTTAATACTCATCTCGAAATATTTCTCTTGCTCACTCCACTATGACTCCTTCGATTTAGTATTTGACGGACATGATGATGCATTTATTCTGTGAATGTTTTGAGGGTAGAGATGTCTTCAGTTCTCAACTGCCTATTAGATGTTAAGGCTGACATTATTGTCTGTCATAATGCTAGTTTCCAAGAAATCTAAGTCTTGTACGCCTTCAAAATTTTAACTGAAAATAGTGACGTGGATGCCAAGACGAGAGTGGACTGACTATTGGTGTGACGCCAGGAAATACTTCATAGACTTGGATTAGGAGTGAAGAGGATATTCTTTCCGAAGCAGTCGATTTCCTGATGGGTAGCTACATATGAGCGAATAATATACGCTCATAAATAAATGCACCATAAAAATCTGCTGCCACATGAACGCGCGACTATAACACGTCCTGAGGCGCAAGCATCCGCAATTGTTTCATTTGTTATTTTGCACATTTGCTTTGAACATATGCATTTCTGCGGTTATATACGCATGTAGGTATGTATATGTACATATGCACAATGCACATACGCAGCGAGTAATTTCTACATCCTTGCGCTCAAGTTTTTCTACTGCAGATTAAACCTTTTATTTGTTACAACTAAAAACTTAGGCTTTTCATTGTAGTTTCCTTTCTTATTCTTCGAGTGCATTCAGTTTTTTTGTTTTTATCAGCATCGCGTCAGCAACAAGTTGCATTTCGAATGCATTTCTTATGATTTTTTGTTTAAAATTCTTTTAAGAACAAATTTTGCATTTAAAACTTATTTAGTTATTTTGGTGTGAGTCAGAAATGGATTGGGATATCCGTGATATCAGATATCTGTGCCTAAGAAAAAATTGCATATGTAAGTAAAATTTTATTTGCTTTTGCACTATAGTTACTTGTAGTGAGTAGATTTCATTTCATATTATGCTATGGCATAATATAGTTAGTTTTCTGGCCTTGAGAAATTAGGGTTCTTATCAAAATTCTTGCATATCCTACTATTTTTTAATATGAAATATGTGCCATAGAAATTCGGGGTTAAGAATGCCTTTAAAGACGTTTACGGTCTTATGGGACTGGATAGGGAACGAGTACTATGATTTCAATGAAACAGGTCGTCTAGTAAAATGTAAATACAATGCATCGGTATTTCCCAGTACTTGAAACCCTTAATGGGCTTACCAAAGTTCACACAAGGGGTGGTATTAGCCAGTTGCTAAGGTTAAAAGAGTATTTGATATTATCTTTTGGAGTTACACGAGGCACTGATGATTCGAATATCTCCTGTCAGTAAATCTAATCTCTATCAGATAACGTAAGCTCTCAGAATGGATGACGAAACGTGGGAACACATTATGTTCAAAAGCGGCGCTACCGCTAAGTGAAGACTTAACCACCTACGTGATATATAACTATTAAACATTCGAAACTCGATACTTGTCGATCAACCCGTTTCTGAACAAATTTAACAAAACAATTATGAATTTAAGTTTGATAAAAGAGCAGATATACAATGCCGATGAGTCCGGCTTATTTTGGAAGCTCTTACCAGGTACAACACATGTACGCTCAGAAGAAACCTCGTTTGGATGTTTGTTTGGATGACTTTAATGGTTCCACAGAACATTTGTTCCAGAGATACGCTCACTTTTTGTCAAAGCAAATAATCCTGTTTTAATCAAAAAGTGCTTAAATTAACAGGTGAAAGAGTTCCGTTCGTGTGCAGAATCTTCCGGAAAAATCACTTCTTTTTAATGTGCTTCCCTCCAAACAGTACTGCTCTAATACACCCCATGGATCAAAACGTTATAAGGCTTACTATATTGAGCTACAAAAAATCCCTCTCCAGTCACATTGTTGCTCGTGGAGAAACTGTCGATGAGTCACTGAGAAATATTGAGCTGAAAAATGCATGGGTTATGCCCTTACTGCCATGTCAATTTAGTCATCGTTTGTCTAGCTGGGATTGTGATGATATCATTTTTATTTCGGAATACCGATTACCGATAGCTGATAATGCATCTAATATTCAATTCATTGCAACTTTGTTTCGGGAAGTAGAACCTTTGCAGCAAGTCTTTCAATCAGAAAACGAGCAATGGACTGTTAAATCTCAATTGGAGCGCACAGCTTTAAATGAAGAATGCTGTAATGAACACAACGCAACAGTTGGTGGAAGAACTAAATTTACATCGAAAGAGGCAATATCACCATTCAATATATGCTTGGATTGGGCAGAGCAAAACAGTGCGGGCTTGAACGATGTTATGACACTACAGAGACTCAGTAGGGGTCTCAGCGTACATTGGAGCAGGAGAACATGCTGTCGAATGGGTGTAGCAGTAAAGCTTCATCAAGAAGAGAAAAACTACCGATACTTAAGGCAATGCCGGACATAATAAGCAATTTTATCCGTATACGTTTAACATGCCGCACCAACCGTTGTTATATTTGTCAAGGTAAGCAGGTTTGATCTCGCAGCATTTCTGACAATCACCTTTTCAGCTCTAGGACAGGGGAAAGCAGCTCTCACAGTTTAACTGAACATAGAGTCCGACTGATTAATTTGATATGTAGAAGTGCCCCAGACGGGTGTTTTCTTCAACAGTCCACCAATCCAAGTTATTTTTCACTTTAAAAACCACTTAGCAGTAATAGCGTGCGATTAAAACTGCACACAACTGCACACACGGGCAATAGGATTATAAATTATGGACGAGGGAACAGAATCTGGCACCCTCTCTCCGTAATTCTTCTTGACAAAAGCGTGCAGGCCTTCAGACTACTGCAACGTTTCTATGCAATTGACATCTCCGCAAAGCTAACAGGCATAATGGGGATTCACAACTCGTTTGCTTTATGCGTACTGAAGCTGTGATCAAGGGCCTTCGATCGGTAACGCTTAACTTGAAATGTGTACAATAATGCCGACAATTCGTACAATCTCTTCGAATACACAGCACCATTTTGTAGCGAGTTCTGGGTGAAAACGGTGTTTAAGGAAGCGGATGAGATTACGCGTGAAATCTAAGTATATGCTTCATGTCCTGCTGGGCTTCTTGTTTTCACAAAGGTGAAAAGGATAGAGCAGTTTACAACATCAATTTGGACCAATGTGGATGATAACAGAGTATCGCTTACTGAGGTTCTAATTCGAATTTACGGCTTCCTATGAGAGCACCAAAAGGTCACTGGACTATTGGAGTTCTGGTGATCCATTTATTCGATGATGTGGACAGTTTATTGCTAGCTTTGCTGGATGGTCTGATTGGATTTGTCTGAAGGTTGTATGGCTTAAAAAGGTGATAGGGTAAGATCGAATAAGTCTTTAAGTGGCACCACAAAGAGCCTCTCTAGTCATCGAACGAACTAATTCTAAGAGCAGGTCGTCTAATCTAACCAAATTCAGTATTCAGATGTTGACATAGGAAGTAGGACCGGAGATATTCGTTAGGCATTGAAAGCGGAATTATGCCGGGTTGAGTTTAACAAATCTGCAGACTTTTTCAGAAAATGTTCGCTTAATAAAAGTTTTATTCATATTAATCTAGTTTCGAATAGTTCCTTTTTATGCGAGGCTTATTTTGTTAGTTAAACACTTTTCAGTTCTGGTCTTGGATCGACTTGTGTCATGTCATTCATATTATACTCGTACATATATTCGAAAAATTTTATTTACATACTTACATATGTATGTAATTTTTCTCTGTTTTTTATGCTAACTTCAAATTTTATGAAATTCAAATTTTTATTTTACTGTTGTTATTCGTATTCTTGAAAAATGCGAAACTCTGTCATTGAATTTTTTGAGACAAAACAGAAATCGAACGTCAGCTTTGTTTATTTATTCTTTTTCTAGCAAGACGCATTTTACCAGTTGCTTTTAGAATACGAGTGAGTACCAAATAGCAAAGAACCCTAAATGTTATTCCAATGCAACTGAGGCGCTGCATATGGACTGGTGAGGCCACGCGGATATAAATCTTTCATTTTCAATTCTGACATCGTATATTTGTTGTAACATTTCACATATGATTTCGCGCAGTACTTATGGTGGTGATTTTGCACATTACAAGTACAACTCCAATACCGTTTCGTAGTGACGATTATTTTTATTTGGACCCCGATACGGAGGATGATATGGATTATATGCAGAGTGCGGACTTCGCCGATGCAGACTATCGCCCAAACGAATCTGAATCTGACTATGTTATGTATCCGCGTTCAGCCGAAACAACAACAGAATGTGGTGCGTACAAAAGCATTGTGACAATGATGTGTTTAACGTTAAACTTAATCTTTAGAGACCGAACCGTCAAAAAATACCGAAGGGCACACACACAGCCCACATGGTCCCGTGCCAACTACATGCATAGCTATTATACCGGGTGCAGCTACAAAGCCTCCAGGGCATATTAGTGAAAAGCCGTCTGCTCAGCATAGGCAGCCAGATCAACCAACATCCACGATACAACCAGCACAACCACATCAGCCAACGCAACCGCCCCATAATCAGCTTCCTCCACCTACACCAGCTCCTTTGGTACCACCTACAACGCCTAAGCAGGCATCGAATAAAACGTCTTCGATGGAAGCCGAAACGACTACTTGTTTACCAGAAGAAGAGCCGACACAAAAGTCAACACCACCACATTCAGTGGAAGCGACCACTTGTATGACGGTGAAGGGTGGAGCGGGCGGAGCAAATGCCTCCCTTGAGGACATGATAATGCCAACAAATTCCTTTAATCCGGCAACCTCGCTCACAGATCAGGAGGGCAAAACGCGCGCACTACACTCACTTGTACAGCATTTGTATGTAGCGCAGGCGCGAGTCCAGCTTGAGGCAATTGAAATTAAGAAAGCTCAAGCGGTGGCGAATTCGGCACAACAACAGCTCGAGGAGGCGGCAAATCATGTGCGTAGTGTGACGGCGGCACTGCAAAATGCTCAGCAAGAGGTGGCTTCGGCGGCGATACGGGCGCAAACGGCACAACTGCAACTGGCGGCACACGATCAGTTGTTATTTGCGGCACGACAAGACGTCGATGCTCTCTCGTCACAAATGGTCGGGTTACAGGCAGCCGAAGGCATATCAGTGCCGACGGTGAAGTTCGATATAGGTAGTCTGTTGGACAAGCTGAAGCAGCCACTAACAGCTGCAGAGCGGCCGACTGCCGTGCCGCCAGTGTTAGCTATGCAAGAGCTGCCTCCGGCCGATCCTGCGCCGTTGTATGTTGACTATGATTACGATTAAGTTTGAAATATGCACTTTAGTCACACTAGCAATATACACATTTTTTTTATTAGACATATATTTTTGTAAATTGTATTTCTGAAACGATTGGTATTGTTATGTGCGCTTAACTTCATAAAGGAAGAGTGTTCCTTGTATTTTTGATTATTTTATTTTCATGTGAACCATTCTCAATAATCACAATAAATGTGAATTAATAATTTACGGGTAGGTCTTTGAGGATTGGCTTTATTCAGGTCTCAAATAATTGGCAGAATCCGTATTGTTATGCTGGTCGGTAATAAGGTGGTGAAAATAGAGCGGCTGATTCAGAGCGATTCAGCGTTTTGAATATCAGTTTGGCCGCATTCGTTGCCTTTGTTTTTTCTGACATTCTTATGCAAATGTTGACATTCGAATCACTAAATTGCAAGAACAAAATTTGGTTTTAAGGCAGGGATAAGTAAATAAATGATATACCACTTAGGATAAAAACTATGACGATTTGTTGAGAAGGCTGAGGCAGCAAGTTGTCGCTCTTTTGTTGAATACCATATCAGATGCCTCTAGCATAAGAAAGTTAGCGTATTTCATGCTTTATCTTTCGAATTGATATGCTTTTACATTACATACCAGTGCAATATTAACAATATTAATTTTGAGCTTTACGGCTGGCTTTCTTAGCCGTGAAGTGCACCATTTCCCAGAGATTTATAAGGTAAAGCCATTTAAACAAAGCACCCACAAAAAATGGGGAATAATTAAAAAGCAACAAAGAGAAATTCCAATATTCTAAACTTAGGATTTCAAACATTTTATTTTATTTTTTTCATGAATTACGCGTTTCCTGTTATTTGACTCAGGTGCATTTGATGAGGCGAATTTCCGAAGATTTTACCAGCTGCGTAGGATGGAATGACCAACAAAGATATGGGGAGCACTTGAAATGCTATGGCCACAGCCCGAATACTTGTAGAATAAAAGTCTCAAAAAGCTCTGTTACAGGAGCCAGAATATGCAAGCACTTTGAGCGAAAAAAAACAATATTATATTACTACAATGGCTTTCGGAATTCGACCACTTTTTCATCCTAAATTGATTATCAACAATAATATAATACACAATTTAATAAAAATGGGAGTCGCTTTTACCAGGCAGAAGGACTGTCTGAATTACTAATGATAAAAGCTGAAAAAATAGAAAACAAATGGAAAAATGCTTAAACTTGAAAATTGATTTTTATTAGATTTTTCTTCTTAAACTATTGCAAATGCTCCAATAGTTATTAATGCTAAATGCAAAACAAATAATTCTCCTCAATTCTCGCGAATGATGAAGGAAATAGAAAAATAAAATTTGCTAATCGATTATTCATTCTTGCTTTTGTAAAATGTTCGGGCATTTATGTAGCTAAAGAAATGCTGCAGCCTTTAAAATTCCAAGACAAATATCCAAAATCGTTTCATTGTTTATAAATTGTATGAATTATATAATAAAAAGAAGTTTGCAAAAAATAAATGAAATGTTTGATAATTTTTTTTGTACCTCCTTACTCTTTCCCCGTAAGGTCTGGTGGGGGTTAAGAAATGTTTGTTATGTTATAGTTGTTGCAGTAGTTGAAATTGTAGTTGTATTTGTAGTAGTTATAGTTGTTTTAGGGTTAGTTAATATTTTGTATATAAGTATATAGTTGTGTTTGTATACATGTGTGGGTTTGTAGGTGAAGTGAAATAAATACCAACTTTACGAAACATTGAAATGAACATCTAATTATCGGATTATTTTTAGTAAATTAATGAATATCTTAAAGTTTTTGTATACATAAAGATATTTGTACACCTAAAATAAAACATTTACCAAAAGCTGTTAGAGAAGATGCCTTATGATGAAGTAAAGTAAAACAAAAATTGAAATAAAAATGCGCAAGAAGTGTAGATCAACAGAAAAGTAGAATGGCAGAAAGTTGCTGCAGCAAACCAATTAGTGAATAATTCTTTGCTAAGTACATATGTTTTAAATGGATATAAGAATGGCACTTTGTGCAAAGTAAACTTTTCGTTACTACCGAGTACCATCAAGACTTAAGCCTTAACCCTAGAATGCAAACTTATGCAAAATTTACTCACTCCTCTTAAAAACGAATATTTGCGTAGTTCTATTTGTAGAGTGTACAGTTTTTCTGACAAGAAATAAAAGTTTATGTCATGAAATGAGAAATATAATTTTGCTCAAGGCACTTTGAACAGGTATAGGCTATTAGTGGAGCAGCTGACTTGATTTTTTCTATTTATCAGGTCAGTCCATAAGTTCGTGCGTATTTTACCCATAATTTCACTTTTATATGATTTTTACATACAAACAATTATTCGCGGAATATAACGGAACTAGTTATATTTTCTTTGATATATTGTGCATTCAATAAGGGATTTTAATCGCGGATAGAAGCACGTGTTGTTGAAAAATAAAATGGAATCTTCGAACGCGTATAAGGGGCATATTTTTTTTTTTATAAAAGTGGTAAAAATGCAACAACTGCTGCTGCAGAAATAAACACTGTTCACGGAGAGTTTATTTTATATTTTTTCTTTAATACTGTACATAGTTTGGATAATTTAAGTAGGCTGCTAGGTTTTTGATCTGCCAATTTCTCTAGTGCTGAAAACGCATGGCAGTAGCAGAGTAGGTGTTTCAGAATTCCTCTCCCGTTGACTTCGTTACATAATGTGCATGCTGCACTAGCTGCAGCTAGCATTCTTGAGTCAGAACGGCATTTGGACACGTATGCCATTACGCATCAACTGAAGGTTAGCGGCAACAAGCGGCCAGAATTTTCGTTGGAGTTGCATTTGATCAAGGCAACGCACAGTCGACCAGCAGAAGCTCAGAAAGTTTGGATTTTATTTGTGCCAAGCATTTGTAAAATTTTCTTGATGGCACAAAACTGCTCTCAAGGTAGACTTATGAAAATGACGCAATGATTAAAACTTTTTTATCGATTATGAAAATTATCATGAAATGATCTTCAACATAGATAAAAGAAGTTATCGAACCAAACTGTGTGTATTTCATCTAAATCGGAGAATTTTAAATAAGCTTGCATCTTATGTTTTGTTCGAATTCAAAAGTGCAGGAATAAAACAAACATACAAACAAACAACAAATTAAACAAATTTTAAATGATCTTTCAAAAGTGATGTCCAGATGTCAGCAGTGAATAATTCCTAGACGATACCTGTTTTTTATGCCATCG
The DNA here is from genome assembly GCA_037575425.1 of Anastrepha fraterculus. Lineage (NCBI taxonomy): Eukaryota > Metazoa > Arthropoda > Insecta > Diptera > Tephritidae > Anastrepha > Anastrepha fraterculus. Next base: position 216,255 of record JAYXIM010045753.1, read on the forward strand.
TTGACATTTGTCAGGTAAACAGATGTTCAATTTTTATTATGGATAGAACAACGCGTTAAAATTAAAAAAAAAAATAATAAATAAATAATTGGCGCGTAGACTTCTGCTAGGTGTTTGGCCGAGCTCCTCCTCCTATTTGTGGTGTGTGTCTTGATGTTGTTCCACAAATGGAGGGACCTACAGTTTCAAGCCGACTCCGAACGGCAGATATTTTTATGAGGAGCTTTTTCATGGCAGAAATACACTCGGAGGTTTGCCATTGCCTGCCGTTAAAATTATTGACACTTATTATGAGAATCGTCCATCTTTATGACCAACATATTGCAAAATTCGTAATTTTTTTGGTGAAAATAATAGTCCGAATGAGCTGACAACTCAACTGGTGAAAAATTTCAAAAAACTGGTTCTGTCGAGAATAGTAAAAGCACTGGCAGACCAGACTGAGTTTGAGAATGCGAGCGAGTTCTTGAAAATTTTAATTCTCCTATGATAGCCTGTAGACGTACTCATGGCGGACATTTAAATGATGCCATGCTTCACATATATATAATTGTTAAGAGACGTATTTTGAATAAAAATTGTGAAACTGGAGATGATCTAAGTTATTACGTGTTTTATTTTAAAACAACATCTGGGCGCGTCTTTTGAAATACCCTTTCTAATAATGAAATGGTTTGTTCTCGTTCTTTAGGCATAGCGCTGTTGTTATTTTAGATCCCTTTGCGAATTGTGTGCCAATAAAACCGGTAAAGGCGAAAAATCAGTAATATACAACTTTTGATGAACATTTTTTTTTAAATAATTTCTCATTTCATTGGACTACCACGTGCCAATATGAAAATGTGTCGCTAGGCTTGATCAGAGCGACCTTAGTGTTGTAAGTTATGAATAAAACCCTAATTGGGTTTGAGTTGACAATGGCATCTGTTTTAATTTTCAGGGATTTATTAATTTTTTGGGGTAAATGATCAAAAATTTTGTGGGTGATGCTAAGTAAACTAATTTGATAAATAACGAATACCTACATCTAAACATGAGAAATAGTTGTTTTGTTTAAAAAAGGAAGTGAGTAAATTTTATTCAAAGGCAGTAATACCGTTTACTTCAATGTACACTCTACTCTAGGGTTAAAAATTAATATTTCGCCCATTTGCTGCAAGAGTGTCATCCCAAAAAAACAAAAAGCCAGCGCTTTTTTGATACATAATTTTACAATACAAACAATTTCACTTGCTTACTTTTTTTACTTTCATCATACTTCGCTGTAGCAAGATAACTGCAATAAAAAAAGCGAAGAATCTGTATGCAGTAGAGTAAATAAAATATTCACAGCACATTACATATATTTTCGGAATTATACTTATAGCCAGCTCTTTATAACGTATGTAATCTCTACCACGGAAGAAACGGTTTCATTTTTTTTGCACCGATGTGGAGTTGTCTCGATTATAAAGATATTAATTCCAGTGATTCAGCCAAAAAGTTGTATGTAGATTATACAGAGTGGACGGCATTGTAGTTTGGGTCATATGCCTGTTTTAACCTAAGGCAACACAAGCTTCAGCCGACATCAGTTATAAAGCTTTGTGGTGCATGACATATCGACCAGGTCTATTTTGGACCAAAACTAATCCACATGAGGTAAACACCAAACAAAATAACATGGAAGCCTATTTGTACCCGAAAGAATAATAATATTAGGTGTACAACTAAGTTCTCGCTGTTTGTCAATAGATGCCCCCAGCAGTGTCTGCTGGTCGATTCTAACATAACCTAAACGTCATAAACCAAGTTTAGACATATGGTAAACGAACTGCTTCGACCCATCAGTGATTATATACTTTTGGTTTTGTAAAAATGTCTGATTTTGTGCCGAATAATCGTCATTTGCAGGAAGTGTTGATTTTCCTCTTTTATTCGAAAAAAATGGCGGCTGAAGCGCATCGAGAGCTACAACAAGTTTATGGAGATGATGCTTTAAGTGAAACAACGTGCCGAGATTGGTTCCGTCTGCTTCAAAGACGGTGATTTTAATGTTGACAAGCGTCCGCGTGAAGGAAGATCAAAAACCTTTAAAGACGCTGAATTGGAGGCATTGCTCAATGAGGATCCTGTCAAACGCAAGAAAAGCTTGCTTCAGTATTAGGAGTTACCCGCAAATCTATTTCCAAGCGATCGCATACTTTGGGAATGATTTAGAAACAGGGGACTTGTGTTCCTTATGAGTTAAAACCAAGGGATGTTGAACGTCGTTCTTTCGCCTGTGAACAACTGCTCCAGCGGCAAAAAAGGAAGAGTTTCTTTCATCGCATCGTGACGGGTGATGAAAAATGTATACATTAGAGCAATCCAAAGAAAATAAAGTCATGGGGACTGCCCGGTCATGCTTCTACGTCGTCGCCTCGGCCGAATATTCACGCTGCGAAGGTTATGCTATGTATTTGGCGGGACCAAGTTGGTGTTATTTATTATGAACTGTTAAAACCAGGAGAAACCATCACTGGGAATCGGTATCGACTTCAATTGATGTAATTGAGCCGAGCACTGCGCGAGAAGCGGCCCCAATACTCGGAGAGGCATGAAAAAGTGATTCTCCAGCATGACAACGCTGGACCTCACGTTGCCAAACCCGTTAAAACCTACCTGGAAACACTGAAATGGGAAATCCTACCCCACCCGCCAAATTCTCCAGGTATTGAGCCGTCCGATTATCCGCTGTTCCGATCGATGGGACATGGTCGAGCTGACCAGCAGTTCCATTCATATAAAGACATCAAAAAAATGGCTTGATCCTTGGATAGCCTCAAAAGATGGACAGTTTTACTGTACTGACGGTATACGAGATCTACTAGAAAGATGGGAAAAAGTAGTAGCCAGCGATGGGCAATAGGGCAATACTTTCAATGATTCACTTGTAACCATTTTTTCAGAATAAATTTGTATTTTTATCAAAAAACAGCGAGAACTTAGTTGCGTACCTAATATAATAAATAACTCTCTCTTGCGAATCCATCTTATGATTACAGGTGCTATCAGTAGAGCAGCTGATTTGATCTTTTTTCAATTTATTAGGCCTCTAAATTGTCAAATTTTGCTTAAATTAGTCCAAACTGTCAATATTTGTTTCTGATTCTTTCCATTTCAATTCAACCGGGCTATTCGGGACATGCTCTTCGATTCCGATGTAACTCAAATATGTTGTTCTCTGGTCAAAATAATGAGACACGCATGTCTTTTTGTTCACCCGAACATTTTTTTTTTCAATATTTATCGGCTCTTTTGTTTTTCGGCTCAAAATCGATTTTTTTCATTATATAAGAAATTTTTTTTTAAATGCTCATAACTTAGTCAAAAATGAACCGACTCTATGATTCGTACTAAAGCAAAAACCAGATACAAATGTAGCTCTAGTGCCTTGGTATGGAATAACTTCAGTTGGTTTTAAAATTTTTATAAATTGGTTTTTTAGGATAATACAATATAAACTTAAAAAAATTGTTTTGTTTAAAAATTAAAACTAAAAAAAAAAATTTGTTTATCTTATTTGTGTCCTCAACTATCGATTGTTATCTTTTTTCATTATTAGCTGAGACTGTGCTCAGTAATTCCTGAAAGCTTCATAGTGGAATCACATTAATTTCACGAGTAATATTCAAATACGAGGGTTGCCTTTTGTATTTCATAGTGGAATCACATTAACTTTACGAGTAATATTCAAATACGAGGGATGCCTTTTATATGATATTTTGAGTTTCTGTTTTGTAAATTGAGACAGGAGCGAATTGATCAACTTACTTCGACTTTGCCGTTAAAGCACCAAACTTAGTCACTGGCCGGCGTTATTTGCAGGAGGAATTTTGTGAATTCCATCCATTAACGTTGTTTTGCCAGAACTAATCGATGCTCTGGGTCAATTGATAACGAGTGCTACTTTTTTCGGCCTGGTATTGTCAAAAAAACAAAAACTGTTCAACCGAATCATCTGAAATTTTAATATGTTGTTCACAACATCAATAGCTATCGCCTGCACTAGAATCATATTATTATTTCAATTACTTCCTATTTTTTGGATTAAAAAACTGATAGAAACCCGATTTTTAGAGTGTCAAATTCAAAATTATTTTTATTCTATTGTAGTACGGAACATAGCTACAATCATACTGATTAATAATTGCCTTGGTTTTTGGGTTTCAGATAAATAGAAGAGCCAAAATGAACAAGACCGTCCAGGTTCAATTTTTCGGGAGGGTCAACTCCCGCGCCATTTTTTAAATTATTAAAATACATTTTTTTTTCAGTTTTGTATGTAAAAGAAGTTGAATGAAAAGCCCAAAAAATTTAAATATCGTTTTTCATTTATTGTAAAAAAAAATCCTGAAAATACCCTAAATTTTCGAGCTCTAGACCACCGGTATTTTAAGCATTAAAATTAGTAATTTTTTTTTTAGTTTCGAGTTAACTCCTGCTTGAGTAGAAAACCAACAAATAAACCAATTTTCAGAAATGACTATGTCCAAAATGCTTGACTCATTCTTTAGTAATACAGAAAAAAACATTTATCAGGGCTGTATTACAGTGGCTTAGGTGTGCCGATATAATCTACTACCAGCCACTTAGACTTGACGTAACTTATTCCCTGTTGCAAACCAATCAGGAATAACTCCAAACTTTTGATAAAAATAGCAGCAGTTGGCCCCGATCTGCAAGGCTTAGGGATGGCCTAGGTAAATGCAAAATATTTTAAACATAATTTAAATAAATACATCCCAATTTAATTTCATGACGAATTTTCATTTGCTTTACGTTTTAAGCCATGTCGGTCTCTGTATTCACCATTCAACAGGTTAACAAACGAGCATCCCAATTTAAATGCAATTAAAATACTCGTATAACAAAAGTTCAATGGCAACTGACACGAAGGCGGCGAGCTTGCGTGCCAACTAATCACGTGATTATGATTATCACGCGAACGAATAAAGATACAAATGAGGCGTAGTTTTACACCAGACAGACACACGCGGCGTATGCTTGTCTGTTCATGCGCGTTTTGTCTGTGCTCAAGCGCTATTTAGTTGCCACATTTTGTTGCATGCTGAAAATGTAAATACCGTGCAACAAATACTGTTAATGAACTGGCTATAGTTTTTTGAAAATTATTTACAAAAAACTCCCTGCATACAGACCCATTGAGTGTTGATGCGCTTGAAATTATATTTACAAAAATAAAATTAATAAAAAAAAGTTAAATGTAAATAATTAGAATACAATATTTCCCTTATGAATTTGTAATTGAATGAAAATTACTTAATTATATTTTAGTTTAAAACAATACAGACAACACAGTGATTTGGTGAGTGAAACGGATTAATTAATTCAACTTTAAACAGATACGATTACTAAAACGATTAAAAAATGCCGATAAAGGAGTGGGTGGATGTAAGAAACTATATGTGGCTACAAATTTTGCTTGTGTATAAATATTTATGTATGTGTGTGTGTAAACGCGTTGTTAGTTGAAGGCCTTATCTCGATATGAAACCAGCATAATACATAAAAAATATATTTTTTTAAAAATATGAATGTCGCAAAAAATACTTTTCATTTTTTTATAACTTTAGAATCTTAAAAGCACCTTACTATAATAATGCTTTCATTACGAGACTGCTTCTTAAATTCACTTATAGCCTCCTATGATATAGTAAATTTTCTTGCTTTCTTGTTAAAGTCATCGGAACTAAGAAAGTACTGTCACGTAAAACGTAAAGCCAAGCTTAATTCAAAGCTTTTCGGTCGTACATCCAGTGAGCATATCGCAGAATTATCTAAAAAACTGTGGCATTACCTAACAAAGACTATATGTGCCAATTTTATAGATTTGCACGACTACATACACCGTACCGAATGGGTAGTGCGTGACTACTATTAGCTGTAAGCATGAAAAATCACAAATTACACAAAATCATTTTCTAGTAGCGTTCACCCTTTAGAAGGCAATGGCAACCGCTTTGTGTGTGTTTCTACCATGAAAAAGCTTCTCATAAAAACCAGCTGTTCTTCGGAAGCGGCATAAAACTGCGGGCTCTTTCATTATCCCACTAACATCAAGGCACACTCGACAAATTGGAGCAGAAACTCGGCCAAATATCTAAGAAATAATGTACGTGTTAGATCTGGGAGAAAGTATTCTGAAGCATGATACATGTGTCAAAAAGTAGAGATAATCATGGGCTCGTAAATACCACATATTTTTTTGGCTGCCTGCATGAAATTTTTATTTTGGCCTTCGTGGTACTAAAGAATGTGTGGAATTTTATGTTTTATAACTTTATTGTGGAACGCTTTAACACCCAACTGGCTAAAATAAACTCAAAATTGCCAAAGGAATTTTTTTGAAATACCTTTATTGGTATAGTAGGATATGTCACACTAAGAACATCCAGCGGAAATCGGTCAGAACCCCTTACTTCACCTAAAATAGTAAAGCTGCTACTAAAGGGTAAAATTTGAGGAGAAGCTCAGTCTCAATAACTCTGTAGCGCAGTCTAAACGTATATGTTTGCTTTCTATTCAATTCACTATATATCCATGAAGTGAAACGTTTAACTCCTATGTATGCCGACTTTTCCAGCTCACCTTAAGTACTGTTAAGGTTCTTTTAAGTTTACTTTTAATCGTCAATCATGCTAGGTTAACTTTATCGAGAACAAGGCCGCTTAAGGTTTATGAATACCTCAATGTATTATGTGTGGTTGTTTGCGGGTGTATGTGCATAAGTGCTTGTATATAGTATGTATGTGTGAGTTAGAAATTCAACTGCACTTACCCCAGGTGCTATCATCATTTGCAATGGCCGCGGGCCGGATGGCACCAACGACGCGCTATCACCCGCCTGCGAAGAGTTAGCAGCTGTGTCATCCGCGCCAGACGCTGTCGCTGCGGCTGTTGCGGAAGTGGAGCCCGAACCAATCGCATTACCGGCTGTGCCTGCCACATTCGCACCGCCATTAGCTGCGGAAAGGACAACTGTATTGGCGGTTGCTGTTGTTACTGCTACTGTTGTACTGAATAAAGGTGCTGCGGATGTTGTTGTGAGTAGCGCATCCGCTTGCTCCCGTGCCAACTGTTCGAGCTTCTCACGTTGTTCGCGTAGCAACTGCTGCTGCAACTGTCGCTGTTGCTGTTCACGCTTGTAACTCTCCATGGCCGTCATGGACGTTAGGTGGGCATTCGGAGTATCGACATAACTATAAGGAGGAACTGATTCCTGATCAGGTACAGATGGACGAAACTAGTCGTTGGAGGAGTCATAGAATACGAAAATAAAGAAAAGCCATATTAGTGTGGGCAAGAATTTGCGTCCCTATTGGTATTTGTTGCATGACAATATACGAGTATGTAGTCCGTAAATAGATGAATAAACACAATCAGTATTATAAATTTTTGTAGCAAATGTTAATCCATGAAAAAGATACGAAAAGATTAGTTGAAAACATAGTTTACCCACAACATGGAGCTTAACATACATACATACGCACGTACATATACATACATATAGTATGTATTGAATAATTGAGATTCCCATTTGTCAAACTTACGTGATGCGTCATATTCGAACTCCTCAAATTGGCCATATGATCGTAGTTCCGGTAGCAGCCGGCGCCGGTGGTAGCCGGATTGCGGCCACCGCCACTGGTCGACTCGCCATCTTCGGTGCTATTTCCATCAGTCTGCGAGAGATTGTGCCCTGTGGAGGACCGTCGTAGCGCGTGGGTTAAACGATGCCAATTTTTTATTGATCTATTGCGACTTTCGCGCTTTTCTAATTTTCATATTTTTTTTGTTGTTTTTTAAATTATGATGAATCGCATGATTTCATATGTGGATGTGTGTGTGTGTTTATATGCAGATATGTTTGGTAAGCAAGTGTAGGCGTGCAGGCGTACGATATGTTGCAACGGGCACAAGTGTGATAATGTGGCATGTTGCCGTTGATGTGATGGCGGTGACGGTGACGGCGGTTATACATTGTTGATTGTTTTTTGGTGGTTGGTTTTGTTTTCAGTTTTCGAGTGCAGTTAATCAAGCGCATATGAGGTTGAATGAAATGATTGAGTTGAATTAATGCACATATGCGTTTGGTGGTATCGATGTATGGTGTTGATTGATTTTGTTTTTGTTTTTGGTTTTTTTGTGATTTGTGGTTGCATCAATCAGTTTGTATAAGCGCAGTTTTTGTCGTTTGCAATACGCAATCATCCATGAATGCCATTCAGCAAACAACAGTTGCGATTGCGATTATTATTTTCGGATTCGAAATTTTGGTTTTTGTTTCAATGTTTGTATGAATTTAAGTATATTTGTTTTACCGTTTTGCAATAGTACAACCGCCATATTTAAGCATACAATTTTCAACATAAATTTCATTTCACACAATCATTCATTTTTTTTCGTAGTAATTTTTAGGTGTAATTTTTGTAAATTTTTTCAGTTCAGTTGAGCGGAAACGAAAAGAAAGGATTTGAAAGAATTTATCCAGTTAAATAGTTGCGTCACAGCGTTTAGTAGCCTCTTAAGTAGAGATAGTGCAACAACTTACAACAACATTTAGCGTTGATGAGACGACATAAAACAATTTTTATTATTATACTTTTATAGTACAACAGTGGTAAATAGCAAATAGACACAAATATTATTTATGTAGTTACATATTTACTTTGTGCGTATTTAAGTAGCAGTAGATGTATTTGAATACATGTAAATATTTGAATATTTAATGATATCTTAGTAAGATAGAATATTTTGAGACGCTTTAGGTGTTAGTAAAAAAATTACGCAGATAATTTCTAAATGGTTATTTTATGTGTGACACAAATTTTTATTTTTATTAGTTTTTTTTTTATATTAAGAAATAACAAAAAGGTACCATGGTACTAAAAATACAAGTACATACATAGTTATTTAGTAGTTGGAGTGAAAATTGTACAGCTGCTCTTTTCCGTATTGGTAACACATATAGAAATGTGGTGAACATTAAATTATATTTTAGTTAAGTATTTATATTGCCTACAGATCGGTACTAACTACATACATCATGATTTAATACAAATCTATGGATTTATTACGCTAAGAGTCGTAATTGTCATGCACTGGCAGTTACTAGGGATACCAATCGCGGGATCTCGGTGTTTTTCAATATTTTGAATAACAATCGAAAAAAGTAAAGACAAAATTTTATTACAATACAACTTTTAAATTTTCAAGAAACTTATCTTAATTTACTTATACAGTATAAATATATATAAATTGAATTGAATGCAAAACTCCATCATTAGTATTTACAAATGAATCAACTCATTCAGTCGGGCTGAATAACCTTTTGTTATCAAAAAATTTTCAGAATTTGAGTTAAAAAAGCACTTACTAGTATATTAATGTTTACTATACAAAGAACCTTGTATTTGCATTCTTACTTCTGTTGTATGCCTCCCTGAAAAACGTAAAAAATTTTGGTATTGCTTTAAGATTTATGATCTTTAAAACCAGTTTCTCCGGAATATTAAATAGTTTTATTTTATGGTATTAAGTGCTTTGAGTTATTGTATTTTTACTCCTGTTAAAAAACTTATATCCCCAGGCGAATTCCGAGACTACTTGTAGAATATAACGAAGTCCCGAAATTCAGGGAATACTTTAAAAATAAACCGAAATCCCGAAATCAAAATTTTCCGCTAATATTGGCATCCCTTGTTACTGTACTATTTCTACAAATGTCCTGCTTTATAAACGCCAATATTTACTAAAGTAAAGTCTCTTTTATTGCTTGAGGTTCGATAAAACTAAAGAACAATTTTCTCAAATAGCCATCAAGATGCCGCTAAATACATATGTTTATGCTTTTCAAAGTCTTCTAAACTCTCAGACCGATATAGTTAAATGTCTGTGACCGGATGTCTTTGTGTAAGATAAGCATTCGGTGGGTCCTGGGCATATTGTGGGCATAGTTAGAAGTACAAAATCTTTTATGAAAGTTGCCGCCTCGCATGTGAAAAAAGCTGCCCCTTGCCTTCTATGGACCAAATGTTCAAACTGGGTTTGCTATTACTGAGCTAAGCCTATGCTATAATTTAATACAATATCTAAAAATGTGGCAATTGATTTTGTATTGTCTACGCAAGCTTTTTTAAGTTTCCAAACACTATTTCTCAATGTTAAATTTGCTTTAGCTTTGAATTTTAACTTTAATCTTATGTATCTGATATGTAAGTAGTCTGTAAGAGATATTTGATGGACTAAAATAAACAAATAAAATTGTAGGCTCTACCATTTGTATTAAAATATATTGAGTTTTTACTCTGGCCTAGCCAATTTTAGTAAAATAGATAAAAAAAAAATATAAAAGTAAAGTTAAAAGTGTTATCGGGCATTTTAAAGTTTTAATAGTTTTACGGCTGAGCTATTAGATCTCACTTTAGTGGCTAGAAAATTTCATTTTATAACCAAACTTAGAGTGAAAAAATAAGTATTGGCAAAAGTTGCCCTAGAAAAATTTATTTATTGGAGTGAAAAGTGATATGAAGTTTAAGCCATGGATATCACCATAAACTTAATTTTAATAGAACGGAAATAAAATGAAATCAAAGAAAAGCAAAGTTCGTAAAAAATAGCAAATTTTAGGAATAGTCGATTGCTTGCATTTCAAAGGGAGAGAGCTGAGCGCAAAGTGTTCTCACAAAAGAGTTTCGGCATTAATAGTATAATGTTTTATTTATTGTTTTTTGTTGGTTTTCTTTGTTTTTTTTTTGTTTTTAGGCCATGAATACAATAAAAATTCGTAAAGGCTAAGTAGAACACAGTTTAAATTTACTAATAATAAGAGTTAATAAAACTACTCAAGGAATTCATAAAGCAATATATTAGAAATGAAATATCAATACCAACCTATTTGTAAATTCTCTTAAACTTAGTTAAGCTAAATTAACTCATAGATTTAAAAACACCACATTGAAAAACTCTGAGCATCGGTCTGAGTGGTCTGGCAGGTGTGTTAAAGAAAATCCGCTCAGGTAGTACTTCTTGCATATCTAGAGATGCATGTACGTACATATATACGTATATGCCTGGAAATTTAGAAATAATTTTGTTGACTATAATTCCGAATGCTTAACCTTAAAATTATGCCAGCGCTACATACATATGTGGGTAGATATACACAAGATTAAAAGGCTCCTTAATAATTTTCTAACTATCCTTTGACGAATATATCTCAACATAGTAATCATTGCAAATCAAGTGGCTAAAATACATACAAACTGGCAAAACAAATATCAGATTACACTTTAATGATAAAACAAAAATAGTTTATTTAAAAAAATGTCATAGCTTCATGGTAATTAGCGTATTGACAGCGACTGTAATTGAGGTGTTTATATGTATGCATTTAAGTAAATATATCAAGAGCTTATATTTTTCCCTATTTACTTGAACGATTTACACTATGCAACGAGCACGTTATTTTAGTTTTTGGTTTTATTCCTAAGCTCTCGTCTCTGATTCTCTTAGTAGCTCGCTTTATAAAGTCATTCTTAGATTAGATAACGAGAGATATGTGAAGACAATCCTGCAATCCTGTATTCGTCTAAAATGCCTGAAATCCGAAAAAATCCTTCTAGGGAATATCTTTGAGTAACTGCAGTCCTCAATATTATCTATCTATCCATCCTCATTGTGTGAAGGTAATACTATAGAAAGGCAAATTTTGAGATCCCACCTTTACTAGAGAACAGAACAGGAGTAATAAGGCACTTATCAATTGCGGGAATACTACTTAGCTTGTGTGAAGAAGTTCTGAAAACAGCAGAATATATCACGATTTGTATCATCCTTACCAAATGCTGAAAAAAGATCAGGAAGATGGGCTTTCCATTAGTATAGTGGGCTGGCGCCATCCGAAGTTCAACTCAGCACACAATTTTACGGTGAGATTCCCAAATAATATAAGATGGGATGAGGAACGACTTACACCTCTGAAAGGCGACCATATATGGAATGCCGATGGTTTCAAAGTCGACTAGGTACATGCTATAGAACTATAGCTGAGGCAGTATGCAGATAATGGGCTGACCGACAGATATATTTACTTGTACATACTTTGTGTTGGTGAGTGGGTTTAAGAGAGCACGTGGATTGGTGGTTAGTGCCATGCGAAGTACCTTCACATGCAGGACATATGTTGAGTATGTTGGGGCCAATTTTGGATAGATAAGAGTTTAAACTGCTAGAATGTGTGCAATTCTGCAAAAATGGGACGGACCTAACAAAGCAGCCAAAGCTCATGCTATGCGATGGGTGATGGTTAGTGTCTAAGATGGTAAGATGGAAGTCGGGTGGCGTCAGCTTAAAAAGGTGATAAGGTATTCCCAGGACAGTTGGCGCTACTTACGAGAATGACTTGGGTTTTTCCCGACTAAGGGCTGCTGCCCCAGTGAGTTAGGCCTGTCTAGTGCACTTTACCTCACTTGTATACACTCTCGAACAGCTTGCAGGCACTTCCACCGCCAAGTTAACATCGGTATGTCGTCAACTTAGTTATTGCACCTATTGATGCTGACGTGGCTAATACATGGGTAATGGGTAAAGAATTGGCAGACATCCTTGGCAGGAAAGAGACAACCTAGGAATTTATAGATCAAGATCTACTGCAGACCCTTTGACTAACAACCCTTATTCTTACCAAATATAATGTGAGGATAGACGACATAATCCATTTTCTGATCATTGGAGCGTAATGAAACTTTTAAATTTGGGCGTAGCACATTTTGCCCGGCGCAGGTTGTTTAAACGAAGAGTTGGCCCGAATTTTGCTTCTTAGGATTACCGTACCTAATAGCATGCAGCCTAATTGGCATTATCTGAGGACCTGGCGAGGTTCCTCCATTACGCGTAGATTAGTGAAGATCTGCAACTGAGTAGAGATTGGCTACAATAGATCAATTCTGGTCGCAGGGCTAAGTGAATTGTTCTCTCCTTCTCCAATAAATTTAAACTAATCTAATTGTAATTTAAGCGATGGCAGCAGCGTTCAGCTTGAACTTGCTAATGTTTGATAAATAAACATTTTCATCATATTCTATGGTGTATTTCTTAGCGTTGACAATAGGGTTGCGGTTACACGAAGTGCTTATAAATTTCGGTAACGAAATTTGCCGGTTGAAGAATTATCAAATATCTGGTAAAGTGGAGAATAGACCTGTCAGGGACAGATGTCTTGAATGTAGAGATCTGAATCTATTGAACATATAACGTAACAGTCAGTAGGCTTTTCTATAGCGAGATTTTCTGTTATTCCACAGTTGATAAATTTTTTTCTTCGGTGTCTGAGAATACCTTGGTTGACGATCTAGTACACTCATTGGGTGTTCTTTTAGACCGCTAAAGTTACTATAGCGGGGTCTTTTTTTGGCACAGTAAATTGGATTTTCCTAAAAACTAATGCTCTTATGTATTTCTCAAAAGTACTGCCCAATTTGGAATGGACCTTGTATTTATTTATATAGAAAAACTGCAATATTGCGTAGGTTGCAGCAGACTGCACTGTCTAATTACTAGTATCACCTTATAGTAACGCTTCTAAGGCTACTTGCTTACAATTTTGTTATTATTGTCTACATTATCGACAGTTTGCCTGTGTTATACGAAAAGCTATCGATTCTATATACAATTTGAGACTACTATCTACTAGCTTACTTCTAAACAATTCTTCAAAGAGGCGTGAAACAGGCTGATGTAGCCTTAAATCTCGTCTTATGCAATCTAGTTTTTTTCATACAAATTTAATTAAATTTCACATGTTTACCTACGTTTTCAATATAAGCTCTCAATATAAAATTCATTAATAAAAAATTCAACATTTAACATTTATCCAATGAAATTGTTTTGAATGAATTGATGCTTCTGATAAAAATACATGTAGGCTTATATGTTGATGAATATGAAGATGGTATGAAGCTAAGTTTCCACACATACGAAAAAACTGATATATTTATTTGGTTTGGTTGTAGCTGCAAAGGGTCTACAATGTTATATTTTTAAAACATATGTATGTAAATAGATAGTAGCATTATTTATTATATTCAAATGTTATTTATTTGGCTAAGATAAAAAAATGTCTACTTGCTGCTGTTGTAATTGTTAAAGAGCCAGTTTTCAAATCTCTAAGCTTTTACGTCGAAATACATAAGAATTTTGTAAATTTTTAGCTTCTAAATATCGATTGAAAAAATAATAGGTAGGTACATATGTATTTAATTGATTGCATGGAAGCAAACACAATAAATTAAGTAGCTAAGTATGTTAGTAAATATGCTGAGCGGGTTTTGTAAATACCGTTAGTGTAAATTATGTTAAACACTTTAAAGTAACTAAGCTTTTCGAAGGAATAAACATACCTACATACATATGCACATACATATATAAACGAATATTACACGTGTAGGTGTGCATGTATTGTACTCGCTTGTACCTACATACAAACAGATGTACATACATATGTTTGCAAAGTAAATGGCGCTCTACACATACATAGAGTAACTACATAATCACAGCCTACGCTTAAGCGTCAAAAATCTGACAATAATCAAGGCATAATGAGTATAGGTATTATGACTTGAAGATACATTTAGTTACTAGCATTTGTCTATATATATATACACATACACAGAGACGTTTTAAAATTCATATACACCTATATATATTGCTTAACAAATACAAGTATAGACATACATAGACGGGTATAGACAAATCAGAGCGAAAATTGCATTACACAGTGAAATTATGCTCATAATTCTATAAGTAATATCATATAATCTACGTATACATGTAAATAGTTATGGAGTATGTAGAATGTAGAAAAAGTTACGGTTGCCGTTAAGTTTGCTTGTTATTAACTACGTAGGTACGTGTATGCATTAACATATAATATATGCTTTGGAGTGATACACGTGGCAGTTGCGCATGCAATTAGTTCGAAGGATTTAAATTTTCGCATTCGGCTTGAGCAAGAAACACACACTGGTATACATTTGAATTCAATACTATAGAAATGAAATTTGAGTAGCTGATATGGCAATTAAATTTGTTTTCGGGTATAGCATAAAACTAAAATATCTGCAGAAATTAAATTGCCGCGTAATTTCACATTATGCACGTGTGATTAAAAAATTTTATAATAAAAATATTGAAAATAAACAAAACGAAAAATATAGTAGGTAATAATAATATATGCAAATTCTTAAATAGCTTCATAAAATATAACGAATGCACAGAAAGTAAAATACAATTAAATTTAATAGCAATGAATAAAGATTAGCAGCATCAAAGACTGTAATCTTTTTTAGCGAGACAAATGTTATTTTTTATATTTATTTTATTTATTCAGTTTGAAAGAAAAAATCCATAATTTTAAATTGTCATTGGTATTGTACATAAATAGGGTACAAAAACAAGAAATTTATACATACAGTGTGCCAACTATTGATAAAGTTACCATTAAAATTATATTATTTATTCCTTCGGTAGAAGTGCAATCATAAGTAATTACATATATACATACGTATGAAAAATGAGTGCAAAACACTGCTCTAGCAAAGCCCTAGCTTTTGTACCTATATTGCACTCATCTGCAAATCGATCGAAGCGCCGCACAGTGCGGCCGATTCCCAAAAAGCTGGCCAAAAGTCGAAAAAAAAAGTTTCTAGATAGAGTTTTTTTGTCTTTGGGTTGGCTACAGTAATGCCTTGAGTAGTGAAAACCGTTCATAGCAACGTCCTGTACCCTAAGTATCCTCTGTATTTTCAGTCGCAACGTGGCCTTCGTTTGAGCATCGTATTACTGTCGATGAATAGTGAAAGTTGTACACATTTGAAAGATTTTGTAATGGAGTAAATTGAACAAAACCAAATGGAATCATCTGCGGAAGGTTAGTAAAATACGAGAAATCTTTAGTACATATTAATACCTCGACACAAAATTTTTAGCTGCAGCAATACGTAGATACATTTTTTGCAATTTTTTTATAAAATTTGAGCTTTCAAACTGTATAGTAATACAACGCCGTCATATGCTGCTTTGAAACCTATTAAAGGTTACTCAAAAAAGTAATGGTTACTGAATAAAACAAGATTCAGCTGCTACCACTTGCTACCTTGCGACCCCGAAAACATATAAATTTACATGCATCTTGATTATGTTCTTGAATATACGCTATTTCACGTGAGGGGGTGGCCAATAGGGGTGGAAGGGGGTGGATTTTCAAAATTTTAAGATCAAATTCGTAATCAGCGACCCCGACAACCCCCGAGTAAGAAATTTTGAATCAATTACTTAATATTTTGAGTTTTGGCCAGCTTTTCGGGAATCGGCCGCACAGTGCGCCGTTACGTACATTATTAAGCTGAAACACAGTATTTTGCGCTAGTTCATTGCACGTATTTGAATATATTGCGAAAAGTTAATGGAATATGACCGATAAACTTTCAGGAATTGCCAAGCATAGTCTCAGATATTAACGAAAAAATAAGAAAAAAATCTGAGAGGGCGTGTTTCCCACAAATGAAAAAAAAAAAATCCGAAAATTGGTATTTTTTATTTTGCAAATTTAATTTTTTTTAATTGAAATTGTGTCCTAAACTAAAAAAAAAGGTAAATTAAAATAAGAAGTAAGAATTCCAAAATTGTTAAAAAGAAAAGAAGATATTTGATTTATTTTCCAAAAACAAATTTTCTTCTAAAAATAAAGAAAAAGGAAAGAAATAATAGCAAAAATAATAAAAATTGACATTGAATAAATCCCACTAAGAAACTTTCAAGAATTATGAAGCATAGTCTCAGTTATTAATGGAAAATGTATGCATTTTTTTAACCTAAATAAATAAATAAAAATAAAAAATTAAACTAAAATAATAAAAATTTAAAAATTGACATTGAATAAATCCCACTAAGAAACTTTCAAGTATTATTAAGCATAGTCTCAGTTGTTAATGAAAAAATGTAAGAAATTTGTATACTAAATAAATAAATAAAAATAAAAAATTAAACTAAAATAATAAAAATTTTAAAATTGTTAAAAAGAAAAAAAGATATTTGACTTAAAAAAAACTTTGAAAAAACTCCATACCAACATTTTCAACAATGAACAAATCCCACCAAAAAACTTTGAGGAATTTATTATTATTATTTCAGATATTAATAAAAAATAATAAAAAATCCAAGGAGGTGTACTTTTCCCAAATAACCAAAAAAAAAAAATTCCAAGAAGTTTAGAATAAGGAATAATTTTTACCCAAAATATTAAAAAAAAAAATTTCCTCCTAAAAACAGTAGGTAATAAAAATAATAATAATAAAATTTAAAAATTGACATTGAATTCAAGAATTATTAAGCATAGTCTCAGTTATTAATACTAAATTGATGCAATTTTTATCCTAAAAAATAAATAAAAATTACAAAACAAAAACAAACTTTTGCGACATTGAATAAAACCCTCTAAGAAACTCAAGAATTACTAAGCATAGTCTCAGATATTAATGAAAAAATACGAAAAAAACTGAGGGGGTTTATTTTTCACAAAACAAAGGAAATTAAAAAAATTAAAAATTGAATTTTTTTTTTAATTTTTTGTTTTAATATAAAAAATGAAAAAAAAAATTTAAATTTAAAAATTGTCAAAAAAAAAAAACCGAACCAAAACTTTCAACATTGAATAAATCTCAAAATTATATATTTTTTCAGTTTACTTCTTATTATACTCAGGTCTACAAATATACCAATTATCAGAAAAATTAAAGACTATGCAAAAATTACTTGGATGACTGGACATAGAATCGCCCATACATAACATTGTGAAAAGTCATTAGTAACCTAGACAATCGGCCAGCTTTATAGTTTATATTGTCGGGATTTCAATAAAATAGGGCGCTAGAAAAAATTTATTATTTTCCAACTGTAAGGTTTCGAAGTCTTAACTGTCGGTTTGTGACATACCTCTAATTAACAAAATAAATGCCTATAGTAGAAGTTCCATATCAGTCTTTAAAGATTTTAGTGTTTTCCAAGTTTTTCCAGGCTTTATGTTATAAATTGCAAACTTCATACGATACTTTTAGCGTTTGACTTTTATCCACGGCAGCTTAAAAAGATAACTAAAATCCTACGTATACGGAACGCGATTTCCCAACTGATAAATTATCGACTAAAAAGTATGAATCCAATGCTAATAAAACTTCTCAATTCATAACACTTAAATTATTTTAATTTAAATTACTTTGAATGGATCGCTAAGCGGTTATCGCGCCACCTGAAAACCTCGGTTCCTCCAAACTACAAAATGCTTGTTTATTTGAAGTGAGGCTTGAATTTTAATATGAGGGCTGCCTTTTATTTTTTGCGTCTTTACAACACTTCGTGTGATGAACTGTTTCGAATTACAGTTTTGATATTTTTTTAGCATAAACTTACATCATTTAGAAGCTTTATTTTTTCTTTTTTCAGTGAATTGAAAAATTCATCTCGTGCAGAAGATTGCATTAACGCGGAAAATCTTCGACGTGGATTATCGAGACAGCACTTTTGGCGTTGAAGGACCACACTCAGCCACGAGTTCCAAAATGGACGTTGATCCTAGCAGTATGAATTTTGTGAAGGTCGTCCAAAAACGATTGTGGTGCCAGAAACAATCGATGCAATATCGTCTTGTGACACAGGTGTATCGCGAGATAGATACGTCCTTGCGTATTAGTGAGACCAGCTCAAATTAAGTACTGCATTTGGTTGCTATGAAGAGTTGTTTTCGTCGGATAGCGTACAGCTCTCACATAACGGCTCAAACTGAAGAGTTTTTGATCACGCAAAAGATGGAAAAAATTGGTCATAAGCCTTACAGCCATGTTTTGTCACCTAATCATTTCTTTTTGTTGCCGAGCATTGGAATAAAAAAAAAAACTGAAAAAACTGAGAAAACTGAAAAAATTGCTTAAACAGCTCAATTTGGAGGTTTCCACTTCTGAGTGGCAAAAAATTAGTTCAAGCGAGTGCAGAAGTGTATCGACTTCCAAGAATAATGTTGTGAGCAACAGTAAAACCATTTGCATTATTATTTTACTATGATGTCAATATTGGGCGAAAAATAATATTTTGAATTGGAGACTTTTAGATATGCAAATTCAACCTTTCTAACTCTCGAACGCCGTTGTAAAGGGCGAATTCAAAATAGTATAACTTTTTTTATATTAATCGCAAAAATATTTTTAAAAATGGATTTTAAAGCTGAAGAGTAGTACCTTGCGATGCTGTTGTCGAAATTAAAAAAAAACTTTACCTTGCTGAAAAAAAAATTTAAAAATGGCCAAAATCTGTATTTTTTGACTATTTAACCTCAAATTGCCAAAACTCCTGACGTGCTGGAACATTTTCAAGGTCATATTCGTTTTCAGCACAAAAAAACCTTCAAGAAACACCCATAGCCATTTTAGAAACTGTACCTCGCAGGACTGTGTTATTAGATAAAGTATCAAAAAATGTTTTAGTGCTGCATTTGCTCACACACGAACTATTCATAGCGTTGCCAGAGCGCTAGAAAACCGAATACTAAAACTACAATTTCATTTTGGCTTGAATTGGCGTAAGAAAATACATAACAAACCGGTTTTGGCTACTTAGAGTAAATTTCATTATGGCGAGCTAACTGAAGGTTAACTCAACACTGTGGAATCAAAATTTATTCAATAATAGGTCATACGTTAAGACTTAAAGTTAATTCGCCGCTGTGCAATGCTAGATGTGATTAATTAGTTGACATACTGTATGTGGAGGTCATTTTGTTTGAATGAAAATTTTAAGTCAAAGGGAATAATTTCATATGAGCAAGAAGAAAAGAGATAATTATGTAATAAGCTATTTATTGAAAAGAAAAAAATAATAAGATTAAAAATAAAGCGAATATTTTCGTATACTTGAAAATCGTCTTAGGCAGATCTTTGAAAAGTATCGATTTTGTATGATACATTTTTAAGTAATTTTAAAAACGACTTGCCTTAGGTTATACATATGCATGAATCCATCTGTTAAAAATATTCTTTAAACCACTTGATGATAGAAATTTGCAAAAAGTGAACATAATTTTTTGTAATAAAATATCTAATTTATAAAAAATAACACATTTTCTAATCTACACAAATTTGTGCTTTCTGCCTATGGATGTTCCTAAAAAAACAACGGTTTTCACTTGTTTTAAACAAATCCAATATATTTCGGTTTGGGAGGAAGTTAGCACACTACAACGCTGACATACATACATATATTTTGAACTTTCTTACATCACTAAACATTTATCGGATGCTCTTTTTGTCGTTTATATGTTTTTAGTAAGTTTCTTTTTCTTTGGAACATAGCGGATTTCATATAAAACACATTTTTTTGTTTATATTCTACATACAACGCGTAACAACAACATTCGTTCAGTGGTTTTCATACACATTTATGTAGTTATTACATATACTTACATACATTCATATATAATAATTATAATAACAGTGTTTCAATAATTAGTGTACATCATAGTTTCGCTACATACACATAGTTAATGCTATACATACTTATGTGCATCCATACTACTCACGATATCTACATATGTATGGTTGTACATAGTACCGTTATATCGTAACAATTGATTTCTATGTGACTAATATGCGTTTCGAGTTTTTATTTTAAATGTTTTTTTTTTCATATCCGCAGTGTTGTTGTTTTTACTGATTATCGCTTTCAGATCTTAGCTACTTTAAAATATCAAAAACTGCTTTGGCTAAAATTAATATCAATAAATAAGGCATTTTTTCTTGTATACATACATATACATAGGCATATACATTTTCGTATGCGAGTATATGCATGTAAATATCGCAATATATATCGTAATAAATTCTTGTTAAATATACATTTGTTTTTTTTTTCTCACAATTTGTATAAGCTAAATGAATTTAAGGCTTCCTTGATTCGCATTTTTTACTATAAAATTATGCTAAACTCTAACAAAATACATGCATGCATACCTATTTAGTTAAATAAAATAATTAAGAATAATTGGTGCATAGTCATATGAGTTCATATATAAGTTCCTATGGTTCCGCAGAGGAATAAAGGGAACGTAGTCATGGTCAAGGTAAAGTCGATTCTAAATACATTGCAATGCGTTTTAACTAAAAGTGCACTTTATCTTAATAATGGTCGAGTTAGAGTAGACTTTTGCTGAAAAAAGTCGGTTCTTAACTTAAAATTGCCAAAAGCAGGTACTAGACCAGTTAGCGAACTGTTAAAATTAAATAACATTTCCATCTAAATTGTGTGTAATTTTGCATGAATCTTTCATGTCTGCTCAAACTGCTGCGTTTGAAAACTATGGGCCAATATTTCGAAATTGTTGAAGATGTTACATTGCTTAGATGCACAGAAATGTGTAAGAAAAGGTTCAACTCATTCAAATTAGATGATAACGATTTTTATTCTCGTTGCATGAAAATCAGTACGAGAATATTTCAAAATTTCTGATATTTTTTCCTTTGCCATTTATCAGCTTTTAACATTCCGACTGTTAATATAAGGACAAGCCTACTGATTTATGTATGTTTGTATGTAGCTGAATAAGTGACGGGTTATAAACATAGATACATATCGAGGGCTTATATTCAATATGACCACGAAAATTAGTTTTTTATGGTAACAATTCTTGACTCATCTGTGACTTACGACATTCAATTAAGAAAAAAAATGTTTAGCTCACTTTTTCCCTTAAAATTTTTGACTTATCTGCGGCAAAAATATTTTTGTTTGTGAATGCGAAATGTCTCATTTACACAATTTTTGTAATTGCTTTTCAAATTTACAATGGCTGGACTTAATGAAGAGATAAACGCTTTGAAATGAATCGCAATAGATTACTCAGCATCAGGGGAGAAAGATATCGGACAAATAATAAGTTATTTTACATTTTAATACAATTCTCTAAGCAAGTGAAACTTTACAGTTCATACTTTGTAATTTTTTGTATATGGAAGAAAATACACAACACCGCCGGCAAAAAAAAAAAAATTGTCAGAAATCTGCACGATTATTATAAAAAATTTAATGGATTGTAAAACTGCGCATTCAAAATTTTTCTAAAGATTCTAATTAAAAGATTTGTAATTATGATGCAAATTTGTTGATTTATTTAATTTGCGCAAAGTAGAAGAAAGAGCTATATTTTCATAATTCATAAAAAGAATTATTAACATTAAATAAGAGTTAATTAATATTAAAAGAATTATTAATATTAAAACTTGTCAACAAGTCCCGGTGCCATAGTTATTTAGCGTCCTATATATGCCAAGTTGTTATAAGAGGATAGTTAAAGAAGCACGGGAAACTGTTGAACAAATTTAAAGTAAAATGATAAAAAAGGCATTTTTTTATTTAAGCTAAGATTTTTATGGTTTTGGGATAAGAGACATGGCCTAATCCAAAACTATCGAACTGTTTCTCAGAGTGAAATCCCTTAATTATCTACCAAACGGTGAAGTTAAACTGAAGGTGAATCCCGATGAAGATTACGCGGATATGCCAACTCGTAGCAAGAGATATCCAGCGTTGATAAAGCCAAAACCCTTACATGCTGCTCTGCTGGCAATCAAGCAAAATAAAAGGGAACCAATTGAATGAATTGAAGCCTGTACTTCCATTAGGGCAACACCAACAATGAAAAATTTAAATCAATATGATAATTTTGAAAAGATTTGAATTATTAAATCACTAATCGC
Organism: Anastrepha fraterculus; assembly: GCA_037575425.1. Classification (NCBI taxonomy): domain Eukaryota; kingdom Metazoa; phylum Arthropoda; class Insecta; order Diptera; family Tephritidae; genus Anastrepha; species Anastrepha fraterculus. Next base: position 239,096 of record JAYXIM010045753.1, read on the forward strand.
TACTGTCTTCTCATTTTTTCTTCTTATAATTAATTTAGCAATGGGCAAATTTTGGACAAAATTTGAAAAAAAAAATTGTAAGTGAATGTGCAAAGTAATTACTTTTCTAATTAAAAAAGATCTTTCTATGAACAACAACATGGTAAGGAATAATATCTATACGAATAAAGAGACAGTGTAAGAAGAATAATAGAATGAAATGCGAAACGATTTACCTACACTTTATTAAAACCAGAGCCAGTAAGCCCTGAGCAGCTATTGCTCCTCTTTTCTTAATTGTACAATATAATAACAATTGTATTATTGTACTATTTATTTTCTTTTAATAAATAAAAGAAATAATTAAAAACAACATGGTTTGATTGCAATGGTTGTTTGCTCTCCTGTAAAAGATGTTTTGTTGATAGGCTACATTGAATATAATCCCTCGAAATGTATATATTAAATGATTTACATAAATATTGAATTTCAAGTAAAACACTCAGCATCAATTGCCCACCATTTCTTAGTAAAGAAGCGAGAACTGTCACTTAAAATTTTTTAGAATGATTGCTAATTTAAACACAAAGTTCTGTTGAGTAATTTGCTGTTCAGATTTTTGTTAACTAAAATTGCTTTAGCATCTTTCTTGTTGGGCTATGACTATGCGCCAATGATTCTTGCATAAGTTATCAACTGTAAAACGAATTAGCATTAAAAATTCAAAAACTCGCAAATAAATAAATCCCAACTAGTCGCTTCGAAATTTTGTTAATTTGTATCGGAAAAGTGTAAACGTCCTCAATGTCTACAAAGAATTTTTTCTTTGATATCAAATATAGTATTTTGCGGTAATTAATTAAAAAGAAATATTTTAGTCTGTTAACTACTACATATTAATATACGAGTACAGCGAGAGTGCTTCGCTCTTTTCGAATGCAATATAATATAACAAAGTCAGTCCCTTTATGAGCATTGCATATGTGTTAGTTGCAGGTAAGTCGGTACGTGAAAGCTGGCGCCCCTCTGGGAAATGCGCAAGTTGGGTGTTTTTTTTAGAGGTTAGGTTTTCAAGATGGCACTACTTTTTCGTAGATGGTCTTTTTGACAGCTGTCACTTGATTTATGCTCAGTTTGGTTTGCCATTTCATAATGAATAGACTTACACCTGAACAACGTTTGCAAATCGTGCAAATTTATTACGAAAATAATGGTTCGGAAGACCAAATGTACTAAGCTGGGAATTGACGAACAAATCTTCTACCCACAATGTAAAGGTGTTTCATACCGTTGTATCGCCAAAGCATGAGCGATACCAATAAAATATAGTTTTTTTGAAAGAAATATTTGGGAAAGTTTAGTGAACTTTTAGGCATTAGCGTAGAAGAATTCTGCAGACGCTGGAAATAAATAGAAGGTCTTTCAAAAGTGGCGCCTAGATGTTATTTTTTGGTGGAAATAATCGTTCGAATGAGTCGACAATTTAAAGGTTGGGGAATGAATTCCAAGAAACTGGTTCTGCCGAGGGTAGAAAAAGGACTGGCATACCAAAAACTGGACGTTCTGTTGAGAATATTGCGGCTGTGGCGCAAAGTGTAGCTGAACAACCTTCAACATTGATATCTCGACGTTCTCAACAATGAGGCATTCATGAATCGACTGTTTGGCGGATTTGTGATGCCATTTTGCACATTTAATTGGAAAGAAGTGTATTTTGAATAAAAATAGTGAAACCTCAAAGAATTTAATTTTTTTTAAACATAATCTAGGCGCGTGTTTTGAAATATATTTTATATACATTCCGCAGTTACTAGGTGGAATAAAAAGGCGTCTTTTGAAATACCCCTCATTATGGTTGTGCAAAGAGAATAAAGATTTTTCGATAAATCTTGGCCAAGTAAGCTAAGTACAAAAATTAATGTGACCGATCTTATTCAAAACTATACCAAAGTATTATAAATGTTACTAGTTATAAATATGATTTTTTTAGAGCGATTTCTTGCGAAGTGTGCGAAACACATCATTTGCTCGATCTTTTTAAGTTTCAAGCTTTGAAAACAAGAATTTAAAAATATTTATTGTAATACTTATTCTTGGTATTTCAAAAGCTAACAAGAAGGATAATATTATCCTTAGTCTTTAGAGGCATTGCACTCAAAGGATTGTACTACCAAGGCTGATATTTTCATCTTACAACAAATGTATTTAATCAGTACAAGGAGAGCGTCCATATTTTAATTATGTATAAATCAACTCACAGTCGCAACCTTACACACCTGTCCAGCAAGCAGTGCAGAATGGTCCATGATTCGCATCGCTGACCAACCGCTTCTCCTCCGGCTCCTACAACCTCTGAAGCTCAACCAGTCGGGGCATCACCTTCTTAAATGAATAAGGAATTAACGAGGATCGTTAAGAAGGCTGGGCTTAAATATATGTAACCTCATGCTGTTTAGGTACTCGTTCACGAGAATTAATTTCGATAAAATTTGGGCATGCCGGCAAGTGGTGGTCAGACGATACCAGTGGTCAAAGAGTTTCTGTGACAAAAGTTGGCTCTTGTGAGTGCCGCAGCTGCGTATCACTGCTGGCTTCGGACCAATAACTCTCTCCGCCAATGAGAATCCAAACCAGCTCTATTTCTTGTAGTAGCGGTCACTTTGGGAGCTTGCCACAAAGAACTGAGTAGTACTGAGTAAATCCTGAGTGCACTCAATACATAAGAACCACATAATAAGCTAAGGGAAAACACGGCCTCAACTTGTCCGATTCTATTTTATAACAAAGTAGATAATTTTGGATAATAGAGAACTTTGAGGAATAACGGAGAGTATGAAAAGCGACAAAGGACATGTTTTCTCAAACTTTGAAGTTATACACTCAGTGTAACTTCTAACGCGTTCTACAAAAGTTTGCTAAAATCTTACCGCATGTAAAACGTTGCATAATGGTTAAAAATCGCAAAGCAATCTTCAGTCCTATGTTTTCGTGGGCTTGAAATCGATGTGTGTACAATATTGCAACCATGTTTCAAACTGCTCAATTGTCCACGATTTTTAACCATATGGACTGAAGTAAGTGCGTTTTCTTATCTGCTAGCAATGTAATAGGCAATGCAACGTTTCCCAACGGTGCGTTTCTAGCAAGCTACGACGGCTCGAAGTACATTATTTTGATTTTCTCATAGTTCTCAAAGCTGTAACTGCACAATTGAAATAATGCTATTTGACGCTACAGGTATTTACTCCGATAATCCATCAAAGTGGATTCAGTTAGTTTTTCGGTTGAAAACGCGTGAGCAAAATTTATACTGAAATATATGATACCTACACAAATAGTTTCATTGCTCATAAATGTGAAAGACTTACACGTTTCTTTAAGAAAGATTTGTACGTTTCTTTACGTAGTCAACCATTTGTTTGCTCAGGTTCGGTATCCAACCTACTTTCAGGTTAGGTGCTGTCTACGAAATCGGGAAAATTGCACTGCAAAATGTGCTTCAATTTTTTCGTAGTGGTCCAACATGTCACCAAGTGAAGCAACTACTACCAGGATGGTACTCGCACCATATTTAACTATTTCTTTAATCTAGACGCCTTTACATGGACTGCCCAGAGTGGCGCCAGCAATCTTGTTCACCGTTGGATTGAATGCCAGCGTACGCATTTCTAGTCGTCCCCCGTATATAATATTGGTCTCTGACTGTGTGCTGATCGTGTCGTAATTTTTTTTACCGTTAATACGAATATATCTAGGCATTCGATTTTGTTTGTACACCTAATAATTACGCTTGTCGAAAGTATGTAACATTTCAAGTGCTGATTTAGTTGATTTCTAATTTTAGTTGGTTTTATATTTTAATAGAGCATACATCGGAGCTCGGAATGCAAAACTTTCAACATTAGCGAAAACCAAATGAAATTTCACTGAAACATAAAATTAAAATACATACTTATATGTTTATATTTAATGTAATTGCAGATTTCAAAGGCAAATGTAAGGAGTAAAAATTGGGAATTTATTAGTTAGCTAAGTAAGATTTGAGCGTAGTTAAAACCATTGTCCCTAAACGCGAGTTAATAATGTGTGTGTATGCATGAGCATATGTGTGTGTATAATGCCCGTATGTGTGGGAATGTGTTCTCTTATGTACAGTGAGTGTTAATGAAAATCGTACAACTATTTTTTTTCTTTGCAATTTTTTTCTTGATTAGTACTTTATAAAAATATGGTTTATATTCTAAGAAAAAATATAACTTGAAGTTCTTATGTTTTTAACATCTTAAGAAAAAATAAAATAAAATAATTGTATTAAAAAAAATAAAAGAAAGACCGATACAGTTCCTAGAATTTTTTTCGCGCATGGACTTCTGTTGTACATTCAATTTTTGTATTAGGCGGTGAGAGCTTGAAGTGACTACTGTTCACGAAAGAGGGAATGCAGAATCCGATAATCGGCTTGCAGCGAGTTTGAAATAGTCTACTGATTGCTGACGTAACAGGGAATGTGACAGCGCTTTGTTTACAACAGTGGTCGGCAGAAACTGATATTGTGTTCGTCATGTACAGTAAAATCATGCCCATTTTACTTCATTGCCATCTGAACAACGACTGATTGGAAATCAGTCACTAAAAATTTTATTTTCATTTCATTCGCCTCTCTCTGTGACAAATCCACTATGACTGTTACAGTCAAAGTTACGCTCACAACTTTGTTTCGAATGGCCAAAGCTTGTAACACATCATCGGTGACTACCTTTGATCATTTACAAGTTATGAGGATTTTCGATGACAACCTGCCATATTTTCTAAATAGAAACAACAATTACATAACGTGAACATACGCGTGTAAAGTCTTCAAAACTTTCACTTCAAACTTTCACTACGTTGTGCCAAAACCGGATTTTCTGAAAACAGCGCAAATATTGAAAAAAAAAAAATTATGTAGCTGCACAACTTACTATTTAACTCACCGTGAATGTAGTGTGGATATTTATCAATCGAGACTAGAAAGCTTTGCTTTTGTTCATGTATTAGTGTGTGTGTCTGTGGATGCATACGAGCAAATGTGTTTGTTGCAATGAGCACGAAATACACGGCAACACTAATATTATACAGCTTAATATATATGTATGTGTGTGTAGCCCTGGGACTCTTTCATAAACGAGTTAATCACAATAGAGATTTTGATATTTGTGACATATATTCATACGATGTAATGAATTCATATATTTGCAGGCTTGTCTTTCACTACATACATTGGATTGGCAAGTGCGGCGCGAAGGGATGAAGAATATTTTACTTTTTAATTTACATATGCACGTATTTACATATGTCTACAAGATATGATACGAAATGACTGATTATGTGACTTTATGAATCCTTTTGCTACTTCGCAACTTTATTACCTTACGTTGCCTTAAAAGATTATTTATTCAGTGAAAATCTCCTACAGAAATATCTAAACATGACTTTGAAATTGTGGAAGTTCTACTGCTGGTTACGCTAAATTCACTGAAAACGGAATACAGGCACCCGTGATAATTGCTTTGGGAATATTCGAAACCGTGATATTGCGCTATGCTTTCATAACCGGGCTTATACGCTTGAAATTTATGAAATTTGATAATTCAGAAATATTCTAGTAATAAAGCTGTTTCACACGGCAATCGGTTCTGGGTAACCGGAACGACCAGGATTTATGTCCGGCCAAAGACTGTCACCTCAGCCGCGTTCCCCGTGTATGTATGGGGAATGCTTATGCTGCTACAGCAACAACAACAACAATTAATTAAAATTAAGCAGTTTGTAATTGAAATGCATAATAATTATTGTTAAATCATACATTTGAAATATTATTACGCTTATTCGCTTCAATGGAAATTTCAATTTCCTTTGTCACCCTCTTGAGAGCGGCTACATTTCTCACCCTATTTGATGGCGTTGGTATGTTACTGTGGAATTTCTTTTCCTATTTCCAAATTAAGCTCAAGTCTTGAATTCTAAATTTAATAGTTTTTATTAAGAAAATAAAAGTGAAATTAAAGGTTTCCGTCACATTCTGTGCTTCGAATCATCTGTCCGTTGGGGGTACTGTTCTGTTTCTCTTCATTGTACTAAAGTTCGTCAAATATGCAGGATTACATTTCAGTTAAAGTTTAAGTTTAAAAATTTCTTTCCCTCCTGGTATTCCGTTATCCACCTGTTTTTGCTATGCAAACTATCAGACCCCAGTCCTCTCCCTCTGTCCTTATAAATATAGTTTGTGAGTATGAATTTGTGTTTCGGAATATGAATGAAAAATGTTTTCTACGCATGCCATAATACACATCATCCATGTGCGCTAACCTTGCCAACATGTGCCGCCTTAACTATTTAGTAATTTCCTACAACTTAGATTACGTATAACTATCATCCGCATTTTCATAAAAAATACATACATAAGTCTCTATAATTGTATGTAAAATTTATAATATTACATATATTACTATAAAACAAGTAGTTCATACTTGCAGCCTAATTTTTTTGTGTATAAAATATTTTCAAGCCTTGGAATACGATAATCATTTATTTCAATACACTTGATTTCATTTTTTATTTTTATTTTTATTATATTTGTTTGGTGTTCGGTAAATGGAATGACATTTATGTGTTAATTACATACTTCGCGTTTATTTGTATGTAAGTATATACATATATAATTAACTATTACTAAATTCACTATGAACAGAAATAACCGCTTGCAAAAAATTCAAGTTGTTGCATTTTGCTTTTGCAATTCTTCGATTTGAGTGGAAAGCATTTTCATGGAAGAATAATTGTTATAATGGAAGCGTACGCAGGTACATACATATAGTAGGAGTACACATAACGCATATGTGCACATTTGTATGCATAAAAAGCGCGCTTATGCATTTTTCTACGAACGACTATGCTCACGACGAGTATATATGTAAGTGGTAACGATTTTTTGCTTGAGAGTTTAGTGCCATCTCAGCATTTTAATTCAATATTTCATTAACTTCTAGTACATACTATTACTTTTTTCGCCTTTTTTACACACTTTTGTAGTGTTGTAGCGATCAAACACTTGCTATACATTCACAAGTAAAATGCTTGGCGAAACTTAAGTGCTCAAGTTGATACTGGCAAATACGTAAGTAAGGTAAGTAGGTAAGTAAGTTGGTATGACTCTATACGTAGGAGTATACAGAGATTAGCATTTAACTCAACAGGTTTGAAACTCTTTAACACATTTCTAGTTTTATTACCGTTTGTATGTGTGCGTGTTTGATGTAGCATTACATGGAAGTTCTAGTTGCGTATAAGAATATGTGTATATGTGGGTGTAATGTGTTCACTGTATGAGATTGTGTGAGTGTAGATGTTGTCATGTTCATAGATATTTATTACTACAAACACTTGTCTTTGCGCGCTTTTTCAAAACACTTCAATTCTACTTATAGTTTGTTTTAGTATTTGTTCGTTGCTTTGTATGTAAGTATGCAGTATTGGTATGCAGATGACTGCTAGCAGTAGACGTAACGATAGCTGTTTGTGTTGTTGTTGTATCAGCAGCATTACGGTTGATGAGAGTAGCCGTTTACGTTTGGGCTGAGTTACTACGAGTGAAAATTATCTACTGTCCTCATTGTCGCTGGAACTGTTCTGATTTTGTGCCTCACGTTCCTCCAATAGGCTGCGGTTTAGTTCTTGTATGCGTGCTGAGAGCGCGCGTCGGCGTGGCGTACTGAACGTTGGTGGTGGTGGTTGTTCGATTAAAGTATTCTTCTCTCCTGTTTCAATAAGCGGGAGGTGCAATTAAGCGGTTTCCGGTAAATTGTGACCATCAGCAGGTGGCAAATGGTGTCAGAAGAAGTGCGACGAAAATTAAGTGTGATTTTAGGCGCCAACAGTGTAAATGGCGAATGATTGCATGACCACCGGCCGTTTTTATGGTTTTTGTTTTTATATTTTTTGCAGGAAAATTTAAATTGGTTTACAATTTTTTTGTTTGTTTTTTGATTAGTAGTTATAATATAACAGTTTTTTGTGTGTGGTCGATGAGGCGTCATTATTAAATATATTTACAGCGTGTTTTCGACGAGAATTGATATATATTTGTGTTTTTGTTTTTTTGTGAGTTAAGTATACGGGAGTGTAGGTGTTTGTAATGATGATGCCAGTGGTGGGAATATTTTGTTGTTGGCCATAGCAGTGTGTTGATTTTGTGCGAAATGATGATTATGGTAATTTTTTGTTGCAGTAGCAATGTAAGTGATATTCAGTATGAGCATAACGATGATGGTGGTTGGAAGCGAAGTTCGCAATTATGAACGTTTTGCGCAGAGAAAGAAGGAAAGAAAAAGAAAGAAGATTTTACAGTTTTTTCTTTAGTGAAATGATAGCTTTTCTTTACACATACACTTAATAAATTTGGTTGTGTAAATGCATGTACTATCTAACTACTTATACAAATGTACTATATTTTTTTATTGTATTTTTTTCCAACAAAAAGCCGTATTCGGCAATAGAACAGCGCTAGTAGAGGAGCAGTCGAAGCGGGGTGACGGTGTGGCGGTGTATTGTGTTGATATTCAGCGATTTATTTGTAGCACTATTTTTATTATTATTACTGCACAAAAGTAATATTGCCTTAGAAATGTTTTTTAAAAAATTCTATAAGTTGGAAATTATTAAGACAATAGGACTTACAAATACTGGGTCTACTATATCGAAAACTATTAAATGTTATTCAAAAATGCATGAAACGTGACTACAAATTTTAACTTTTTCTGAAATTTCATATTTGTAATATTCATGCAATTAATAATTCTATTGAAAATGAGGAAAATTATTGTAACTATCACGAAATTTTGATTACTTTTTATTTTACGCAAGTCATGAAAAATATCAGGAAACACTATTTAGTTCATACCAATTTCTTATTCTAGCTCATAATCTACTTGGGTTCATCTAAAGTACCAGATTTCACTCAACAAATTCAGCACTTGAAAATCGCATACTCCTTTCTCATTTTTAATGCGGGTTCACGTATGAAACGGTCAAAGGGTTTATGTATGTATAGTATTGGCTTATAGAAAAATTAAAAAAAAAACCGAATTAATTAAGTTGCTACTAAATATCGGCTATTTTTCAATTTTATTGAAGTGAATGCCAACTAGAAGTCAAAGCCGAAAAAGGGAGTCTAAGAGGAACAAGAAAAATGTACTTCTTATGTAATTGTTGGGACGCATAATTAATTTTGACGCATGTATGTAAATAAATAGAACTATGAACTGCCTGCAAAAGCAAACAAAACGTATATGCAGACACACAACGCAATGAAACAAATGTTTGTAAATAAACTCATAATAAACTTGAAGCGAAAAATCGCCAATTATGATTTACATAAAAATTAACTAATTATTCTAGTAATAATTATAATAGTAAAATCATAGTAAGTTTATGTATTTCAATTCTCTATATCTCCTTCATAAAGTCTAGGATAGATTTATTAATATTGGCACATTGTGCATATACATACATATCTACATGTACACTATATCATAAAATATAGACCTACATATGTATATTAACCATTTCTTTTGTGTTATTTACAGCAGCTACTGGCCTTTGGCGTCCTACATAAAACTGACGCTATGTGGGCCCATGTTGAATTCCGTGTACTTAAAAAAATATAAAGCTTTTTGCATTCAAATATTTACAGAATTTCGTGTCATTGCTTTAGGAAGTTCTAATCCACATAGCTTTCTCTCTGCTCTTTTGTCCGAAAAAACTACGTAAATCAAATGAAGGTGCTGGAAAAAAGTAGCTACAATATTTAGATACCACTTTGCGCTTCATCCTAATACAGTGGAACATATTCGTTTAAGAGCACTTCACTTATTTCAGAACTTCCGAAATGCGATTTAGAGTCCTCTATTACTTTACAGAAACTAAGCGCAATACCTAAAGGAAAATAAAGACTTGGGAAAGAAAAGTATTCAACTGACTTTTATTATATGTAAAAGCAAATACTCAAATCGCAAAATTAGACAACTAATTAAGCTAGCTGAGTCTGTCACCTGCCTTAAAAAAGTTATGTTGCAAACAAACATTGTGAAAAAGACGATAAAATACAAGGTAAACAAAAATAAGTCAATGTTACTCAAACACAAAAGAAAAAAATAATAATCTGCCAGTATTGAAAGATCATGTATCCTGTGTGTATTTTGCGAACGACCCTTTTGATTAAATGGAAGCAGTGGATTTCTCGATACCTGTTGCAACTAAATACTCGATATTTTTTACCCAAAGTGAGTAGTTTTCATTTAATTTAATTATTTCTCAGGAAAGCGCATAAAAGATGGAGCTCCATTTGTTCATGTGCTATTTCGAAAACGCTTTGGCCCCAATACAATATACCAAGGACTCAGAAAGTCCTTTGGACTCCTCGCATTCGATTTCCAAACTGGTAGCTGTAGTTACCGGTCACTGCACAGTCGGCACACATGCGGAAAAGCTAGGTTTATCATTTAAAGGAGACTGTTGAGCACTTTCTCTGTAAATGTCCGGGTTTGGCAGTTAGACGAGTAAGGTCACTGGGTGCTCTTTTCTTCGACAGCCTGGTGCGGTGCGTCCACCTAAATGCTATCATTCTTCTCTATTATGGCGTTAGGGGTAGTCGGAATTAAACAAAATTGGAGTTTTTTGCATTTTATTAAAGTATAATATTTTAAAAATATTGTATGAAAATTTGAAGTGAATCCGACAAATACTTTTCGAGTTATGCAACAATTAACAAAGGACGCTCAGGCGCTAGCAGCAGCTACAAGCAACCGACTTCTCGGCAAAGCTTCAATCAACTAGTATGGAAAATATGCCCAAAAACGGTAAATACTAGTTATACTATCGTACAAATTGCTGCATACATAGTTACTTGTATATTCAATGAAGGTATAAAGTCATTATTGGTTATAATGAATACACTGCGACTTAATTATGGGTCTAATTCCCATCGGTATGCTGAAAAAATTGATGCTGCACATATGAAAGTGGCAGATAAGCACGCTAACGATAACACTCGAGAAGGCATAATGCTACGAAGGCAACAGCAAATCGATTTTTTGGAAGGTGCTATGACGGCTAAAGAACTATTATATGGCCCAGAAATAGATCCCACAGTGTAAGTAATTAAATAATTCATATAACTCTACATAAATCGATAGCAAAACTTTAAATGCATTTTTCTCAAAACTATGTTTTTTGAACTGGTGATCACTGTAACTTAAAAGCCGCTTTGTAGATTTCAATAAAGTTTATACTGCTTTTGAAAAACATAAAAAAACTCGTGCCTGATCAAAGGATTTTTTTTTTAATTGCCGGTTTTTTTTCTCGAAAATCTGTTAATTTTGAAAAAAAGGCTTCGATCAGGCACAAGATTATCTATTAATAAAACTAATTTCTCTTGTCTGATTGATTTTAGATGAATCTCCAAGGACTTGAGATTATCACCGGAAGGGACTTCTGGAGAGAAGATACGGGCTCTACACAAACACCGATAACTGTTACAATTATTATTTTTTTATAAATTTTGCTAAATTCAAGTCGAAACATGACGTACTAACGCTATATTTTTACTTTTGTAAAATAAAGCAATTGACTAGCAAAAAAATTATTTAAAATCATAATGTTTTCGGGCCTACCCATAACTCCTCTGGCAGGCTGTAGATATCTGCCTGTTGGAGGTCTCAAAATGGTATTGAAACGGCGCATTAGTGCTACTTGAGGAGTAACATACTGGCACTTCAACTATTTCACCTACCTACCCTAATAGTTTTTAAAGCGGCCGCCGTAGCCGAATGGGTTGGTGCGTGTCTATCATTGGGTAGTGCCCCGGACACGAAAAAGTGTTTTTCTAATAGCGGTCGATATTTATTCAGTACTCAATACTTTATTTCAATGCCAGAATCAAGTACTCGTAAAAGTATCGATGTCAGGTTGGGATCGAATGAATCACTAAGCACGACTATAATCTTTGTTTTCTGCTTTTGAAGAATAAGTTTTCCGCACTTAGAATACTCAGATGTGTGATTTGATTTTGTGACTGACTTTAATTAAATATAGTTGTTGAGTACTGTTTTTAACCTATGGAATTTAATATTTTGTAGTGCAAATTTATTAATTAGATTTTTTACGGTTCCAATAAAACAAAGTTTTCTCACAAAGAATAAAAACAAAACGATTTCCATGTAAAGTGCACCATTTTATCAGCACAGTTAACTCAGCAAGTATAATAAACGTAAATATATAGAATATTGTCTGCGCTCATTTTCATGGTATTCTATTTATTCAGTCCCTCGGATATATAATATATATATAATTGGCGCATACACCCTTTTTGGGTATTTGGCCGAGCTCCTCCTCCTATTTGTGGTGTGCGTCTTGATGTTGTTCCACAAATGGAGGGATCTACAGTTTCAAGCCGACTCCGAACGGCAGATATTTTTATGAGGAGCTTTTTCATGGCAGAAATACACTCGGAGGTTTGCCATTGCCTGCCGAGGGGCGACCGCTATTAGAAAAATGTTTTTCTTAATTTTGGTTTTCTCTGTGAATTCCGAATGGTAGTCACGCACCAACCCATTCGGCTACGCCGGCTGCCGTCCCTCGGATACCGGGTAAAAAAAAAGGAAATCAATGAATTATTAAGTACCTAATATTTTTATTTTTCGTACTTTTTAAAATTAGTTGTAAAAGTAGTAAATGCAAGCTTATCCCGGGTATGGGAACTGAAAAATTCCGATATCCAGTGATCCCGGGACTGGAGTGCCAAGTGAATATATACATAGAAAACTTGAAATGGTCGATGTTACCCCACCTACCGTACTCTTCCGGCGTTGTACCATCCGACTATCGCTTTCTTTCGATCGCTGACACGTGCTCGGGCTGATCAGCATTTGCAGAAGTAAAAAAAAAAAAGTGGAATGCAAAAAAATAATCATGGATCGCCTCAAAAGGCATACGGTCCAAAATTCGTGCGCTACGCGGAAGATGAGAAAAGGTAGTGGAAAATGACGAGCAGTGCTGTGAAACGCAAATATATAAGCACTTTACTAAAAACAGCGGTAGTAAAGTAGCTTTTTTATTTGTTAAATTTAAGAATATGTAATTACTTATTCACACGTTGAATTTTATTATAATATCTTAAATACGTTTTGCTTCACGTTTTTGCTTTCCTTTTTCAACATAAAACTGTTGCGCGTTTAAATGAATATGCGCCATTGTTCTGCCAATATTTATTTATATAAGCAAAATATTTTTAATTATATTAATATTTTATTTATTTACATATATAAGAATTATGTTAGTAAAAAATTGACTTTCTTTTATGAAATATGTCTATAACCTTTTGTCATAATCTTAACATTTTTTGCTTACTACTTACTTTTGAAAACATTTTGTATTTTAGTTTCATTTTGGTGTATTTCTCCATTCCCTAAACAAGGGTTGCTTAAATCTTAAGCAGTTCTCAAGAAAAGAGTTTGCTTGTATATGTTACCATAGGGGCCTTATTATTTGTCCTTCTCTCTACAAGACGCGGCAGAAGAGTTCTATTAATGAAGTGATACTATTAAATGTGAGACACACTATCTGTTGTTTTCATTATTTCTCCTAAAAATGTTGCCAAAAACTATTTATTACCGAATAGCTGATTACCTCTAACTTCGGCGCTGGCTCCAAAAGAAAGGTGCCCCTGCGCCCTTGTATGTTGTCGATGTAATAAACTTATCAGATAGATTTCAAAATTTTAACTAAACTTTTGTCTAAAAGTCTCGAACTGTTCTATAACAAGATCCAATTAACTCAGCAATTGAGGCCAGATGCCAATTTATTCGTTTCAATTGGTCAGATTGTGCTTCAAAGTAGTTCGAATTGTACCGCGAAATTGGCGGAAAAATAATACTTCTGCCGATGTATATAACTGCCAGCGTGTGATTGCTCACCAGCTGCTAGAAACATCATATCGGTCAATTCTTTGCATCACAGGGTAGCCAACAAGATGATCAAAATTTGTAACTGATTCACCTAAAGTCCCAAAAGTCCTTAGGTTTAAAAATGGAACTGAAATCTTCGCTGTAGATTTGCTTTACAGATATTTTGTTTATATAAGAAATACATTTATAAATTAGCTAAAGAAATGGGATTTTTTTGGAAAGAAAATTATTTAAATTAATTATTAAATTCAGTATAAAATGTATATGGACCGATATTTTTTAATCGCACCATTTAATATCCCTCCACAAATGTAAAAAATATTATGACCAATGTTTTGTTGAAAAAATATGAACTGAAAACACAGAAACAGAAATTGGAAAAAAATGTTAATAATTAAAAAGACAAAAATATTTATTTCATTTTTTTACGTTTGGTATACGTTTTTGGACATTCATGAGGGGGAGTTAAAAGATCAGATTAAATACTATATGTAGATCTGTAAATATTTTATACCAATTTTAGGGAAATGTGCATTTTCAATGGTAGTTTTCAAAGCTAGTAAATATTAAAAAAGAAGTAAAATTAGATAAAAAAGTAGGTATCTCATTTTTTTATATATTTTTTTATATTTGTTTTTGGGCCATCCTAATGTTCTTACTTACTATATCTACATATTACCATGATTGTTTGAGAGCTCCCATAAGCGGTCGCTTATGATTGTATTTTATATATTGTTTTGTAAGTCCCGTGAAAGTGCCTAAAGGCAAAGTAATGAAGCGCCGGACGGCAGGCATAGCAATGTGATCGGCAGTTGTCAAAATAACAATCAGCTGCTTGTCAATTGGATTTAATTTTAAAGTATCAGAGAGTGAATGAAAATAAGTAATTCAATAATTTTTGTAGTATAAATTATGTGGAGTTGAATAAGATATTTGCACGGTTAGCTGAACTTAATAGAATTAATTGAGATGTACAAATTACTTTACTTTCAATCAAAGCAACTTGTTCCGTAGCGCTTTTTGATAGTTGCTTCATAATTTTTGCTTTCTCGTTTTGTTTCGGCATTTTTAGTTCTCAGTTTAAATTGTACTTGTCTACGAGGGTTGCTTTTAAAAGCGTCACCTTTGCAAAACTATGTGAGACGAGTTGTAATTCAATATTTTTTATTTGTTCTTTTTCCAGTGAGTTGAAAAACTCATCCCGGCCAAAAGATGGATTTAACTTGAGAAATTTTTCATGCGATGATTTGTTCGATTTTTAATGTGGATTTCACGGCAGGAGTGCATTAATCAACTTATTATGACTGTTGGCGTTGAAGCACCACACTCAGCTACTGTGGAAAGCTGGCACAAATAATTCCACACGTTCAATATTTTAGAAACATGAATTTGATGATTGCTCAAAAAGAGCTCGTGTCGATTGGTTTAAAGAAATGTTGCAGAAATTAAGCCGCGGTGGGTCAAACTACGTTTTGACATCATAAAAGGAGATGGACTTTCAATTTATGCATATGAGTCGGGAACAAAACAGTAAGCGACGTATGAGTGCTCCAAGACGAGCTTAATCTAGCAAAAGTCGCGGAAGAAGCACCTCAAAAATTTGCTCACTAGAGAAACTTGAGTGCCCGCCGTAGCCGAATGGGTTGCTGCGTGACTACCATTCGGAATTCACAGAGAGAACGTAGGTTCGAATCTCGGTGAAACACCAAAATTAAGAAAAACAATTTTCTAATAGCGGTCGCCCCTCGGCAGGCAATGGCAAACCTCCGAGTGTATTTCTGCCATGAAAAAGGTCCTCATAAAAAATATCTGCCGTTCGGAGTCGGCTTGAAACTGTAGGTTCCTCCATTTGTGGAACAACATATCAAGACGCACACCACAAATGGGAGGAGGAGCTCGGCCAAACCCCCAAAAGGGGTGTACGCGCCAATTATATATATACTCGTATATATATATATATATATATATATATATAGAGAGAGAGAGAGAGAAACTTGAAACAGTGAATTATGAATTGTGAAATTGAATTTAGGATAGGTCGAGCTAAGGAGCACCAAGAGATTTGGTGCTAAAACACTCAGGCTAAAAAAGCCCATTGTATTTACAGCTGCAGAAAAAGGGTAGATAGTCAAGGAGGAAAGGAGAAAAGTGTCAGAGAAAGAGATAGGAAAGAATAGAGACAGAGACAAAGGTAATTAGTCCTGTTTGAACTTTCCAGATTCTTTGGCAAATCTGTAAATATCCTCCAGTTTAAGAGAACGAATATTACTCATTCTAACGACAACGGAACCCATGAGTGGTACACAATTATTTGTTTGCCAGAAGTTTTCGGAGAATTAATGCGTGCTCTCACGTATCGGCGAACACAAACGAGTTTTTGAGCAATCAAAAGCGAGAATTAATGGACCATCCGCGTCATAGCACCAATTTGGACTTAGTGATTTCTCTTTGTTCACGAATATCAAAAATAAAATGCCTGAAAAGAGTGAAGAAATCGAAGGCCTTACACAGCTCAATTTGGAGATATCTACTTTTGAGTGAAAAAAATATTTTGAAAATTGGATCAAGCAAATATACGAGTATAAATCAGCCGGTGGAAAAGAGTATTCTCACACTAACAGAAACAACACAAGGACGTTCACAGTAAAATACACATGCCGAAGTGCCAACTAACAATCAGCCAGAGTAAAGAAGTTGGTGCGAGTACCCAATAGTTTAGTCGGGGCTATAAAGTAACTCATTAGGTAACTAACCAAGTGATTAGTTGATGTCTGCTAGTTTTTCCCTAGGCTGTCCTAAACCAATACTGATTCCAATCAATGATGTGTTTATCTTTCAAAGTATTTAATTCATTACCCCTTCCGAATATGCACTAAAAATCAACGATACGAACACATATATACATAAGTAGTAGATTTTAACAAAAAATTTTGATATTTATTTTACATTTTTACTTACACATACTTACATACTTACACATATTTACTAGTATATAAAAGTAAATTAACTGCTAGTAAAAGTGAAATTAATTATAAAAGAGTAATCTGTTTGGTGTATAGAATTCGTAAATGCTGCAAAATGGCTATTATTTTTAGAAATCGGTTTGTATGTATGTACATAAGTTTTAAATCTTACATCTACATTGGCATAGGTATAACTATATGAAATTATTTGCAACGCGGTGTGTAAGCAAAAAGTGTTTTTTCTTGCTGTACAAAGCTCGACATAAGAAGAATGAAAGAATTACTCTAATAATGTAGTCACCTGCGATTATAGCGCTTAATGGTTGCTTTCCTATATTTGGCGCTTTTTGATTTTTACCTTTCGGATGTACGACATTTGTTTGCTTGCCTACAAGATACATAAATATGTACACAGTAAGTATGTTCATAAGTTTTGCTTACTTAAACTACTGGTGCATATAGACACATATGCAAGTAAGTATATACATATGTACATATGCACATATGTACCGTACGTGTAAACGCTTAAGTACGCTTTAGGGCGTACTTAATTGCCCTGAGTGATGTCATTTGCACTTTAACTAAGTTCGCTTTGCAAGGAATAAAAAGGAAGAGAAGCGTTTTGCACTTGAAACTTAGGTAATCGACTGCAACGCTGCTTGAAGCCATTTTACTATTTTTTGTTTTTGTGCTTAGCTACAAATGCTTTTTCCTGGCGTTTTTTACCAGTTGTGTTTTTGTTTTGTTTTGCTTTTTGCTACTTTTTATGCTTATGTGTTTGTATATGCAAATGTTTGTTTGCATGTGTGTGTATGTGTTTGTGAATTTCCTATAGCAAGTGATTTGGCACTGTTTTATTGCTTGTTTGTTCTTTGTTGTTGCTTTCTTGATTGGTGTTGGTGTTTACCTAATGGTTATACGCTTAACGTTGGCTTACGGTCACATTATACCAACTTAATGCCATGTTAATGCGATGAATAAAGTACAAAGGCATTTGCTTAATTAAAGTGATTGGTAGGCAGGCATTCGGGTAGGCACATTTTGATTGTATTTTTTTCCGCCAATGTGTCATAACTAATGTACAGCACTGTATAGTGTGAATGGTCAATGGTGTCGCTGAGTTAAGTGTTGTCATTTACTATAGGCGTATAAATATATTGGTTCAGTGTTTTTCCCAAACTTTTTCTATTACTACAAGTGGACTAAATTTATTGACAAAGAAGCGTTCTAGTGTATTAAATGCCACATGGTACATTTGTCGGTTCTGGTTAGTTTCAGAAAAAGATAATCTTTATAGAATTACATATTTGCTATTGGACTTGCCCCATCTTATCCTCTACTTATCGCCAGATGGCTCACATTGCTTGTGAAATCGCATGAAGTGTTTGTCAGAGATTCGGCCACTGAGTTTTAAAAAGTATTGGAAAATAGTTTTTTTTTTTTTGTTATACCTATGAAACCGGAATTCAGCTAAAGATGGCCCCAGGCTACCTATGCATTATTTTTGAATTGCGTCAAATGAATGCTTTTTTTGGACTACTGCCAACGATTTGCAGTTAACAACATCGCAAGCTTATCACAACAGCACAGTTTGTCGAATTTGGTGTTTTCAAATTAAAATATAAGAACTACATTAATTTCGACATATTTGTACTCTAGTATGAGTTCCTAAAACCAGATAAAAGAGTTACAGGTCCACACTAACGGTCAAACTGAGACGTGCTTAGCAGCGAAAACGCAAAAAGAATCAAAATAGACAACATTCCCATCAAAAAAAGGGTAGGCAAAAGGAAAGTAAAACAAAGACGGGAATGGTAAAGAAGTTTAGCTTGGAAATGGTGTGCCATGTGGTGTCCCATTATACACCAAACTTAGTCTCATATGTTTTTGCCCTATTTTCATCAAACGGTCCCATACTTGCGAAGCAGCACTTCGTTTCTTACAAAGGCGTGGAAATATTATCTCCTTTAGCTAGCTGGTGTAGATCAAAGTGCACACACATTTTTGACGACCCCTTGGGAGACGGGTGAAATACGTCGCCATTGCCAAGTGTGTGTGTGCGTGACTACCAATTGGGTGGTTCTGAGCTCGAAGCTTTCTGAGTAAATCAATTATTAATTTATAGAAAACATTTCGAAGGCTATCACACATTATAGTTTGTTAAAAATACTAAATGTTTGACAGAATCTTTGGCTAACTCGCAGAATAATCAAACGATTACTTATTTATATAACATATCTACTTTTGCGGCTATTACGCACACGAAAATATTATATTTAAATAGCTATTGCCATTACTTTGACGAATACGAATAATAAATGTCTCAAAAAATACGCTCCATAATACTCTATTAGCAACCTGGATTTCAAAAGTAACCTCAGACAGAGTGGTCTGATGATAGAATGAAGCTAATAATTCATTTAGGAGCAGGAAAAATTTCTATGCCATCTATGAAATTCTGAATACCTCAATGGCATTGTGAAAATAGTGATGAAACAGTCAAAAATAACTTAAAGGAAGTAAATACTTATTTTGTATTCTTTACTATCATCGTAAAAAGCAACCTCGAAAGAAAATATTAGAATTATAGCTGATTCTCGAAGATGATTCTATTTTCTAGTCTAGTCATCGGGTTTCCCTAAAACAAAACAAAAACTAATTATTGAGGTACATTTGATGTTGTCGAAAATAGAAGCACTTTATGCTTCAATGGCTCCCTCCTTATGTTACTTCTGAAGCTCTCGCCATAATAAAGGTTATTAAACATGCATCGTATAAAAAAGGGCAGTTTGTGATATATTCATATAGATTGTCACCCGAGTCCGTGATCGATTCGTTAAAAACGCAAAGAAAATTAAAGTTATCTGGGTTCGCACACACAAAATAAATCCAAGGCAATAAAGACTCGGACTCAGCAGCTCAAAATATGTACCTAACTCTGTCCATAACTTCCCACTTAGCAGCAAAAAATTATCTCGCCATATTAGAAACCCCACTACCTCTCTTTAACTCAACTCTTGATCCCGTACTCTGTAGTAAGTCCCGAATTCAAAAACTCTGTTTATGTAACTTCATTTTCGAAATAACTTATTTGCTACTTTTACATTTTGCACCCGTTTAGAAATGAGTCCCCTAAACTAGCCCACCAATATCTCCTCCTACATGGCGCCTCCCGGCCTTCATGTTGAATCTGTTTAGATCACCTAAAAATATTATGTTTCTCTCTAGCCACAAAAATCGTTGACCGCTCTATATTCGCCACCTTGTCTAGTTTTTTCATAGATATAATTTTACACAGAATTTTATAAAATTAGTTTGAGTCTTTAAATTTAATTAATTTGATATATATATATGTACATACTCAAGTAAAGGCGTTGGCAGCTAGTGTGCCATAAACGTAAATTTTTGTATTTCGGAATGATGAGGCTGCTCAATTTAGCCATGTCTGTTCATCTGTCCGTGCGCTAGATAACTCGAGCTTGGTACACACATTAACCGTCTAAGCACGGTGGTATTGGTATTGAAAATGGGGGAAAGCGGTTAATAGTCAAGTCCACCTTCAATATAACGGCAAATTACAAAAAAAAAAAAAACTAAACTACTCAAATTTTGTGACAAACCCAAGAAAATAAATACGACGCAAGTAAAACTATTACAAGTGGGCGGTGCCACGCCCTCTTTTTGGGTAAAGCCGTGTGACTCGATAACGACTTAATAAAGCACGCCATCTATTACATGGCACATCTATCGCCTCCTACTTCATTTATGTCCGATTATAATTGGCCCTTACACCCTTCATTGCGTGTTTGGCCAAGCTTCTCTTCCTATTTGTGATATTTTTTCACAAATAGAGGGACATACAGTTGCATGCTGCCTCCGACCGGCAGTTGGTTTTTTATGAGGAGCTTTTTGTGTTATTGAGATCGAATAAAAACCTCGCCCACGTTTTATATGGTAAGATTAAATTACCGTCCGTCCGTCCGTGTGGATGTTAGCTATATACTCCAGCTATATCTCTCATTGTCTATGAACTTGCATGATTATGATAATTAACAGCCGGCCCAAATTAAATTTCATTTATTTATATTTTTCAAATATATGACGAACTTTTTACAAAAAAACTCACTAAACTTCCGTCAATTATAAGTTATTTTTCAAAGAAAAGTTCAAAATTCGCTTTTCCTGACTGTTGTAAGCAGTACGATCGCGCTGTTGAGATTTTACGTCGAGAAAACCCAGTACATTTAGAACAATGTGGACAACTTACGGTGCGTTCCTAATTGTTGGAGTCGCTCGCTCAGATTTACTGAAGCGAGTACATACACTGCTCCTTTTAATGTAAACAGTACATTTTACAACAGATAGAATTATTTTATAAAAATGCAATAATACATACATTGCAAAATCTAATTTTTTTCGCGCTGCTTGGCTCTTTTCGTACTGGGTTGTCCTGTTTGGGATTATGAGACAGTGCTTTTTCAATACCCCTTGGGAGTCAAACGGTTAAGCTACAGCTATGAATAGTTAGTAGTTTAAATTTTCTTTTAGAATTGAGTAATTTAGTGATTCGCGGCAGAATGGGATAATTCGAGTGGGCTAATTCGAGCGGTTAAGTGAAAACCCAAATAATTTTATTAATTTTCGCCATTATGCCTAGAAGCCTCCAGCGGTAACTTACTCGGTGGTAATTTTTTAGCCTATAGCCGAAGAATGTAGTAGCGAGTGCTTCAACTTTGTTTTAAAGGAATAATTATTACTATTTTAATAAATAAATAAATAAAAAGCTTACACCCGAACTTGTTATTGCCGTTGTATTGTGTTTTTTTAATTCATTTTTATAACCAATACTAATTTAATTTCATATGCTTGTGTTGCAATTGTTTTTACAATTTTTTATTGAAATCTTCACGACCAAATACATATAAATTTAAAAATATTTAAAACGCTTTATAAAAAGAAAAGGGATAAGTCCTTTTATAAAGCATTTGAAAAACATTTTCATTTATCTGGATAGGGTCAATCGTGTATAAGTTCAACTATAAAGCATTTATTATTGTATGTACATAAGTATATCTAAGTCAGCTAATTGAAATAATTGCTAATAAAAATGCGCTTATAATAAATTGCCATTGTTGTTTACAGTTGCTTATAAATGTACTTTCTAGCTAAAAAACTTGTACGAGTATGTAAATTGTGAATGCTATTAAAGCTACTTAACTAATATTTAACAACTACTTTACAACTGATCTTTTGAAAATTTCTATCATCAGAGTTTTTTTTATTTACATAATTGAAATTTTCGAAATGTGCCTGCAATTTAACTTCAGAGTAAGTCAAAAATTTAAAAAAATATAATAAATTTTATATTCAGAAAATCAGTGCATGCAAAAATCCAATAATTATTAGTAAAGAAAAACAAGTATTTTAGCATGAAATTTAAACTTTTGAAAAGCAACCTTCTTGAAGCATAAGAAAACTGAATGTAAGTATGTATATTATAAGTGAGAGTGGGCAGGAAAGTGGAAGAACTTAAGTGTAACTAAGCAAATTAACGAAAGCAGTTCACTTCAAGGCAGCTACAACTACAAATACGATTTGTAGATTTTACTAAACTTTCGTTGGCTAAATAGGAGTGTTGTCAGAGTTAGTTTATAAATACATATGTGTAAATATATTATATATAACAAATATTTAATTTTATTGTTGTATTTAATACCGCTGTATGCATTTTATTACGCGCGAGTGTGGGTGTAAAGAAATAAAAGTAAAGACGATTTTTCTTGTGTATGTTGTTAGTACATTGAATTACAAATACAAGTACACTCATACATACATATACAAGGTGCCGCAAAACTAATCGCCCGATAGGAATATTTATATTCTTTGCAAAAGGCCTCATACGTCAATCGCATTTGACACTCGGGAACTAGACAGCTGCGGTATGCAAACAAACAATCAATGCCGCGCGTAAACGTCAAAATAAAGATTTCCATCACTCAAACCAAATTGGATGGTTAATTTTGCGCCACCTTGTACTACTAATGTGAATATGCATGATATAAACGTATGAAAATATATGTCTGTGTGGGTATGCAAAACTATTTTTATTATTTCATTTTTTGTTTTTTTTTTTTCAGTTTATTATTATTAAAAAACGTATATGTATGTACGTATAATATACATATAATTTTTGCATGTACGCACCTGTATCCACAATGACATCTATGAGATCCATGGATTTGGCGAAGGCATCTTTCAGATTGATATGATGAAAGGAGACAATGCTGCCCTCACGTTTCGCCCGATCGAGTGCCTCACGCCGCTTGAGCGCCTTCTCGCGTCGCATCTGGTTCTTATAAAATTCAGCAAAATTGTTAACGATGATGGGAATAGGCAAAGCGATTACCAGAACACCGCATATGCAACACACAGTACCAATAACCTTTCCCAGTGCAGTAGTGGGATAGATGTCCCCGTAGCCAACAGTTGTCATTGTAATACCCGCCCACCAAAATGTTTCCGGTATTGAAACGAATTTTGTATCCTTTTCATCCTTTTCGGCAAAATATGCCAGCGAAGAAAATATGAGAACGCCCATGGCCAGGAACAGCATTAGTAGACCGAGTTCCTTATATGAATTACGTAGCGTAAAGCCTAACGACTGCAGGCCCGTTGAGTGACGGGCCAGCTTAAGGATTCGCAGGATGCGCATGATGCGAAATACTTGCACCACCCGGCGCACATCCTGGAACTGGTCCGTTGCATTTTTATTCGTCTCCAATAGGAATAGGGAAACAAAATATGGGAGTATTGCCAATAGATCGATTATATTAAGGCCGCCCTTAAAGAATTTCCATTTATCCGGCGACGCACTAAACCTAAGTATATACTCTAAGGTGAACCACGATATGCAAACGGCCTCAACCATAGCCAATTGCGGATTATCGGATGGTGTACCATTCTCACTGTGTTGTAGTTGTGGTAGGGTGTTCAACGTCAGGGCTATGGTAGACAGGACTATAAATAGTATGGATATCACTGCGATAACCTGTTGAGTAGAATTCAATTCAATTCAGAAGCTTGTTTTCTGTTTATGCTTGCATAATTTTGCTTAAAAAATTCTTTTTGTTTTTTTGTTTTTGCTTTGGATTTCGCATCATGTTTTTGTTGTATTTCAATCGAAACTTTATAGAGGTTACGTTTTACTTAATATTTCGCTAACTAAAATAAGTTTTAATATACTCTATATTTGTACTAAATGATAGAATAAAAGATCGAAAAAGGAGATAAAGTTAACTTAAAAAAAATTTGTCAAGAAAAATAAGTGTTTAATTTTTAAGAAAGTTTGGTTGGCAGAAGACCCAGCTTTAAAAAGGTTTCAAGGGTTACAGCCGCAGTTGTAGCGTGAAGTAGCTGAAGCTTGTTAAAAAGCAGAAATCACGAAGAGGCAAAAGTTGGAGACATTCATTTAATCAAGGTGCTGAAAATTGTTGTTGGTTACTTTGTTGCAAATCCTTTCAGCTCTTTTTTTACATCAAACCAGTTCCAAAGAATTCATTGCGGTCTATGTATTTTGTATTTGTATATACATATGTGGCACTATATATGTATAACTATAAACATAAACGCTGGGTGGGTGCATATTAGTATGTGTCTGTGTGCGTGGGACTTTCAATTTTATATTCGAACTAGCTGCTGAGGGAAAATGTATTTGTTTCTTTGGTGCAGTGTCATTGAAATGTTGGTGAGTTTTGCACCTGGACAAAGACAAACTATTTTACAACTACACATTGTATGTAGTTAAACAACAAATTATAATGTTTAAAAGACATATATTAAAGTAAAAGTCTTTTAAAAAACCAACTTTTAATTTCTTTCATTTTTTTGTTGTTGCTTATATCGCTTGTTGATATTACTGGAAAAGGTGCGAACAACGAATCATGAATGGAAGGACCTTGAAATAGAGTTTGTTTACTATTTAGTGTAATCACTAGTTCACTGTACAGTGGAGCTGAGTTGCTTAGGGAGAGCACACGAAATACAAACTACATATATTAAATTTACGCTAATGGACTTTAGCACAGGTAAGGAAAGTATAAAAATTTGTAAAACTATAAATAGATACATAAAAACTAACTTACAATTAAAATAAATTATATGCGTACTTGAAGAAATAAATTTGTAGTGTCAAACTTTATTTGGGGTTCAAAAGAATAGGTGTAAAGTATTATTTACGAGACAAATTCACACAACACAAAAATACAAAAATACAAAAAACACACAAACATATATATTTATAATTGTTAAGGATATAATAAACATATAAAAAAGTATAGAGGGCGACACACGTAGTTACGCATCAGGTGAAAGTAAAAAATATGCATTTTCTTAATTTTTGTTATGATTTTTTTGTTTTAAGAAAACTGAAGTTTTTTCTATTATTACTTTTAAATAAAATAAAAAAATTTTATTATCAAAAAATTATCTTTTGAAAATAAAAGGAAGAAAATTATAAAAAGTAAATGCACGAAAGTTTGTTAAGCTAATCTGAAGTTGCTGCTGCAGCTAGTTGGCGTAAGAGTATTTACGAGTATAGTATAGTTTTAGGGGCGCTACGTTTGCTACATTCAAATACAAGGTAGCACTAACTAATTTTGGATGCAGATAGCAACCGGCTGGGTGAACGGAGCTAGTGACACGCATAGGGTAAATGTAAATAAATTTGCTTGATTTTTTTTCGGGATGGAATTGGCGGTGATAAGAAAAGCACGTAACTCACTTCGCTAACTTTGTGTCTTTGCGGTTTCTTCTGTAGTTTGACTTTGATTTCAGGCCAACCAAAAACTTTGCTTGACGTTTTTTTACTTAAACTTAATTTTTTTGAATTTTTGTGTGAGTATTTGCCAATAGAAAAAATAGTAACAATAGAAGTTAAAAAAGTGCTAATTGTTTTTTTATTAAAGTTTAATTTTTCACTTTTAAAATCTTTTTGAAGAAATTTAAATTTTTCGCAGGTGTCGGAAAATACATATATATGTGTGGGCTTGCGCTATATGCACAATCATTTTGCATTTGTTTTGGAATAAAGACACACTTAATAAGGCAGTTCACAGTTATGTGGAAATAACCTGGTATTTTGGCATTTGGATCTACCATGGCTACACAACATCTAAATGTATATATCGGTCAGTCCATAAGTTCGTGCGTATTTTACCCATAATTTCACTTTTGTACGATTTTTGAATACAAAAATTATTCGCGGAATATAACGAAACTATTTATATTTTCTTTGATATATTGTGCATTCAATAAGTGAAGCACATGTTGTTCAAAAATAAAATGGAATCTTCGAACGCGTATAAGAGGTATACTTTTTTTTTTTTTTATAAAAGTGGTAAAAATGCAACAACTGCTGCTGCAGAAATAAACACTGTTCACGGAGAGGATACCGTGAGTGTAAGGCCTGCGCAAAAGTGGTTTTCAAAATTCCAAAGTGGTAACTGCGACGTGGAGGATACCCCGCGCGCTGGTAGTCCTGAAGTCCTTAACTCCGACGCCTTGCTCGAACTCGTGGAAGCTGAGCCAAATTTGACAGGCGATATGATAGCTCAGAGGTTAAATTCATCGCATGGAACAGTTCACAGGCACCTGGTTCAGTTGGAAAAAGTTTAAAAGTTGGAAAAATGGGTTCCGCATAGACTTTCCGTCGCCAACCTTCAGCAGAGAGTGAATGTGTGTTCTCAGCTGTTGCAACGACTTGAAAATGAAAGTTTTTTGAACCATATCGTTACTGGTGACGAAAAATGGGTCCTTTAAAATAGTCCTGTTCGCAAACGCCAATGGTTAGATAAAGGTGAAACACCAGAACCGACCCCTAGGGATGGCCTTCACCCCAAGAAAATTCTCCTGTTTTTGAGGTGGGATATGGTCGATATTGTTTATTATGAACTTCTGGAATCAAACCAGACGATAACTGCTGATTATTATTCCCATCAGCTATCAAACCTGAATGAGGCTCTTAACAAAAATCGACAGTCTTTAGTGAATAGACGCAAAGTTTTGTTTCACCACGACAACGCAAGACTTCATACCGCAAGGCAAACATTAGGCAAGCTGAACGAGCTCGCATGCACCATACTCTCCGGATATTGCACCGTGTGATTATCACCTTTTCCGTGGACTTCAATCCCATATAAGTAACAAGAACTACTCCTCAAAAGAAACTATAAAAAGGGATACCGAAGCGTATTTTGGCTCCAAGGACCAACAATTTTTTGAGCAGGGAATTAAAAATTTGCCTTAACGTTGGGAAGACATTGTAAATAATGAAGGAAAAATTATTATTGATTAATAAATACTTTAAATATCTTTTTTGTTAATTTTAAAACCACCTTTAAAAAACGCACGAACTTATGGACTGACCTGATATTTGCCGTCATAATTTGCAACTACTATAATGCCAGGTTATTTGGATTTGATTGTGAACTCATTTCGTTAAAGAAAAATTATGTGTTTTTACAAAACATCTCAGTTTTTACATGAAAGACACAAAGTTGACACGAAATCTACTACATTTTCTAAAGCTACTACTTTTTCTCGCTACACTTTAATGCTGCTCGAAACAAATCGGTAATAAGCAAAGTGAGCAACGAGTACACAATACTAGCAATCGGGTCTGCAGTCGATTTTTTAGGTTCAAAAGAAAATTTAACGTTTTTTTCCGAAAATAGTTAAAGATCTTGCCCGCAAAACTGGCAGTAACATTTTGTTTCTTTGCTAATTATCTAGATTACATACTTGTTTGTACTGTTTTTGTTCTGTATTGTTTGTAAAAAACAACAACTTTGTTATATTTTTCGAACTAAAGATACGGCAACAAAAAAGTGGCGCTTAAAATCTTAATTGGTAAAAAATATAAAAAATTGTTAGTAAAATTTTCGATATTTTTTAACATAACTAAATGATAAAAAAAATTATTAAGACTCAAATTCACGGATATTACAACAGTTTTTATTAAAAACTAAGCGCTTAATCCAATTCAGTCAATTACAACTATCAACAATGCATGGAAATTTGTTTAACGGTGTTACTCATATGAAAACGGCAATTAATTATGAATTTTTGGAACCAGTAAATGAAATTTATTTGCATTAAAAAGCACTTTTACCATAAGAAATACAAAAACAAGAACGAAATAAAGAACAAAATAAAAAAAAAAAACAAATCTCTTAAAAAACACACGTCGCCTGCGCGTAGGCCAACAAAGTTAACAATTAATTAGAGCACTAAACATTGCTTAATTGCTTATGTCAGTAACAATAACAACAAACAACCTCAATTTCGTAACAACTGTATTGGGGTCTTACTGTAGCTGGTCAGGCGGGGGGTACTGAAATATTGAAATACGAGTATGCACATTGCGGCGCAATGCCTTGAGCTTTCTGATCTGCGCATTTCCGCTTTGTGCATCTAACTACAAATATACATACATACGAAATAGTGTTCCATTATTTATTTGATTCACTTTCACATCTCACACTTCATTTTTCTCGTTACTCGTTTTACGTTTCACTTTTCACATGTCCCAACCTTTTCGATTTGGTTTGCAACCGTCTGCCTTCAAATTTGACACACTTTTGACTGCAGCGAAAAAATTTGCAAATATTTGTCTTGTAATTACTTAGGATAATTAGTTTGGACATTTCATCGCCCATTCAGGCATAAAACATATTCTCGCTTGTTGTGTAAGTCTTTATATGTATGTTTTAAGGAAAATAGTTCATGTAGTAATTTGTTTTTGTATATATGAATATGTCCACATCTACCATGGCGATCACTGTACGCAACAACGCATTAATAATCGTTTTCGATGTTGAATGTGACATTTGATTTGATTATGATGCATAGAAAAGGAAAAGTGTCAATTGGATAATTGGATAGTGAAAATTTGAAAAAATTGCAGGAAAGGGTCTAAAAAGTAAGTATTTTTTGCTTAAAAGAGGACGAGCTGTAAATTTAACCTAAAACTATTTATGCAAATTGTATATAAAAATATGATAAATACTGAATGAAAATAGAAGAAGTAGTGGTTACTAAGGGGCTAAGGCATTCAGCACACTATTACATCGATAGACGGAAAAACCTTTTCGACTTCTCTTTTTGAAATCAAAGCAATTTTTGTGATGCTTGAAAACTATGATGTATAAATATCTTACAGAGCACTTGGAATATATATGTATGTGATAAGTTGCAACACTAATAATATTTTTGCTAGGGACTTATGTTGAAGAGTATTGGAAAGAAGGAGTAACTTATTCGTTTTATTGACATTTTTTGAGAGAATTTATAAAAATCGTAAAAATAGGAAAAAATTAAAGTTGAGTATTAAAGAAAATATTTAACGAAATGAATAAAAACAAGTAGAATGACAAAGTGCTTTGAAAGCCATCAATGGGACAATGGACGAATAATAGGGATCTATGTACAAATGCAATTGAGCGAAATGAATTCTAAGTGAATTCCTTCATAATATTTACATATAATGTTTGAACTTCTCAATGTTCTCTTAAGAAAATATTTAGCAGCTAATCTCTTCGGGATGTTTGATAAACCTCACTATCCAATTTTCTTATTAATATCTTGAATTCAAACGATTTTCTCTGCCCTAATCACCTCATCTCAGGTTGCTTGGCAAATCGCATCGCTTAGCAAGCCAAATATAATTTTTCGACGACAGGCCTTCCGGACCGTGGCGCATCTTCGATCACCTCTGCACCAGAACGAAAACGTTGAAACCATCGTTGTGCGGTGGAAATGGAAACTGTATCGGGTCCATAAACTGCACAAATTTTATTGGCAGCATAAGATGCATTTTTGCCTTTATCGTAGTAGTACTGTAAAATATGCCGTATTTTCTCTTTATTTTGCTCCATGTTTGCGACGCTATAACTCACGAACGACTAAAAGCAAACAACAATTAATCAAACACGTGTTAGCACGTGAAAAGTGCTTTCCAAAAAGCTCTAGCGTGAACCGATACGCGAATTCAACTAGAACTACGCGCTTGCAAAGACAAGCTTGCGGAAATACCGCAAGACTTTTTTGACAACCTTATATAATATATTTCTTATTTCTTATTCTCAAACTGAAATCCAGTGTTCTCAACCTAGTGATTTTTGCGCTAAATCTGGCGCTTTTTATAAATAAAAACACTGGAAAAGTGATTTTCGCACAGCTTGCGTTTAGTATGTTTTTGAACTACGAACATTCTCGCTTGGTCTAAATTTTTGCGCGTTTCAAAATCAAAATCTTGGCAACACTGCTGATGCCTACTTGCAAAAACTCTTAACCTAATTTTTGTGAAATAAGGATGGGTTTTCTAACTCTTGCCGAGAAGATATTCCATAGATATTCCTATAATAGTAGAAACCATTTTTTAAGTGGTGAGATGACCCCCATTAGAAGGCTCCAATAATAGGAAAAAAATATAAAGCCATTTTCCAGCATTTTTCATTCGCAATGATCTCAAGATTTCCCTTACCAATTTAAAGGGAAGCCTGATAGGTGCTTTCCTCTACTTGAATACCCAATCGAGCGTGCGAGAAGGACTAATCAAGTATTTAGGCCTATCAACTGCAATAGCTGCGGCGGAGGTGTGCGTCGAACTAACTCCACGACATAATTATAGCTATAGAGTCAGCCAACGAACTGCAACACTAACACTAACTAAAATGTATATATTAAAATAAAGTAAATAAAAGATATTTAGGGACGGCACAAATTTCAAGTTTATTGCTTTGTCGTTGAATCAGTATCAAACTGAAACAAGCGAGGCAAAGTGGACTTGTAGTTTTGGACAAAAAAAGCACTTCCTTAGTGGTTGGACACATCACAGATGGCTTATTTAAGGGTTCCGATTAGTTGGTCTCACATTTAGATACATTTTGGGTTGGGGAATAAGTTCATAGCGTTTTCATAATTCCTTTTATTTTACAAGGATTTGTTTGCTGTTTGGCAAAGGGTAAGTATTTATTCGATAGAACTATTGTAGTTCTACAAAACTATGTTAATTGTATTTTTGAGTTATTTAATTTTGTATTAGTTTTGAGGCTTAGAAATGGAATACACAGGAGGCAAAAATCGACATTTTCGACACCTGCTGTTCTTTGCTTTTCGTCGAGGTCAAAAAGCTGCCAAAGCAGCCCGGAACCTTTGTGATGTGTGCGGAGAATATGTCGTAGGCGAGTCTGCAGCACCGAAATGGTTTGCAAAGTTCAAAAATGGCGACTTGAATTCGATGAAGAACGTCTCAAATCACTTTTGAAGGAGAACGGTCGCTAAACCAGTGGTGATTTCGCAGAAAAATGAACTGCGATCATAAAACGATTCCCAATCATCTTCATTCAATGGGATTTACTGAAAATTTGGGAGTCTGGGAGCCTGGGTGCTTTACGAGTTCAACGAAAAAACAAAGAAAGTCATCTTTAAATTGCTTCTCAGCATCTCGCCCGCCATCAAGCAACACGCGGTCATAAACAGCGCATTTTGTACCAAATCGTCACGGGTGCATATAAATCAATATGAGTGGGTGGCTACAGAAGACACGCCAAGACGAGAGTCAAGCCGGACCTTCTTTGAAAGAAGATCACGATCGGTGTTTGGTGGGACTCGAAAATGCTCGAAAAGAATGCCACGGTCTACAAAGAGCTTTACATTGCCCAGCTACACCGCATGAATGCGGCTATTCAACTGAAAAGACCTGATCGACATGGCCAAACCATACTCCTTCACGGCAATGCCAGGCCCTATGTTGCACAAGCCGTCAAAGCCGCGCTCCAAGAGCTCGAGTGGGAGGTTCTTCAGCACATGCCGTATTCTCCGGACCTTGCACCGACCGATTACCATTTTTTCCGCTCTCTGTCAAACCATATGAAGGGCGTTATCGTCGATAACAGAGCGGCCCTTAAAAACAGGCTCAAATTCTTTGACACCAGACCAGGCGATTTTTGACGCAAAGGCATCAACAAATTGGTCGAGAGAGGGGAAAAGGTTGTAAACAGCAACGGCGGGTATATAACTGATTAACTTATTGATGTAATTATTGTTTTTTGCTTAAATAAAAGTTTTCGGTGAAATCGCTACGAACTTATTCCCCAACCTGATAGAAATGTTTTCTCTTTAAGCAATGCATATTTTATAAGAACATTTTAAATTATGCGAATATGTGAGAAGCTTAAAACAGCTTATGAACGAATTAGTAGGCAAGAAGAACACGGGAACACGCCGGAATATTGAGACAACGCCTTATTAGTTAGCTATCATAAATAATAAAGCAAAATCTGTTTGATATCCTCTAAACGTGTTAGACGCACTTTCCAAATAGGAATAGTTTGATAAGCTCGTAAGATATTCTACTTGGTTCTAGCGCGAGCGCGATGAGGTACCGCTTTCGTGATTTTCATTAATACTAAAGCTTTGCTACCTGCATAGTGTATCTATGAAATATACTCCAAGGGCTCAAAAACTTTATTCATCACCACTCAGTCTGCCTGACTTTTGGCGTTTCTGCAACTTGACCTTTGGAGTATGGCGTAGTTGAGGTACACTTGATGAATGCGGGCCCAAAGTTAAAGTAGACAGTCAGTTGGCTGTAGGTTTTCCGAACGATCCTAAGCAAAATGAGACTCTGGGAGTAAACCGAATGTGGAATAGACTTCGTGGTAATGTATGTACCTATATCCACTGAGTTCTGAAAAGCTTTGACTTTTTTGGTTTTGGTATAATAATTATGGAAGCACAACCATATGTTTGCCAAAAGTCCGAAATCAAATAACAGATCATAGAGACGAAAAATATGTATGCACATATAAATGTCGAATCAAATTTTTTTTAATAGCTACCAGTTAAACGCGCGTATACGTATGTTGTTGAAGAAAGATCTAATTACAAACACTTGATCATTTCTAACTTTCAGGCAATTGACCTTTAACCAAAGTCTGAAAGTTTGCCTAATAAATTAAAACTTATCGAATTTTGGCGCTTTACAGTACTTTTATAATGAATTAATATAGTTAATTTCTCCAGAA
The DNA here is from genome assembly GCA_037575425.1 of Anastrepha fraterculus. NCBI lineage: Eukaryota > Metazoa > Arthropoda > Insecta > Diptera > Tephritidae > Anastrepha > Anastrepha fraterculus. Next base: position 272,123 of record JAYXIM010045753.1, read on the forward strand.
TCAAGGGGCATAATATACGTATAAGGGTATGTATACACGTATATTATGTGTATATATGTATATGGGTACGAGTATGACACTCTTCTCTCGTCTGCGAGCCTATGAAGGCAGATTGATTTTTAGACTTAATTCCAGCACCCATTCGTGTTTGACTAACTAAATCCTATTCTATACAAAATTAAAAACAATGAGCTCCATGTGTTTGTGTGACATTCCAACATGCTGCAGACTTCATATTAAGCATAACCAATTTCATGTAATTAAGTAACGTGCAAGTAACGCCTATAAATTTCTTTCATAATTATACAATAATTACATAGCAAGTAACGGTAATTAAATATATAAGTTGACAAACATACATACATAAGCACATCGATGCAATACATTAAACTACGAGTACAAATCAAATTTACATTTAAATAGAGGGGTATAGATCTACTATAATATTTACAAAATAATATTCAAATACTGGTACATACTAAAATACATAAATAAAATTAAAAAATTATAATTATATCCATATACATACATACAAGTATAAGTACATAAAAGGTACATAAATTCAAAATAAGTTACAAAATAAAATATTAAAAAATTTTGAATAAATAAATAAATACTAAGCCTGATTTTACAAGTATTTACACATTTTCCTACTTGGTATACATACATAAACACATATTGAGTAATTTTTGTACATTTGTGGAAAGCAAACTCAAATAAAAAGTGGGGTATAAAAATTCCATTCCACATCAGAACAAAAATTAGTACAAAGACACGCACATTTGTCTCTAATGCTTTTTGTTTTGTTTTTGGTTTTGTAATGTACTTGCAAGTATCGAGCAATTTGGTGTTACGAGTAGAAAAAAAACTTGGTAAGCATAGATGCTACTTATATATAAATATATATTGTATTTGGAAAACAAGAAACTGGAGTACTTATGGGGTTGTGGAGTGCATGTGGTTCACATCCTTTTCTTGGCTTTACCAAAGAAAACAAACAAAATTCGAAACAAACAACGGAATGGCATAGAGTTTGCTGTTGTTTTATATAAAGTTCTTTTTTTATTATTATTGCTTTTTAGGCAATACGAGTATGTCTATGAATCACCATTATCATTTGGCGGGAGATTATTATTACAACAATACTACAACAAAGGAGAAACACCGTGGAAACACCAAAATTTAAGAAAATGGGTACAAAAAAAAAAAAAAATTCAAATCAAACGAAAAAAAGAAAAACTGAAAGAATTTTGATTTTGGTTGTAAACGAGTATTAGCTAATAGAATACTAGTGGGAAATTTTTAAAATAAAAAGTTAAGGACAACAAAACAAGAGTTAAAAAAGGTTGAGAACTACGAGCTTTCTTACAGAATACAGAGCCTTACGATTTTTGAGAAACAAGCTTCCGCAAAAACCACTAGAACATTACAATAAGTGTAATACAAAACATATTTTTACTGTTTTAGTGACTAATTCTCACATATCGACAATAGATTAGACGCCAAGCATTCAATCTATGATTCAAACAAAATATGACTAATTAAAGAAAATCTGTTTAAATAATTTGTTTCTGTATCTACGCCACCAATTTTAAAAAACTTAGGAGGGATATAATTTTTCAACCGAAAACAATAAGATTATGTTTGGAATTGTTTAGTGTATTTGTAATTATAATAAATATTCAGTTAAGTACAATAGTTAGAAGAAAGAACAACAACAACGAGAGGACTTTGACACATAACTATCCAACAAAGGACAATAATGGAAGTTTTGTTTTTGTTTATGGGAGTTTTTGTTATTGTACGAGCACATATCTCAACGGGTAGGAATGAGTATGTCTGAAGTATTTAAGCGAGAATTTTAGTCAGACTTAATTTTACATTTAATTAATTTTGCTTTGCTTTCAAACAAATTTTGTTTTTTATTCCTTTAAATACTTCACATTTTATTCTAATTAAAAAGTACTTATTTTTACTACAATATTTGTTGTATTTTCTTTTACTGTTGGATTATTGTAAGTATTGTTGGGGTACTAGCATGTAAATGTTGAAGCAATAAATATGTACTAACTTCAAAAAAAAAATGAAAATTGTTTGTTGGTTCTCATATTATTCTTATTGTCGTTTAAAAAAGGATGTGGTTTCGGGCGGTATATCGGAAAAAGAAATTAAAACCAAATATCATTGATTTTGTAGCTAATTTTTGAAAGTGAATAAATTTCGAAAAACAGCACAACTGACAAAGAACTCTGGAAATTTTTCCAAAAATCAAAAGCAAAAAAACAAAAAAATAGTTAAAGTGAAAGAAGATACTGAAAAAAATTTATTTAAATTGATTATTTATGTATAACAAAAAAATTCACCAGTTAGCGCAATTTTATCGGCCGATCATAGATTTGTTCAAGCTAAGTAAGAAGGAAGTACACTTGGCTGATTGATTGTGCCAGTGTTTACCAAGTAGCTTATCGGAAGGCATTGTTGCACATCTGATGGTTTCTCTTCCATTGACAAAAGACTTGAACTCTGCTTTGTATAAATCTAGGTCGATTAAGCTTCCTTGGTTGTCTGTTCCTCCGCTTTATTGAGGGCCAATGCGGATCATAACTTTACAAAATATCGCCTATTAAGCTTTGATACGTCCGTTTATAGTGTAATTTTTAACAGTGAATGAAGTCTGTTCTATTCTCCTATAGAGATTAAGAAGAAAAACAATGCAGCTGTTCCAACTTTTTGCGTTGGTCTTTGTAAGACCGAATGGATTTCCGATACATTTGGTAATAATCAGAATAACAGTTCACTATTTCATCTCGCTCGTAATTGAATAACCAATTAAAAATGAATGCTGAAACATATTTAATACTTATTCAACGCCTTACGTCTGCACAGAAAGTATCTGCATTTTTTTCTTTTTTCTACTGCAACGAAATTGATTTCTCGCCGAAGTGGATCCTCTTTGGGACCATTTCCAAGTAACCAAAGCCCTCATAAAAACCATCTGCCGTTCGGATTCGGCTTAAAACTGTAGGTACGTCCAACATCAAGATGTGTGGTGGAGAGGAGCTCCGTAAACACCCAAAATAAGTGTTAACACCGATTATTTCAATATACATATAACCTATGGTGGACAATCTGATAGCTAACGTCTAGGCGATAGATACTTCAGGCTTTGTTTTCATCTCGCCATACTTTCGCTGCTATAACTTTTAAGTTTTCTGCCTGGTTCTACATATTTAGTGTATCTATTCTCTTCGTTCTGCAATAATGAGCCCATAGAAATTTTGCTCAAATAAACTGCTTAGACTTCCAACAAAGTGAAGCTGAATCTAGTTTTGGGCTAATCCAATTGAGTATTCTTGAGCAAATTCTGCTCACACTACTAGGAATAATAATGGCTATCATATAACAGTACATACTGGAAGAGCGTTGAAGCCAAGCGTCTTATCGAATACGCACGGAGGTTGGCCATTGTTTGCCAGGGGAAAGATGCTATATGAAATATGGTAGTTGTGTGTTTGAAGAACAAACACTTAACTTACTGCTGCTATGTCACTCATAAATGCACTAAGTCACGGCTTTCGCCTCTACCTAAGCCAATTCATCCGCTTTCTCCCTTCCATTCATCTAGGTCTCTAGGGCGAGAAGCCCCGACAGATGATTATTGAATGAGACACTAAGCGTAAATCCATTTTTAATTCAATAGTTTGCTGACATTTGGTGGAATAAGATCAGATCTCTCAATATCGCACTCTACTGAATGTATGAAAATATGTCATGAAAAAGCTAATCATAAGAAACCGTTTGGAAGCGGCATAAAACTGTATTTTCTACTTAGCTGACAACTCAAGCCAGATCATCAGATTAGAATCATCTCTGCTAGACTTTGTTCGGCACAGTTTAATTCACCTGGTCTTCTTGCTCTTATTAATATTTCATGTATTTGCAGCGAAAGATGAAGAGTTCGAAAGTCACTATTTGCCGTAATTTTATGTTCATAGGCAAAATAGAATTGTAGAATTGTTAATTTGCTGGTGTCTTTTCTAAGAACGTCTAACATTACTCCACTTCCTTTCTAGGATAAGCATAAGCTCCACTAAATATTAATATTCAACTTTTGAGGTACCAGAAGCACACAATGAGACCTTCTAGAATTACCCAATACAATTACGGACGCTGTTTAAAAGCAGTGGATTATGCAACATCGACTGAACATTTAAAGTAACTACTTCATGTGTTCAATCCCTTCTGATTAACAGCTACTATACACATACATATTTAAAACACATATGTACATATATATGCTACACATATTTACTTTTTACCTCTACTATGATCTAATCCAAATAAAGCACTGGTTATTTAAAATGTAGTAGAACCTTTTTTAAAGGCATGACACATATGTAGATATAGATACAAATAAAAATATATATGTGATTTATATGAAAATGTTTGTTATTTGAAAAACAAGGAAAAATGAGGAATTTTCTAAACATAAATCAATACAAAAATTGTGAAAAATTGTAAGAGATGTCCCCAAATGTGTTGTAATTATTTCCGTTTCAGCAAAAAAAAAAAAAAAAAACTAACTCTAAGCTGAGGCAGAAGACTGCTTGCTAAGCGCTTGAGAATAATGGATAAGAAGCAAGAGACAGATATTTACATATGTATTAAGAGCGTATGGGTTTGAAATGGTTAAGGTGAAACTCGTACAACTCAATAGACTTCCTATAGATGTACATATGTAAATGGGCGGGTGGTCAGGGCATGGGTTCGATTTTTGGTTTGCTTGGCTGGCGTTAAGAAAACGGAAATGTATTACAACACATATTTGGCCACTTCTCCCCAGAGTTCTTGTGTGTAAAATTTATTTCGAGGATTTCTACAGCACATCTGCCGTCTGGTCATATCGCTTATTGCCCATCCCCAAACAAGGTTATTGGATTGTTCTTTTTATTTTTAATTTTTTTTTTTTAGTTTTTGCAAAGCATCAACACTTGAACGTTTATCGCACGTGCTGTGTGTATAATTAGATGAATAGAGAGTTGTTAGTAAAAATTAAATGTAATATTGAAAAATTCTATCTAATAGTTAAAGAATTCGCAACTTCCTTGTTGAATCACGTGGCTGACTATTAATAGATATAAATACACAGTGCTCGATTCTTTAGGCTAGAAAAAGAAATACTTTGGATACAGTTAAAAAATATATATATTTTTGTAAGTTTTTTTGTGATTTTTTTTTAAGTTGAGGAACACAAATTTTATGCAGGTTTAGTAATAATCTGATTCTTACAACGTAAAGAAAACATATACTATGTAAATGAAAAAAATATCCGCATACGTATATGGAAATATTAATTAAGTAAGAAAGGAAGAACAACCAAACGCAAAAGACTTTTGATAATACGATGATGAAAATTAAAATGTATTAATGCATTTTCGGAATTGTACGTTTGCACGGTACTTTAAGTTCGTGGGCTGGGTTTCCAGGCTTCTTAGTTGAAGTGAAATGAGTTTGGAAGTTATTTTACGAATCATATCTGCCACTTTGTTGGTGAAGTTAGTTAACCAAAGTTTAGATTGCATTGTTCTATGGTAAATTTCCTTAAACTGTTTCATTATTAATACAAAATCGACAGGCAGTTACACTGGTATAGTTATAGCTTGAAAAACATTTCCACACTAGCAATGCAATAAAGTAAATTAAGGGGATACGCAAAATCGTATTGGAGCTGTTTTATGAAGGTAAGAGTACGAAAATAGTTTTGAAAATTTGTGTAAAAACTCTTGAAGCACATTGAAACGAACGATTTAATACAGATTTGGATAAATATTTTATATTATATATGCATGTATTTAAAGGTAGTATGCATGATTACAATAAGACACATACAAGTCTAAATATTTAGCATATGGGTAAAGTTATTTCACAAAACTCTCCAGCAAGTAATGCAAATGAAGCGTAATTTTTGAAGCAACAGTTTTAGAAATATTAAAACAAATATATTTGCGTTCGAAAACACCCACATTTTGAAAACTCTCTAATCAAATCACTGCTTGTAACAAACGGTGGAGGCGCTTAACTTTCTTATCACAAATAGTTAACGTTGAAAATGGAAATGGGAATTCAGGCTGCCATTAGTAACTCATTGCAAGTGAAAGTATTAGTATTAGTATTTATATATGTATATATATTTATATAAAATATATATTTTACTATGTGTTATTGCTTATTAACTTTGGCATTTATATACAGCGAGCAATTTCTGAAACTTATTTCTTTTATGCAGGTGAAAAATATTTTCCATTCGATTTTCTTTTTAGCATTTGGTAGTTATTTTGACGCATTGATAGTAAAGTATCACAATAAGTAACAAATCAACAATTCTCATAGTAATAACGTATATAATTCTTTGCCATATTTATCGCACAACAAACACAACAAAGCCGAGAAACATCAAGTTAACATGTATAGGTACATATATACATATGTACTATGTATTTTGACCAATGAATTCTTAAACATGGAATATATTTCGTGTTCGTAAAGCTGAGTGTATGTATAAAATTATAAAAATGTAAAAATATGTGTAATTAAACGACTGTGATGACTGAGGCAAAATTTACAGCGTGATTGAAATTCGTTTTCTTATTTTTTATACTTAGATATGTGAGTTGATTTAATTTGTTTTTACGCTAATTTTATGACAGAAGCCGTTACAAATTTCTTTTAATTGTACAAAATTATGACCATATGGCATAAAATTATGACCATTTTGCTTTTGATTATAATTAAGTTTTGTTTTATTTTATTTGCAAACAAAAAGCTTTGGCTAGCTGGTTTTGCTCACATTATAAAAAGATATTTGTGAGTTATAGTTCACTTTCTCATTTGCAATAACAAGCATATTGTGGCTTTTGCAGACTTAAAAACTTCTTCAAACTGTCATTTAGTAGCCTACAATGGCGTCAATAGTGACAATTGCTATTTTTTTTTTGGAATCAATAAATATATAAATATATATATATATATATATAATTGGCGTGTACACCCTTTGTTTGGCCGAGCTCCTCTTCCTATTTGTGGCGTGCGCCTTGATGTCGTTCCACAAATGGAGGGACCTACAGTTTCAAACCGACTCTGAACGGCAGATATTTTTAAGAGGAGCTTTTTCATGGCAGAAATACACTCGGAGGTTTGTCATTGCCTGCCGAGGGGCGACCGCTATTAAAGAAATGTTTTTCTTAATTTTGGTGTTTCCCCGAGATCGAACCTACATACGTTCTCTCTGTGAATTCCGAAAGGTAGTCACGCACCAACCCATTTGGCTACGGCGGCCGCTGTGTTATATAAAACGAGAAAAAACTAATTAAAAACAGTAGTTATTCCGTTTTGAAAAGGCACTCAGAAATTGAATTTCAATACTTGTTCTTGCAGAAGATAATAGGGGGATTCTATAATTGCTGAATAGCAAGGAATTGCAAATATTCTATACTAAAATATGCAAAAGGTCGAGCGCCTCTGTTGCACAATTGCAGCAACCTTAAATATTGTAATACAACAAAAAACAACTAGCAGAGGTTTGCATTTGTCTTCCTACTACACTTCGTTGCTGGGTACAGGTGCAGTGATCTTTGCAGATATTGGAAAAATTGTCTTGCAAGTGTTTTGTTGCTGTACGGAATAGAAAATCTTTACTATTCATGCAATCCGTGCAGCTTACAAGGGTTTTGCAGGACATAGACAACTGTTTTACTCTACTGTTGAAGCAGCATTTCAGACATGCAAAATAAACATTCGATCTCTCTTGGTTTCAGTCCTTACATATGGAACCCAATTTCCCATTTTATAGCTCACACCCACGCTCTTGAGACGCGTGATATGCTTTGTCAAGTCACTCTCAAATGATACAGAAAGCTCTTTTGAGTTAACACGGCTCTTCATCTAATAAATGACACCAAATAAATTGCACAATCAAAGTTTAGCAATCAGCCAAAAGAGTGAGCACCGAGTACACCGCGTTTGAGTTGGTAATATTTTGGTAACACTGTGAAAAATTAATTTCAAATTGAAAATATAATAACCTCAACAGAACAATTTAGTTAAAAAGTTTGGCACTATTGTGATTAACACGAAAAGTTTATCGAGATATGCAAATTTTGGTGAATTAGAAGTATCTTTCGAATGCCGCGCCTGGTGAGAATTAATATATTCTCAAACCTATTCTTCGTCGCCTCAGAGTTAAATAATTGAAGTTTTAAGCTTCTTTTAGCAAAGCAAAGTGAAGTCTATTGCTTATGCTGACCATTTAGTGATTTTGAATGCTTAGCAATTCTTACCAATTCTTAGTAATTCTGAGCGGCATTTTTAGGTATAGGAACGTCAAGGATTGCATGGCAACAAGCCTCCTATCGTACTATACATAAGTATTGATATATGTATATAAATATGTAGAATCGGCGGTTACAATCGTTGTTTTTGGACTTAGCCGAGCTCCTCCTATTTGTGGTGCGTGTCTTGATGTTTCTTCACAAATGAAGTTTTATGCTACTTCCAAACCGCAGATAAGGAGAAATACTCTCGGAAGTATTTTTGGTTCCATGACCTTCGAATCATAGTCGCACACCAACCCATTCAGCTACGGCGGTCACTGACCTACTGTACATGCGAAAAGTTCTTCGAACAAAACTAGTTAAGAGAGCAAGAATATGATAGTAAAGAAAGGCCTGACAGCTAACTACTATTTCAAAAGTGCATTACGGTTACGCTGAGCACTCTATCTGCACACATTTCTGTGCGTTCATGAATGGTCCATGTGAGTTTATTAGGACACAGCTATATATATACTTTTTTTTTTAATCCGGTTCTGACTGTTTTGGGGTAGCTGGATTCGACTCCGAGTTTCGTTTAATCACAGCCCGTCAGGATTTGGACATTAAAAAATAATCTAAAATCCATGGAAACCAAGTAACTAATCGACTCAGCAACTAAATTTATTACCTTTTTAAAATCGAGGAAATTTTGAACAACTGCTTTATAGCCAGGCCTTTCCTCTCTCCGACTCATTGTACTAGTGAAGTTAGTATCTCGAACAATTTCGGCAATTTGTTAACGAGATGCCCGCAATTATCGAGCGTTTTAACGAATTTCTTCATTAAACCGAGAGCTTGACTTGTGACGGTTTACGAAGGTACGCCGCGTACAGACATACGGCATGTGGCTATGTAATCTAATAAAAATATTATAACTAGTTTTAGTAATTAGGAGTTTGATATGTATTGGCTGGAAAAACCCAACAGATAAAAAATTTAAATGTTAGGTAAGACCCGTGTCGTCGAGGTGATCGACAACTGGAAAGAGATATGTACATATTGACATAACGGTTCTACACAATTTGTAAATATAAAAAATCTCTGTAGAGGCTCTCTAGAGTTTTTCGAAACCACTTGCGCACAAGTATGCTTTATTGCCTGAACATACCCACAAATACATACATAAAGGAGTCCAATATATACAAGCTGGCGCAAAACTAATCATCCAACTGTTAAATATGATTGACGTACGACGACATTTCCAGAAATTATAAATCTTCTGAAAGGGTGATAAATTTTGAGTCATTTCGTATGCCGATTATATGCCAAATGTTACCATCTATCACGGATTATCAGTGTAAAAACAATTAAATTTCACCCTTAAGTGTGTTTCTTACGAGTAGTTATGCATAAGTATGTGAATAGATAAGTGTGAGGAAATAATTTAATGCGATGAGGTTGCTTGGAAATTATGTGAAACTTAGGATATTCAAACTATATGTATAATTAAGAAATGAGACGAAAAATAAACACTTAAAAATAGTTAACCAAAAAACAAAAAAAAATTAACATAATATAAAAAATAGCAGTAAGAAGTATAAATAATACTAGACTTTACTGACGACAACAAAAACATTTTCGCTTCAAAAGGCACCCACTAAAGAAATACGTAAATAATGATTTATTTATTATTTGGCCAGACGATATATGTTGATATGTAAGTGGTTATAAATATTTGCAATGATACCAGGGAATTTTAACTTACTCTCGCCGCAAAGCTGGTATTTGGTTTCTCGAGCAGTTCCCACAAGTACTTCTGGTATTCGGCGCATTTGCCTTCACCAAACTCCTCTTCGTCCCGTTGACGCAGCGACTCAGCCTCTTTGCGCATTTCCTCGTGCACATTTTCTTTGCGCTGATGGTACTTGTGTTGGCAGCAAGACTCCAGATACAGCTCGTCAACGCCCCAATATTCGAGATCATCGCTGAATGCCAGTACGCACATCTCGTCGACGATGTGTAGCTTACCGGTGCGATAGAAGTTCAATATGGAGCTGAAGCTTTTCGGATGACGGTCGAAGAAGTACTCGTTGTCGGCGATCGAATAATCATCACATAGTTCAATAATCGCCTCGTGTGTGGTGCATTCGCGTAGACGGCCTAGCCGTGTGTGGGGCAATCGTTCGAGTGTACGCCAGAGCACCTCATGTTTCACGCCGCCCACATTGATGGAGACGCGGCTATTTATTTGTTTCGATTGCGCTATCATAAAGGGTTCGGGTGCTGGTATGGAGGACATGGATCTGGAATGTACGCGCTGCAATGCGCCAGTGCCCATGCTGCCGTGCAGATGGGAAGTTGTCGGATTTGAGTGCGTCGGTGATGGTATTGGGAATGGAGCGTATCGCACTTCTTTACCAACAGCGCCGGCACTGCCAGCACCGGTGCTGGCACCGCCAATTCCACCGATGTTTTGACTGCCAGTGAACGCACCGCCACCGCCGATGCCACCATTGCCAATAGGGCCGCCGGCAGTATGCGTGGTTGTGGCGGATGCCCCAGTAATACTACCACCATCAGCGTAGTCCAGATTTCCAATGCTGCCGCCACCGATGTTGTTGAGATTACGTTGGCTGGCAGTGGCAGCGGCAGCAGCAGCAGCAGTAGCAGATGCGTCATTGTTATAAGCAAGAGTGCCGGTTGTTGGGACAGTTCCAGTGCCGCAACCAAATGAACTAGCTCCACCGGTTCCCATCGCTCGGCCCCAATCGACATTACCGCTTGTATCGTAGTAGGCCTGATTATCGTTGTTGTCCCCGTGTTCGATTCCGACACCGATGCCGATGCCGTAGCTCTGAGCGATGTGGCCAATGCTGCCAACGGCACCTGTGCCTCCAGCTGCCGGGCTGCGGCCAAGCGTTTCGTTTTCAATCCAATTACTGGTTTGTTGATGCTGTTGCTGTTGTTGCAATAGTTGTTGCTGTTGCTGTTGCAGTTGCAAATGTTGCTGTTGTAGCTGTAAATCGCGTTGAGACTGTTGCTGTTGCTGTTTTTGCTGTTGTTGTTGGCTAGCAGCCTGTCCACCATGCAATTGTCCAACCATTTGCGTACCTCCATTATTAAATTGGGGCGGTGTTGCATCACCCGTTTCCCAGCGTACCGTTTCACGGTCTCTATCGCGTTCGCCGACCATAAGTCCGCCACTGTAAGGAAAGACAAAAGTGAGTAGCAGAATTAACTAATGATCAGAGAGAGAATTATGCTGAAATATATCCCCAAATAATCCTGATTAAATCTGCCTGCCTATGCAATAGGTTTTTAACTGCTTCTTCTTCATTTTCATCTCTACGGCTTTTGTAGTAACTATTGCAGCTTTCTGACATGCCAGTTAAGAATGGCTTTTGTGGCTTCTATTTGTCACTGTTCGAACAAAACTTTGTCCCTATCCGTTTCTTCTCCCTATCTTAAGTTTTGAAGCCTAAGTGTGCCCGTGGTTCCAGCCATATAACCTAAAGTAAACCTAGCCAACCTAAGCTAACCAAAGAACATAATATTATAATAATATAATAATTCAAAACACTGTAATAAATTTGTGGAATAACATCAAGACGCACACCACAAATAGGAGGAGGAGCTCGGCCAAAACACCCAAAAAGGGTGTACGCGCCAATTATAAATATATATACATATATATAGTAAATTGATATGACGATTTTGGATTCCGTATTCCCGAATGAATGCTGCTTAGATCTGTTTGCAATAAGATGAGTAATGTTTTGATGTAGCTTTGTCTAGTACGGGTTTTGGTGGGTCAATTACCCACATAACTATCTTTATTTTGTTTCGTTAACGTAATTTTTTCTCTGAATTTCATTTTTGATTTTTTTTGGTGAGTTCTTGAGCCGAAATTTGTCACAATCACCAAGTCTTGGAAGAGAAAGCAAAATCGACACACACCACCTTTTTGCCAATTTTAAAACCGCATTCGACAGCAGAAAAAGGAGTTACCTACATGTCTTGGTGCGTAAATTTGGTATCCCCACAAAACTAATACGGCCATGCTAAAAGACGTTGCTCAGTACCAGTGCCTCCCAATTATGATGGCGTAATTGGGAGCACTTCTCCGAGCAGTATGATACCAAGCAAGGTTTTAGACAGGGTGTGACTCCCTGCCGTGTGAATTCTTTAACCTGATGCTGGAAAAGGGCACACATTTGTATAAGAGCGAACAATTGTTGGCGGCTATTAGTTCTACCTTTTCCAAAGTGATAAAAGAAGCAAATCGAATGACTGACACTGTTGACAATAATCATTTCGAGGTTGTAGCAGACTTCGTTTATTTAGACCAGCATTAACAGCGATAACAATGTTAGCCCCAAAATCCAACAGAAAATCTCTGTTGCCAACAAGCTGAAATAGGCTAAATAGGTTGTCCTAACGTATGGCACATAAGCTTGGACGATGACAATATCGGATGAAGCTTGTTTTGGAGTGTTTGAGAGAAACATTCTGTGCAAGATTTTGGACCTCTGCCCGTTGGCAACGGCGAATATCGCAGGCGATGGAACGATGAGCTGTATGAGCTTTACGACGACATAGTCATAGCGCAGCGAATAAAGTCGAAATTTTAATACAATATTAATATGGCCTAATATTATCGTCTTGACCCTGTATTATATATGTATTACGTATGCCAGTATTGGCGGAAAAGCCGGGCTCCCGTGATTTCGAGATGTACTTAAAAGATCACGGGATTCACCTTGAGACACAACTTTTTTATTACATATACATATATATATATGTATACCTGGTGCCTTCACCCGTTTTGGGTGCTTGGTCGAGCATCTTCTTATGTTTGTGTTGTTAAATTATATTTTCAGATGAGTAAAAATTCATAAACGGCAAGCATTTAAGCACTAAAGTGTTTACTATGAAAAAAACCTAAAATTTAAGATAAATTGATTTCGAAAATCCAATATTTATGTACGTTATTTTTAAATAAATACGTATGTTTTTGTGTTCAAAACCGTACCTTTTGTTACTATTTATTACTTTTTAATAACGATTGTAAACATTTACGGGATTCCGACATAAATGCAATAAAATATGTAATGGTACGAAAATAAACTTACCGCTACATTGCATCAATTTTGTTATTACAGTCTTCAAACGTCATGCAAGCACTATTTCTCCTTTTTGTTATTTTCAGGCAAATTCTTTAAAATTCCAGCACGAAATATTTCTTCTCCTCATAAAATATAGTTGGCTTTAAAATCTCAATTTACAAGCGCTTTCACTACTTAAGCATCCACGTGTAACGTCAATAACATCAATATCATTCACTTCAAAGTTGTATGTTTGTATAGCGTAGCGGTTTCTCCTCATGTCTTTTTTTATTTTAATCACAGCTTATTGAGTTCCCTTAGCTCGCAAATGTTCGCTCGATCAACTCATCGACAGTCAGCTACTAATCGATTTCACATTTTTCAAAATTATTTATCACAACGAACGTATAAGTTTTGGCAGCTTATCAATGCGGTTAGCACTCTGATGAGTTTTATGTATGTGGGTGTATGTTTACAGTTGAATCTGTGTATCTGAAAGATGTAAGAAAAAAGGTGAATACATTTTATTTGCAATATAAAGGTTGTCAAAAAAGTCTTGCGGTATTTTTATTGAATTTTCAATTGTTCATAAAATTGGTTATAATAATGCGATTTAAGTCAAATATGCGCCGTTTTGTTCGATGATGAGTTCCCAACGAGATGCCAACTTGATAATGCCCCTCATAGAAGCTCGCTCCCTGTTGTCAAAAAACTCGGAGAGCCAATTTTCACAGGACTCTCTTGTGGACAACTTCCGACTACCAAGCTCGTTCGCCATGGACAGAAATAGGTGGTAATCACTTGGTGCGAGAGCCGGACTATACGGTGGATTCAAAAGAACCTCCCATCCGAGCTCCCGGAGCTTCTGGCGCGTCACCAAAGATGTGTGTGGCCTGGCGTTGTCCTGATGGAAGACAATTCGGCCTCTGTTGATCAAAGATGGCCTCTTATGCATGAGTGCTGCATTCAAGCGGTCCAGTTGTTGGCAGTACATGTCCGAATTGAGCGTTTGGCCATAGGGGAGCAGCTCATAGTGGATGATTCCCTGCCAATCCCACCAACACACACAGAAGAACCTTCCTGGCCGTCAATCCAGGCTTGGCCACCGTCTGGGCAGCTTCACCGCTTTTCGACCACGACCGTTTGCGCTTCACGTTGTCGTAAGTGACCCACTTTTCATCGCCAGTCACCATTCGCTTCAAAAACGGGTCGATTTTGTTGCGATTCAGAAGCGATTCGCATGCATCCATACGGGAAAAAATGTTTCTTTGCGTCAAGTCGTGTGGCACCCATACATCGAGCTTCATTTTGAATCCAAGCTTCTTCAAATGGTTTATAACGGTTTGATGACTCATGCCCAGCTCTTGGCCGATGCTACGGCTGCTACTATGCCGATCTCTTTCGATCAATTCAGCGATTTTATCGCAATTTTTGACGACAGGCCTTCCGGACCGTGGCGCATCTTCGATCACCTCTGCACCAGAACGAAAACGTTGAAACCATCGTTGTGCGGTGGAAATGGAAACTGTATCGGGTCCATAAACTGCACAAATTTTATTGGCAGCATGAGATGCATTTTTGCCTCTATCGTAGTAGTACTGTAAAATATGCCGTATTTTCTCTTTATTTTGCTCCATGTTTGCGACGCTATAACTCACGAACGACTAAAAGCAAACAACAATTAATCAAACACGTGTTAGCACGTGAAAAAAGCTTTCCAAAAAGCTCTAGCGTGAACCGATGCAACGAATACAACTAGAACTACGCGCTTGCAAAGACAAGCTTGCGGAAATACCGCAAGACTTTTTTGACAACCTATATGATGAAATACGTGAATACATGGAAAAGCATACAAATCTTATAAAAAAGTATTAAATTTTATTTAAATGGGAAGAAAACTCCCATGCATGTCTCTTAACTCCTAAAATTTCTCTCCTTTAAAATATTAAACTAATTTAAGATGGGAAAATTACCTTAATGCTTCACCGAAATTTTAACAACAGAGTCCAATCAATTTCAACATTCTTTCAGATACGGTGATGTTGGCCTCTTATTCCTTTTTAGTGTAAGGGTGGACATTTGTTTTTGTTTTTGAAAGTTCAATTATTTATCAAATCTGAAAAGTGACACAGTACCCTTTTAGTTTTTTGCTACTACCTACTTCTAGTGAGGATATCATTCTTTTAACTTTTTCTTTCTTTAATTTATCCATTACAGAATCACCCATTATAGTTAATTTTTGATGTTTCTTTCCATGAAATCAAAACAAATTGCAAGTGCGGGTAATATTTTTGCCATTCAGTGATCAGTAGAAGCTCCTTCGGAATATGTTCAACATATAATTGGCGGTAACACCCTTTATTGGGTGTGTGACCGAGCTCCTTCTCTTGATGTTGTTCCACAAATAGCGGTATCTACAGCTGAAAGCCAACTCCGAACGGCAGATGGTTAATTTTTTTTATGAGTAGTTTTATCATAGCAGAAATACACTCGGAGGTTTGTCATTGAATGCCGAGGGGCGATCGTTTTTGGAAAAAAAACTTTTTACAGAAGCGCAATTATATTTTATTTCCGTATACTTATGTATGCAGCTGATTAAATAAGAAGTATGATTAGGTATAGAACTGGTTGGGAAAGAAAAGTTCCAAGTAGGCTAGTTATGTCCATTACCCATGATTCTCGTGAGCTGTTCTCTGAATTCGGTACAAGTGACCTTGGGAGTCACCACGTTTTATAAAGGTTTCGTGAGAAAAGTTGGGACATATTGGTGAGGAAGCCACTATAAAACAATTTTGGTGACAATTGGTGAGTACAAGCTCAGCAAGGAAGCCGATTTGATTTTTGATTTGTAAATATATCCATCATAAAAGCAATATCACATACCTGGTCTATTATTGCCTTGTTTGAACTGCAAGAAAAACAACCGATTTCTGCAGTCATATCTGTCCGCTCTAAAATTCTTTTTAGTAAACTTGGAGCTAAATTATCATGTTTGCTGTTCATACTGCTGATGTTATACTTTAATCGATATCGCCATTATACAATACGCATAGAAGATTCATATGTACATAGCCCCTGCTCTGCTTGCCTGACTTCTAACACTTGGTCTATCTGACTTCTAACCATTAATTGATAGCAAACAAGTTATAAAAATGTAACAAGAGCCAATCTTAAAAGGCCTAACTTTGACTGCTTGGTGAAGTCACAGTGCGACTTACACAGTACACTTCATATGAGAAAATCGGGACGTGAGGGAGTTGTCTCATAATGGCTTATAAAGAGCACCATAGTTTCGGGTGTTTTTTTAGCTCCATGAGAACTCTCGATATGGATAATTGCAAACAGAATGGCTTAATCTCACGGCATGCGAAATGACGATCCTACATTCACGTGGAGCGTCGATATTTTCTGCGACTACGAGAAAATTCATTGTATCAGTTTTTCACGGTACAAATGATGGTGTTGGTCACCCTTAAATGATTTTAGTTCATCGATGCATTCTTATCTTTTTAGTTCACGTCAAAAATTTAAAAAAATAATCGTACGGTTTAATTCTTTTTTTGTATAGAGAAGAATTGTAAACTAATTATATACCATATACCCAAATTATCAATTTTGCATACATACGAGTACATGGCGTATGAGTAAAATTTTGCGATCAATCATTTTGTACTATGAAATAATGTTCACCTGGAGCAGTAATGAGTTTTCAGAGAATGTATTTGAATTTATAGAAAAAAGCATGCTCACATGAAATGTTTTCATTTACATCTATACAAATTTAAATATTGAGTACAAGCTGCTGACTTGGGAAATATTTCGATATACCCGACCATTAACGCTCATACAAACAAATGGGAAACTCACTTCCGACACAAATGCGAGTAAAGTGAAATGACTCTGCAACCTTTAAAACGTTTGAATCTTAGTTGCATATGGTTTCATCTGACCGTCATGTTATAAATTTCCGAAAAGCCCAGTAGAAAAGACGGATGCTAGACATTTATGGGTAGTGTGTTGTAGTCACTGCAACCCCGCAGCCAAACCTACTAGTTTCGAACTATCTTACTAACAGTTAGCTTTACACCTGAAATACAAGTAGTTAGTCTTATATATTTTTTACCACCACTTACTGATTGTTTTAACATGCAATGCCTTACGAAATACCAACGTCTATCCGAAGCATCCGCATTGGACCAGTAAATGAACTAGTTCATAGTGGAAAAAATGTTTGACTTCGTCAACTCTAATATAATATATTCGCCTAATACTCTTTCGTGCATTCCTAACGTGTAAGGTGTTCTTATTTTTAGTAATAGAAGCATGCTTGCTCTGCAATACTTCTGTCATAGGTAAGGTTGTAACTGGTACATTTGAAGCCACTCTCGAACTATGACCGTTCATGAAGCGGCTTGTTTGTTGAGTTTCCATTGAAGAGAATTTATAATAGAAAGTTATTATGTATATATAAATACTATTGATATTTGATTATTCAAAACTCACATTAAAATACATTAATAGTGCGTCTAATCTTAATCAGTATCGATTTCGGCCTGATAACTTCCACGACATTCTAAATTTTTCGAATTTTTCACTCGAGAGATGAGATCTCTTTTGGTATAGTCTAAACTTGATTTGGTTCTAATTACTTTCTATAATAATCGTATGATTGTGACAGCCAGTCAATCATTCACTGCTTCCACGCCTTGGCCGCTAAGGGTTTTTGCAAAGTACTACGATATTTCACGTATTGGTAGGGGGATGTTTTCAATCTTTCTTAGAGTTAATGTGGGATTTTTCGAAAGCAAAGGGAGCTTCATTTTACCTTTTGTAGGCACCCTACCAAGGTATTCCCGATCGGAGGATTATTTAACTTTTTTTTGTGAAAAATAAATTTGGTTTCATTGAAGCGAACTTTGTATAGTGATTTGCATTCCCTACGTGGGTAAATAAACGTATAGTCCAACAGAATATCTAATAGTATATGCTTAATAAAATATGCAAATGCTTTTAAGGTAAAAGCAGTTGTAGAATTGAACAAGGCACAAGACAGCAAAAGCCAGCTTGTCAGAAACGTTGTCAGAAAAATTGATAAGCCAATGAATTCCACTAAAGGCTGCAAAAAAATGTAAGCTGCTACAATGTAGTGAGGAGCAAACTACAATATGTATAAATGCGCAACTTGTATGGACTCATAGCAATGACTTTACATATATTTTTGCAAATACACTGTAAATAAGAATGTGAGTGCATGTTCAGGTATACAGGCATTGGCGTTGAACCGGTTACAAAGGTGCGATTTGGGCTGGGCGGTCATTTATACATTGCAAGTTAAGTAATAACAACGATTGGCTGTAAGGCCTGGTGGCGAGCAACGGCAGCGGAAACAAGTCGAAGCTACCAATTGGGCGTTGCACTTCCGCTGCAAATTGGAACAAAGCCATTCATATTGACGCCAGCTCATTTACAAATTCACAAGGCTAACACAGCAGCAAACAATACATGTCACATATATACACATATTTAGTTGCATATGTAAGTATGGATGTTATGTACTATAATTTAAACCCTTCATACGAGCGAGAAAATTCCACCACAAAATTAATTCTCATAAACCAATAACTGTGTATGTAAAGTGTAAATAAAAAATGGGTGTTTTTCCCAACAAAACACGAAACAATTCAAAAAATTGTTAACATTTTGGCTTTATAACTTTGCGTATTTGATTAAATAATAATGGCCCAATAATACAAAATATAGAAGTACATTCAACTTACACAAGAAATAAAACGCATATGGAAACAAAAAAGGCTTCGAACAATTCCGGTTATGATATTAGCCAATGGTATATTACACAAGACATCTTCGCCCCATCTGAAACATTTAGAAATAGGTCCTAATATGCATCACAGAATTCAGAAATCGGTGATTCTTAAAACGTGCAATATAGCAAGAAAATCTTCAAATCTTCACCTAATTTTAATTAAAGTAACAATTAAAAAGAGAAGTGAGATATCCAAAAAATTCGATAGTAAACTTTTGTAGTTTTATATAAAATAACAAAATAAAAAACACTAACCACAAAGGTGCCAACATGACTTGCAAACCGAAGATGCCCCGCCTCGTGCGGTATGCGAGGATAGGAGAGTGGCGTGGGGTAAAAATAATAATAATAATAACAATAAATAATTTGTAATAACTAACATCGGTAATCATATACCACTCCTTTTTTCCCGCAAGCCTGAACTTATTTCGCCAATATTGCGCCGAATTGTGGCGTCCAAAGGTGCAATCATAGTTGGATAATCAGCATAGAACAGTGATTTGGCGTTCACTCATAAAAAGTATTCCAAAGTAGTCAATTCGCATGGTCGAAACAGGCAACTGATAACCACGATGATGGGATGACTAAAAGCATATCCCAATAGTGTGGTGGCTTCACGCGCTGCCTGTTGCCCCATGTTTTTGAAATCACTGAGCTCTTATGAAATTGGTATTGAAGAGAATAGTGCGATTCATTGCTACCTCCGCAATGCCTGTCGCACTAGGCACTAAAAATGGTACATGGAAGAAAATTTAGACTTAAATCGATTCAACGTTTGTCTTATAATAGGTCAGTTTAACCCACAGTTTAGATGACATTATCACGATTTGTAAACATTGACGCCATCAAATCTTTTGGCGGCTACAAGTTACCCGGACCAAGTAGCATATATCCTGTTATGCTAAAGGAAGGCATAGAGTCCGTGACTGCAGCTTTGAAGAAAATCTTCACTGCATGCCTGGCACTGGCCCTTATACAACGCTCTTGGAGGATGGTGAGGGTCGCCTTCATCCCCAAAGATTCGAAGAGATGACAACACCAGCTCCAAAAGCTGGATGAATAGACTTTCTCTTGTCGAAGTCAGAAGGCTCTTATCGGGACAACATGGAACTTTGGCCATCTGTTGCACTATTGCTTTTCTGACTCCTTCAGGCCCTGCATTAGATACTCTGATTAGTCTACCATCCCTTGATGTTTTCATCCAAGGAGAGCCCTTGAAGGCCATTTGTAGCCTGAAACGCAATGGGAATTGATACGGCCCCTGTCCAGCATTGGACAGCAGAGGAGGTATGGACTTCAATCCAACGATCCTCTCTATGCCCTTTGACTCCATGCCATCAGGAGTTGTCCTTGAAAAGAGATACAGTGTGGTGCTGCCGGAGGCTCAATGGTGGTTAAACTCTGAAAATGAGGTACTGTAGGCAGCTGGTTGGACTGATGATGAAGCACATGGAAAAGGTAGGCATCTCATACAGTGGACATTCGTTGTACCGTGTAGCAGAATTTTCGTACATTAATTTATTTTATCCCTTAATTTTAGCATTCTGCATTAAGTGGAGTAAATACTTTCATTATTTGTAAAATAAAACCAAAAACATAAAACCCTTACACCAATGTTGGATTTTATGTAGAAATGTAAAAATATACAATAATTGAATTACAGTAGCAGTGTTCTTAACAGCAGTTAAAAAATTATTTATTGGTTTGGACAATCATTCCCATCAGCAGTTCTATGCGCCTAAAAAGACACCCGTTACATATCTTCGCTGGTGATGGAAGCATTCAAGTGGCCAGGTTGTTGCCAATATTGCTCTTTTCAGTGTTACTGTCGTATCACGAACTCTTCACTTTCCTCCATCATTGCCTATTGTTGTTATCGTACTTTCACAATCTTCAAGCACTTTTCAAGCAGTGATTGTTATAGCTTTGGCAAATTATAGCAGCGATTAACCACAGGCGACCCTCAATCTATTGTCGACAGTCTCGAGTCTACATAGTTACTACATAAATATTTTTAGCTTTTGGTCAATAATTTTGAATGGTCTTCGACGAAGCCATAGAAGGTTGGTATGTAAGTAAGCCAATCAACAAATTGACTGGTAGTGCCAACGTCATTTGGAGTGAATGTACACGAATAAGAATAACACTTAAGGCAATACAACAACAGCAAAATAGGTTCCACAAGGCCGTACTCAGTTTAATTTGTAATAATTTTAATAGTTTTCGCATTTTGGCATTTGGAGGAACATTTTTTGCGGCTATTTGTAGTTTCTGGCAATTGTAATGTTTCAAAATCAGAACAAGTATTGCTTAAGTGCACTCGTTAAGGTAGTTTGCTCATTCTGTGAAAATGTAGATTCATTTGAGGTAATGCAAATGTTATTATGCATACAACATTGACAGATTTAAGACGTTTTTGTATTTAATTTTGCCTTTTTTTCTGCAAGCTCAATTGGAAGGATTATCTTGACAGTTGAACTTATTTTCTCTCATTTTGAGATTGCATGCTTGAACTTGGGTTCGAGCATATCTCTTACATCGGGAACCCTATTCGATATTTCTATACCAACGCACACTTGCGTCCAATGTTATTATAATTAGATTCCCATTGCGATTGAATGTAGCAACCTAAAGGAGTTGAGATAGATGTAGACATATACCGAAATGCTCAGAAATATGAGAGCAGTGTATTTACCCATGCCTACCTGCACGATAACTCGATAACAATTAATATATTTCAATGGTACTTAACATATTTATGACCCCTATCCAAAGTAATTTGGTGCTGAAAATGCGCGAAATCGGTTGACAGCTGCTGACACTCTCAACGGTAATTTTCAGAAAGGAAAAAAAAACAAAAACATAATACCTCTTCGGTAAAAATGATAAAGCTAAAAAACAAAATTTCGATGGAAGAAAAATTTGATTTTGATATTATTTTGCTTGAGCAGCTTCTCTGCGCTTTCAATAGCGAGAGTAACATAAGCCCGTACTTGCTGCCGTTGATTAGGTTTTGTGATCCTAACATCGATATTTTCATTAGTGCCAGCTAGCCAGCTAGCATTTTTCTCACAGCGTCATCAACTTCCTTCTTCTCCGTGACGGCATCCAAGTCTCTGATCTCTACAGTTGAAGTTGGTCTGAGGGTTGTAATGGAACCGACCGCTTTTACGGTTTCCTCTAATTGTTTCAAAAAATCAGCGTTAACTGTTTTCCCCTTTTCTAATTCAAGTAAAAGAGCACCAGTTTTGGTTCTTCTTCTTCACCGTTGTGGTTTCGTCTGGCATGGCCTTTTCTCGGATGTTTTTGAGGATCCTCCGATTTTGGTTTTGGTATTCATTCATTCTTCTTTTGGTTCGCTTTAGCCTTCTTTGCTCCATCGTTTTGCGCTCCATTTCTTCCTTTTGGCACGGTATTGTGCCTAGATTTTTGCCGGCTTACCACTTGCCATTTCTCAGGCTCTCGAACTCTTAGTTTTTTCGAAGAGTCGGGTGCGGCAGGAATTGGTGCATTCCGTTTTGTGGTTAAAGAAGTACTCTCCTGGACAACACTTGTTTTTCGAGCTGTTGCGGGGGTGCCACCTCCGATTTCTTTCGTTGATGTGTCCGGCAAGAGACGACCTTTATCGGCTTTCTCGAATCCAACCTTTTCTGCAGTTTTTCATGACGTCAAATAGTTCGTCAAGCTCTGAGACTCCGGTCTTTATTTCTGTGGAAGTATTCCTACTCTTGAATATAACTGCTTTCATCTTCCTAAGCACTCTCAAACATTTCTTTACGGCTTCCTCTTCTTCAGCTCGCATTTTGAGAATAAACTCTTGTCGCAGAGATGCAGCGGTTTGCCGTTCTGTGTTTGCGTCCTTTGCAGTTACAGGGGTATGCGACGGCGCATTGGGCGCATTTGCAGTATTTTTAACCTCTTTTGACGTTACTCTTACGTTTAATTCTTGAAGCGTCATTTCAGCTCCTTCATTGACCGTCATTGATTTTCCTATAGTTGGCAATGTTCCACTCGAAAGGGGCAAATTCGCTTTTTGTGGTGGCGAGCGAAGCAATCGAGGTTTCCTTACGAAAGGACTCTGCTCTATATCTCCATCAGTAATGGCCTTTTGCTGTTTTTCTTCTTTTTGTCTTTTTTCCATAATTTTTTCTATTCTTTTTTATTTAACAGTCGCACCTAACATGGTGAACAGACACTGACGAGCACACCGCCCAATATGGGAATATACATGTGCTGGATTTTGTCTCCTAACTTTCTAGCTAACTCTCACAAAGTCGCTGAAACGAGGGACATTTTGACTAGTGTGACTCCTTGTGGGAGATGCCCTTGCGACATTTTTTGCAGGTATTTCAAATTAGTTGCTGCCAATATATGGTAAAAATTCGAAAAATAAGTTTTAAATAAAAATAAAAATTTCCTAAAACAGCGAGCGGAAGCTCGTGGGAACATGAATCGTTAAGTAAAAGAAAATCTTCGCGTGAAAACCATTTGCCTTCCTCACGCCGCATGGGCGTATAGGTTCGTCCACTTGTAGGAAAATATCAAAACGCACATACAAAAAAATTGAAGAAGAAGCTTGATCAAATACTTAATAAAGGATAAATGTGAGAAGCCATCATATTTGAACAAGTTCTCATTGTTTGATGATCAAGCGACATACCAGCCTTCGCAGCATGCTAAGAAAAAAAATTACTGCAACGGTTAGAAACTGATCACATTAGAATCAAATTAAAGGAAGGTTTAGTGGACGTCTCTTCCGGAAAGCCCCAATTTCTTGCTTGCCCTGTGAATCGTTGTTGGTTTTATTTTGATATTTTAAATACCATAGTACAATATTTGTATAAAAATATAAAATTTCCTAACATGATTGCCATATTTTATTGTCCACAACTGAGGATATCCATGCATGTTAACGTACTTTATGTAAATACAAGCATAATTCTTTAAGGGGTTACATGGGTTTCGTCGGGTAAAAAAATGCCTATTTTCAATATTTTTTTTTCTATGTTAAAAATTATTTATTCAATTCAATACTTTTTTCTGTCTTATAGATACATATTTAAAGAATAATTTCTGAAATTTTCAAAAAAAAAAAAAAAATTAAAACTCCTCCATTGTGACGTTATATCCGGTGACCCCTCGAAAAAAAGGTGCGTCCGCGTTATCAGCATAACTCCTGACAGGATCATCAAAAATGAAAAAACAAAAATAAGTGTTTTAGTTAAGACCATAAACTCGTGCTTGAGCGAAGGAAAGAAAAGAAGTAAAAATTGGAATTGTGGCAGACATTTCCCAAAAAAATGAGAAGTTCGGTCAAATTTTCTTGACATTTTGTATTTTTTTTAAATAGTTGTAATTGAAAAAAAAAAAAAAATCCTTCGTCCACGAGTAAATTGTATCTCGAACACCTGTGTAAAATTTCATCACGTTCGGCTTAGTAGTTTTCGAGAACATTTGACAACCGACTTTGAAAACACAGTTCCGAGAAAAACGCGTTTAAAGTTTTGAGTAACAATAAAAGTGGCTTGGAGCACACACATTCCAAAGGCAGTATCTCCGAAACTATTATTCGGATCGACTTGAAAATTTAGGATAATATTCTGAGATGTTGAAGAAATTACAAGCTAAAAAAATAATCGGTTTTTTGAACTCAAGAAACCCATGTAACCCCTTAAGGTTAATACCCTCCGATTACTTTTTCGGCATAAAACAAAACTAGAGTTCCTGTAAAGTGCACAATATATCAATTCTACTTTATGATTGAGGAATATAGAATTCCTCTGCTGGAAAACCCTCCGAGTAAGCGTGGATTTAAAAGAAGCCTTGTATCGGGAGCACACTGCATAGAGTATAATCTCTGCCAAACTCTACTAATGTAAACGAGCGTTGTTAGAGTTTTCGTTAATCTTCTAAGACTGATTGATTGCTGCAATAACCGCCTTAAATGTGAGTTTCTCGTATGCCCTTATTTCTGCAACTGACAGAAATTAGGAACATCAATATAATTTTACTTTTTCCAACACAAATAAGATATTTGCCTGTCAACGTCGGCAGGTACCTCTTTGAATAATTTCAGAACTGAAGTTCATTTATGCATTTGCACGTAGTGACCTATGTAGACACCGGAGCCACCGGGGAGATCTTTTTTCGCTACACTATGGCTACAACCATACACTAAATTTATATTCAGAGGGCAAATGGTATGTGGTGTAGTTCTCAGTATGTACTCGTGCACAATAAGTAAGCACCTGTGTTCTGTGCGCTGAAGTAGTGGCCAATAAAGAATTGTGTTTAGTACACGTGAAATCAAAGTGAAGTCTTGACCTTCAACTGACAGCTACTGCCTGCTAACTCATACACACACATATATATGCAAGTTGTATTCATACGAGCATTTAAGAGAAACGGAAACATTCTCAACTGTTTACTTTCCGCCAGCCATAGCGTACATACATATGCAAGCATTGTTAAGGTATATGTGTGTGTGTATGCACTAATAATAAGTGGTAGCTTTGTTGAATTTTATTGTCTTCAAAGCAATTTCTAAAACAATGCAAATGCTATTAGTTACAAAACGTATTTTATAATAAAAAGTGGTGAAAAATGATTATTGCACCCTTTCTAGAACTGTTCAAATAAAGGTATGCTTAGAAATACTCGTAAACACTGCACGAGGCTACTTGTTGAGTTGGGAAGTGGTTTGTTTGCTTGTCTACTTAAGGCATATGCATGCCACGATGACCTCGCTCTATTTTCTGTGCAAGAAACACAATGTGCACTCACACAAATACAGTTGCAACTATACGAGTATACATACACATGTGCGCATGTTCATTTGGCATTTAAAAATAGTAAAATATATAACAGCAGTAAAGGAACCTAAACCTAGGCCAGAGCCCTTGAAGATAAACAGCGCACAGACATGCATACACATACGTGCATATACATGCAACAATGGGGAAAGTGTTGCAGCAAAACTGATTGAAAAGAGGTGCATCGAGTGAAAGTAAATTGAACAATTCAATAAATTGTCAAAGTACTGCAACAAAAATCGCTTCAAAGAACTTTTGTAAATATACGAGCATAGTGAAAAAGAGAAGCATAAAAGTGTAATAAAACAAAGAACACAACAGAATATTGAAAGCAACTGTATGACCAGCATATTAAGGGCGCGCGTAAAAACAATGGAGCGAGCAAGAAATTTTGCACAAGAATTTTATGCCAGAACACGTACACGCGCGTGTGCAACAATTATTACAACAAAAGCAATGGCTTTATATGTATGTAGTTGCAAATGCACTTGAGCGTAAAGTGAATGCTTTCGGAAGCATCTGTATGCACTTGCGAAGATCTGTGTGAATGTGTGCGGCACTCATTGTTGCAAACAAAGCATACCACAATGCTTGTCCTTGTTTTCGCTCTCGCTTTCGCGCTTGCCCTCAGCCTTAGATGCGGCAGTTCGCTATGACAACGTTCACACCATTGTCACCGCTACCAACAGCACATGTCGACACTTGCTTCCGGCTGTGTAGCAATAAGTGGCCACAAGCATGACAGCATGGCAGCATTGACAGTGCCCACGCTAGCAACATTAGCAAATGTGGCATGAAAATGACACCTCTGATGTGTCCCTTTAGCGATCGT
This sequence comes from Anastrepha fraterculus, assembly GCA_037575425.1. NCBI lineage: Eukaryota > Metazoa > Arthropoda > Insecta > Diptera > Tephritidae > Anastrepha > Anastrepha fraterculus. The sequence goes on from JAYXIM010045753.1 coordinate 299,005, forward strand.
GTGATAAAAACTTGTTACTAGTAATTGCATTTGTTGCTCCTACTACTACTGCTGGACTATGTAAATGCGTACATTTGACTATGTAAATGTGTAAATGTGAATAACGGGTGTTTTATTTTCACTCATACACGGTAAAAATACTATGGATATGTTTTCAATAATAACTATGGCATATACATTAAATCTCAAAAGTGGTTAATACAAATGATCATCGCATCCATGGCAGGGCCATTACTTATGGTTGATGTGACACCTATTCCAACCTTGATACTCTGGACATTGAGAATGGAGTTTTGAGTTTAGAAACTTTTACGCAAACGGATAAGGATGGGCCTTCCGTAATTTTTTTCAAAATTGTTCGGCCATTGCTATTCCTCTCAAACTAATTCCATTAAATAAATTTGGATGAGTTGATTTTCATTCTCTTTTCTTTTAATGGCTGCAATCGTATCCAATAGACCGAGGGCGGTAATGATTGAGAGCGAATGATTGGAAAATTAATTAATGCTCTATTCGAGCAGGAAGTGGGATCTGCAAACAATTTCTGGATCTATATAGCAGTCGTTAGACACTAGAAGTAATGAAATCCAAGACACTCTTATATGAGTATACTAAAATATTTAGCTTGAAAGCACATAAAAACGAAATATTTTCATTTAGTGACCGTCACATAGCAATTACAGATTTGCGCTCTGTCACTTGCAATTCTAAACTTGTCTTCGACTGTCGCCAATCTCCACTCACCATCACTTAGGCCACGGGTCTCAGGAAAATAGAAGGAATATACATAACACGTGAGCATGAAATATAAGATACCATAAACTACATTGAATGTTGAAGTATTAAATATTAAAGGGTGATCAGATTGGTGGAACTTTTTCCAATAGAATTTTTCTTGAGAGATAACGCGTGAATACTGTTAAACTAAATACTTAGTTTTTTTCAGTATTCATTGAAATTTCATTATGGAACCACTTACGTCTCAACAACGTTCATAAATCGTATAATTCTATTACGAAAATCGACGCTCTGTGAAAAGTGTTCATCGTGCGTTCAGACTAACTCATGGTGTTCAGTGATGTGGCCCTTTTTTGACTTAATGGCGAGGTCAATAAGCAAAATTGCTATATTTCGAAGGTTGCTGAAGAGCAACCCGATACCATTCAAGAACAGCCATTATATCCATTGAAAGTAACCGTTTGGTACGGTCTACGGTTTGGAGGAATCATCGACCCAAATTTCTTCAAAGATGAGGCTGGCACTAATATAACAGTGAATGGCGAACGTTATTGTGCCATGATAAACGACTTTTTGATGTCAGAAATTTAAACCTCTGATCTTCACAACATTCGAATCCAACAAGACGGCGGTAGTTGCCATACAGCACTTGAAATAATGTATTTACTGCGTTGTCGTTGTTTGGTGAGCAATTTATCTCTCGTCTCGAATCAGTGGATTGGCCATCAAGATCATGTGATATCATACCTTTGGAATTTTATCTGTGCGGTTTTGTAAAATCTGAAGCTAACACTACTAAAGTTATTCACGAGATACCGACCGAAGTCCTTCAGCGAGTCATTCAAAATTGGTGTTTACGGATGACCGAATTACGACGCAGTGGGGCCAATATTTGAAAGTGATTATTTTTAAAAAATAAATTAAATGAATGGTTCTACACAAAAATAATAAAAATTGCCTTATCAATTTGAATTTTCGTTGTTTTATTTCAATTTAAAAATTGGCACCCTTTATATGGCAATAGCCCAGTAATAATCTTTGAAGCAAATTATTCGAAGTGCAGTTGATTAAATGAGCCGCTCAGACAAAATAGCATCCAAAGGTCCAAAGACTTGAGACACAATTTTCTCGATGTATACATCCGCTATTACAGCAAAAATATCTAAACTATCTATAAATATTTTCCCAGCAAACGCTTGATAGACACCTTTAGTGAGACACCCTATGCATTCGTATTTGTGCAGCCAATACCTGATGGGGTGTTAAAAACAAGTTTCCAATAGTGCCATGTAGTTATTGTAAATACATACACACATATGCATGCTTTATTCTCACTTTAATAATAATTAAAAATTTAATTAGTTTACTTGTTGTAACACTGGCATGCGATTCATAAGGACTCTTATGAAAATATCTATAAATATATACAAATGCATGTATGTATGTCTGTATGTGTGTGAAACTTCTTACTGGAAACGTAATTTTCAATCAATTATGCATAAATTATCCTTTTATGAGATTATTACGTTCCCTCACTTTCGGGTAAATATCCGCTGCAACACGCTCCCCAAATTAGTTTAAGTCAGCAAGAATAAATTAATGTGAGCTGCGTGTGAAAGGAGTTTGAATGAAAGCAAAAACTGATTTCGTGACACGTTAAAATTATTGTACATATGTATTTATATACTACATATTTATACAATAAAAGAAGAAAACAAAAAAAGATTTTCACTTTCGAGCTGTCAAGAACAATTTAAAGGAGCGCAATAGAGGTAAGAATGAAATTAAACTATTTAATCTTTTATAAAGGCATGTGATTTAAGGATATGTAAAGTCATTATATGTATATATGTAGTTCATTACCATACAACATATTACTTTACTTCTAACTTTTTACGTACTGTTGTCGATGAACTGGGTTAAGTATAATATCAATCAGTGACCAAAAGTCAAATATGCCTCTAATTTATTTCACTGACTTTCAGGTACCAATAACTTTCCGGAAATATTTTGTGTAATTTTGTTCAAAAGTCGCATTGCCTCCACCATAGAATTTAAAACATAATTTCGTTTCGCAAGTCCAATAAGAATTTTAGTAAATGTAATAGCAGTGCGAATTTCAGAAATATATCTCGGCACAATTAGCCACAAAGTTTACAGGTTGGCCAATTGGTGGCACAAGCGAATTTCGTGTACATTCGAGACTCTGAATCAATAATATTTCTTCTCTTGCTGCATGTGTCCTCAGGAGCTTAATAATCTCCATACTAGCCTTTGAATCATTCAGCATTAGAGTGAGATAATGCAAAACTGGAAGGCAACCTATCTTCTGGTTCGATATCTCTACTCTGAATGGGACATGGAACAGCTGGAATATTTGTGTTTGATTTAATGAGTCTATCATTTTGAAGTTTTACAGACTATATATACGTATGTCTGTCTACTAAGCGTACATCTTATCCACCTGATTTTTCCAACGCAAGAGCGTTTGTATGCATTCGGACGACATGACCAGCCAGCGGAGCCCCTAGAGCTTTATTCGCTGCGCTATGTCTATGTCGTCGTAAAGCTCGAACAGCTTATTGCTCCATCGCCGTCGTTCTCAGCTTGCAAAGGTACGATAAAACTGCCACATAATGGGACAGCACATCTCCAAGCTTCTGCGACATACAAAAGGATGGGCTTGTTGAGAGAGTTATTAAGTGTTAGCTTTTCCATCGAGAGAGCACTTCACCTACTTTATCTACTTAGTTTTCATTGCCTATTTAGTCCAAAGTAGCGTTTGTTGGCAAGAGAGACTCTCCTTTGTATTTCAATGCTGACATTATTATCGGTGTTAATGCTGGTTTCCAAACAAAATACGTCTCTTACTACATGAATATCACAACCGCTAACTGTGACGTGGGTACCGATACGCGAGTACGCCGTCTACTTGTTTGATGGCAGGAGGTATTTCATCTTGTTCTCATTCACCAACAGACCCACCTTAGGAATGACAGTACTAATAACGCGGTTGTTAAGGCGGATGGAATTTAATTAGAGCCCGAGTATTTGATTTATTCATAGCATAATTAGCTTTGTGTGTGGTGTCGTCTGAGCGTTTGTAGGTGCATACAATTTTAACAATTCTAGTAGTTGCGAGCAATTAATGTTGCGATTGATAACATTATGTACAAAAGATAACATTGTGTAAAAAAAATATCACATCACTCTTCTTCTTTCAAATGTATGCAGACTTATTAGCCTGCACTTTGAACTATAAGAAGGAACGGATAAATAAAAATTTAAATTTGATTAGCTTTTGTATTTGATTAGCCTTTATATTCTGGACGTCACAGAACGGATTTCGGTTTGTGGATCCATAGGTATTACAATTTTGATTTCACCAAATGGCGATAATTGCGATTTTTTAGAAAAAATACATTTTTATCTCGCTGGCTACGTGATACCCAATTTCTTTTTTGGCAGCATTTTGAAGAATTTTATATGAGCAAGCTGTGAATTCAGCAACATGGCGCCAAATGCCACACAGGTCCTGCAATAATATATATTTTGTACAAAATTGGACAAAATTTATCGAACAAAACTAAAGAATTTGCCTAATACGAAAAATCAGAGTTTTTAAGTCAGTCTCGTTATTTAATACCGCAGTTCATATGCCTATTTTTATAAGATACCATATACGCATTTGAGTTGTCGCCCAATATACTGAATTCTAACGAACTACATGTATCTTTGAGAATAAAAGCTTATGTAAGAACAGCAGTTCCCTTCAAATAGTAAATTTAACTCTCTTTTGAACTAAAATTTTAGCCATAAAACATCAAAAATGATAGAAATAAGTTTGCGCCCATCAGAACGTGCGTGACGTCGCAATAGCTGAGTTGTGCAGTGTTGCTCTTCGCAATAAATTTATACCCAAAATGCGAAAATTTTTAAGTTTGATGTTTGTTTCTTTTTTTAATTTAAAGCTACCGAAACTGTAAGTTGAAAAAAAAAACTGTATCATTAAACAAAATAAATGTTACAAAAGGTCGCTCTGAGAAGATTTAAGTGCTAATGAAACTTGGTTAATTCTTATAAAATTAGATATTTTGAAAGTGCAAATTTAATTTTTAGGGTTGTGCAAGAATATTAAACTTTTTTCTCTTAACTTTTCTTAACATTAAAAACCTTCTCAGACATTTTAAAAAGCGTTTGTATATACTGAATGCGAATTAAAACTATAGTAGTGTAATCGGGTCCTCAATCCTTAGTGGGATATAGGACATCAAGAGGTGTAGTCATAGTAAAACTTTACATTCTTTTTATTTTCAATAGGAGGTGTATTTTTCTGGTTTTTCTCTTCATTGCTATAACTCAATCTCAGTTTTTGTTTTAATTAAAAATAGATTCTTTGAAAATTTGAGGAAAAATTGACTTGAGAGCTATGCTCCAACGGACATTCTTTCTGAAAATTTTATGTAGAATCTCTAACTGCTAGGAATGATCTCGACATCAAATTTACCCATCCTAATATGCATACAAAGATGTTTATACATGTTGTAAAAGGTTTGTGCATGTTTGCTCCGCATTAGCGAATTTTATCGTCGGAGCGTTGCTTAGTTTATTGATACTTGCCGCCATTCGGACGGACAAAGAACGTAAATAAATATGCAGTTTGTGAATGCAGACACTAACAAGTGAGGTATTGCATCAGCACCAACATTATTTTCCTTGAATGCCACTTTTGCTCGCGATTGTCGTTGTCTTTGCCGTTGCTCAATCAGTCACGGTGCCATTGTGCCATTCACTCGCGATTTTCTTTATTTTTATCCCTGCGTATTGCATGAGTATTAGAATGCCTAAAAGTGTAGTGCCGACAGTTATCGAGCTTGCAGCAAGACGAAATGCATGTAAGTAAATATATGTATATAGCCATAGGTGCATTGGTTTGTGACTGCTTGACCCGGTGCACTTAAGTCCTTGATTGCGTTTCGCACGCTTTCGGTGCTCGAAGTCGAATCAAAGTTTTTGGCGTGTTTTGGTGCGCGAGTGTGCTACTCACAAATCTCTGCGTTCGCCAAAGTTTATTTGTAAGTTTGTCATTTTGAGAAATTTGTAAGTTTATTGGACTTTGGCACGCCAATTTTGGGTCAATGTTGTTGGCGTTGCTCGATGACAGCTGGCCTTGGTCAAGATTTAAACTCTAATTTATTTGTTGTAAATTGTTATTGCGTGGGAGTGAGAAATGCCGTGTAGATCTGCAATGGTATGTGGGTGGCATTCGCACAATTAGGGGCACACACATAGTTCCTTGACTGGTCTTTCCGATATTTTATTGCCACCATTTCTTACCTTTGATAATTTTATCATCAATATGTATATGTACTATTTCCGACAAAATAAAATATTAAGTATTAAAACGGTTATGTGTGTATATGTGCATGTACGAGTGTATTTATCGCAGTGTTGGTCCGTATTTCACTTCTTCTAGTGCCAGCGCAAGTAAGAACGGAAATAAAAGTTGAACCGCATTAAACAAAGTAATTCTTAGGAATTCTTGCAGCGATCGACTATAAAGTCAAACTATTTTTGATGTGAGGATTACTGAGTTTTTTTAGTGCGTGGAATGACGCAATTGTTCTTTACTTGTATGTATATAAAAAGTAATTGCAATAGATTGGTTACCTTGATTATATCGCACGAGTGACGTCACGAAGTAAGATTACTTGATTTTAACTATATTTATTCTACTTTTTTATTAGGCGACTACCATTCGGTAATCACAATCGGTTCGCAATCATGGGCATGTAACAGCGATTGGCCCTCGGCAGGCAACGTGTGATGAAAAAGCTCATTATAAAAAAGAAATCATCTGCCATAAAATTGCAGGTTCCTTTATTTGTGGAAAAACATCAATACGCACACCACAAATAGGAGGACGAACCCGGTCAATCACACAATAAAGGTTGTAAGCGTCAATTATGAAGCCTGTGAAATAAACTTTAAGTTCTGAAATCTCTTCAGATAATTGTAGGATTGAAATGTATTAGTCGAGGTACATATCTTTCAGTAAGCTTCATAATTACAGTGTAACAAATGTTGAAACTTAAATTTATTGCGCTGTTGTTTTGCCATTGCGGATTATGGCCACGGTAAATCCTTCAGTTTTCGGCTGCCCGACTACTGTAGTGTCTTTCAGGCTGAACTGATGGCAATAATAAAAGCCGCGACACTGATACAGTGTGATGCGATATCCGGAAATGATATCTACATTTTCACTGATAGCCAAGCGGCGATAAAATCCCTCACAAAACAGTCGACAACCTCCAAGGTAGCCATGAAATGCCGCACATCTCTTAACGAGATGGCTGAGTCATTTCACCTAAAGGTAACATGGGTTCCTGGCCATCGCGACATTGAGGGTAACTGTAGAGCCGATGAACTAGCAAGACTCGGCACTAAATTGTCTGACGAGCACATAGATAGTGACATAGGGATACCCTTACAATCATGTAAGCTACACATCCTTGAAGAAATTGTAAAGAAAGCAAACGAAAGATGGCGTAATGAAACCACCTGCAAAATCGCCCGTCAACTGTGGCCGACTCTAAATGTTAAACGCACAGAATCTCTGCTAAGCCAAAATAAACACAGTCTTAGCACATTGATCTCAGTCATAACGGGCACTGCCTAATAGGTAGACACGCTCAAAGGATGGGTTGTGCAAACACATGACTTCTGTAGAAGTTGTCTAGATGAGGACGAGGAAGAGATAATCTCGCACCAACTGTGCCACTGCCCTGCTCTATCCAGACGCAGGTTTACTATTCTGGGTAGACAATTTTTTAATGAGCTAGAAGACCTCTGTACTATAGAAATCAGAGATATTTTAAAATTTTTGAAAAACACACACTGGTTTTAGAAGAGATAGGGACAAGCTCCCCACGCGGCATCACAATGGGCTATGAGCCTGAGTGTGTCCCACAGGACAACCGCTTCAACCTAACCTAACCTAACCTAACCTTTGCCATTCCCTAACTCTTTGAACATATTTTATACGACTTATATATACAAGTATGTATATATACAGGGTGGGCCAAATAAGATCTACTAATGTTAAGCACAAATAACTTTTTTATTTTTTGACATATTTATTTTTCTCCTTTTGTAGGTTATAATTGAATTGTTAGAAATTTATTATAGAATCCAACAGTACAACACAACGCGTTAAAATGATCGAGTTTTTCTATTCTTGTCAACGATCAATTGTTTAATTGCTTTAAGCAGCGTAAATATCGGCAACATTTTAATTCCAGATCAGCTCCCACAGCCTTAATGATTAGGAAAGAAACTGTAGATTGTGGGGCTCTGAAAATCCAAGGGCAACACACCAACATCAGTTGCACCCATCTAAATGAACTGTTTGGTGCGGTATTATGGCCACTATGTAGAGTTATCGGTTATCGGTCCATATTTCTTCGAAAATGAGGATGAAACGCCGGAATCGATTTCAGGAGCTTCTACAGAAAATTGATTGAAAACGTTTTGCGGCCAATGGCGAAGCAGTATCCTAATTTGTGGTTTCAACAAGATGGAGCAACTGCGCATACTGCTAGGCACACTATGATTCTGCTGCGTGAACTATTAGACAACTGAAGCAAAATATTCGAAATGAAATACTGAGCCTTCAACCAGAAACATTATGTGGTGTAATGGAAAACGCGTTAAAAGAGCCAATCTTTGTATCGACAAAAATGGTGGTAAAATATATTCAATGTTGCTCACCGTTCTCTCTGTCAATTGCGAATGGTAGTACCGCACCAACCCGTTCGGTTGCGGCGGCGGCTGCCAGTTTTACATTCATTAAAATCGTAATTGGCAGGCTCAGGGAATGCTTCATAAGTATTATTTGCCTTAGAAAAACCTCTTTGTAGCAAAAGAGGATGTAGCAAAGTAAATAGGCAAAGCAAAGAAGTATAAGTGCCTTATGCAGGCAACAAACGGTAAACAAATTGAAACAATCGGTTGAAATTTCAATAGATTGATGCGTGTGTGGCGCAATTGGCATACCGAGCGAAAATTGACAAAAAGTTTTTTCGACAATTCACATTTACAACAAAGATTTCGCAACTATTATAGGTCCGTCACAATGTGTCCGTTGTGGCTACGAGTTTAACTGATATCAAAATAGACGTACGCCTTGCCGGAATGCAATAGTGCTTTTTATTATATCAAATTAAATGCAGAAAAACTTGGAACTTGAATTAATCGACTCAGTTCATTTTATCTCTTCGATAAAATCTTGAAAGAGTACAGAAAAGGCTAGGCTTAATTAACCAAGTTGTACTGAAAAATTACTGATTTCAAAGTTACGACCGCAGCCAACGTCTACGACTACCATAAATTCTTCTAATCCCCTCTTTCCCTTCAATAAGCATTTTATAATATATTTCACAACCAACAAAAACCTCTTTATACTCAACGAAATATAATATTTGCTTTCATGACAATAACACTTGTTTTAATGTTTATATACAACATTGTGGCATCACGGTACGTTTTGCATGTCGCATCAAATGCGTTGCCGCAACAGATCCATTGTGACAGCCCTATTAGATGGAATATGTATGTGATCAGCAATCAGACTCTGTTAAACAATTTTGTGAGTTATAGTGAAAGATTTATATTAAGTGGATAATCTGAAAAGGAACCATTGCCTTGAGGCGAATAGCGACAGAGACATTCTTGAGATAGAGCTAGAAGCTACCAACGTGGGCTTAGAAAGTTTGGTTGGCATACTGCGATGATATCTTGGTAGAGTACATTGAGTGGCAGTATCTAATGTACTCTACCAAAAATATTACCATTTTTGGTAACAAATTATCCATCTCAGATTATCCATCTAGCAGTACAAAATCAATGCTGATGTTAAATTTCTTTGTTGAAGCCATTTATAATTTTCTGTTGGCTCTTACGTTGCACTGGGATATTAAAGTAATGATCGGTACTTCACTAACTTTTGTAGTTAGGTAAACAACTTCCTTTGCCCTACTTTTAAAAGCACACCCCGTACACACATACATTCTGTTAAAGAAGTACCGGGAATTGTTAAATAAAATGCAAAATAATTGTTTAATCATCAAAATTTATTTTGTCGCCTTCAAAATAGGATCCATTCGAAGCAATACATATACGCCAACGATTACTCCAGTAATCAAAGCACCTTTTAAACGCGTTTGAAGAGATCTTCTTCAGCTCCTTTAGCGAATTCTCCTTAATGGCCTATATCGACTTAAACCGGCGTACGCGGAGAGGCAATTTAAGTTTTGGGAAAAGGAAAAAGTCACAGGGGGCTAAATTCGGTGAATACGGTGGTTGTTCGATGATATTTGTGGAATTTTTAGTCAAAAAAGAGTTCACAATATGAGTCTTGTGAGACGGTGTATCATTACGGTGCAAAATCCATGAGTTTTCTTTCCACACATTGGACCCTTTCCTACGCACCTATGCACATTCTCTCTCAAACGTCACATAACTTCAAAATAATATTTAAATATTCTTTATTTACCGTAGAACCGTTTGGAACGACTTCCGAGTGCACAACATCATGATAATCAAAGAAAACGAGCAGCACGACTTTCACTTTTGACCGACTTCGACGTGGTTTTTTGGGTTTCGGTTCATGTGGATAGCGCCATTCTGCCGTCTGTTGACTCGTTTGCATGTCAAACTCGTGTACCCGTGACTCATAACCATTTATGATGCGCTAGATAAATTTTGGGCCCAAATTCACTTGATCGGGCATGTTTTCAGCCACATTCTTCCGATGAATTTTTTTTAAAGAAACTCAACTCTCTTGGAATGAGTCGAGCAGCTACGCGTCTCATGCCCAATTGATGGTGTAAAATGTTGCGAATCGATTCGTGAGGCACGCTAAGATCACGAGCTACCTCCCTAAAACTTAAATGATGCTTTTCCAGCACCATTTTTGGACTTTGTCGCCATAGGCTTTCTGTAACATTTGCCAAAAACAAACTTATTGACAGATCTCGCAGGGCAGTTGTACCAACATTCTAGCAGTTAAATTTAGACATACATATGTGTAACGCGCGCTTTTTAAATGAACAATTCCCGATATTTTTTTGACAGAATGTATATATCTACTAGTGCATACGAAATAACAGATGTACTTACAGTCACTTACACGAATGTTCTATCGTTCTACAAGTATATTTTTAATAGTTCATTGCGATATAATAGCTGAATGTCGGCCATTGCAATTTAAATAATTAACTAATTGTACGAGTATGACAACACAATTACCAGCAAAAGTCGTTAACCTCGACGCGACATGGCAGTAAACGCCAGTCTCAGGGAATATTGGAATTGTATGTATCCATCTATTGAAAGCATGTGAATAGTAGGGCGGTTCAGAACGAAAGAATAGTTATTGCACATATTTTACAATAGAAAATTCCATTGAACGAATGAATAATGAGAAGAATTTTGAGTTGGACAAAAATTGCCAGAAAATTGGAATGAAAGATGTTCATTTGTATATTTGAAAGATTTTCAAGGAAAGTCTAGTAAATTGTCGATTTTTTCTGATTTTAGCTTATATCATCATGATACAGCTAGGCTAATTTCAGCTGCTAATAAATTTACTAAAGAAAACTTGAGAATAAAATGTTGTATGATTCTTGAAAATAATCATTGTCGATTTATATTATAGTACTAACACGACTCCGCACGTCCAAAGCGTGGACGATGACAACATCCGATAAAGCGACGCTTGGAGTGTTTGAGAGAAAGATTCTGCGTAAGATTTTTGAACCTTTGCACGTTGGCAACGGCGAATATCGCAGGCGATGGAACGATGAGCTGATGAGCTATACGACGGCATAGACATAGCGCAGCGAATAAAGATTCAGCGACTACGTTGGCTGGGTCATGCGTCCGAATGGCTAGAAACGATCCGGCTCTGAAAGTATGCGATGCGGTACCAGCTGGTGGTAGTAGAGGAAGAGGAAGACCTCCTCTGCGTTGGAAAGATCAGGTGGAGAATGACTTGGCTTCACTTGGTGTGTCCAATTGGCGCCGGTTAGCACGAGAAAGAAACGACTGGTACGCTTTGTTAAACTCGGCCAAAATCGCGTAAGCGGTTATCGCGCCAATTAAGAAGAAGAAGTTAACTAAAATCAGTTTGGCATGCGCATTCTTTTGCATATTTTTTTGTTCTTATTTTTACTATACACCAAAGAAAGATATAAACCCAATAACTACAATGACCAAAATTCAAAATTAGTTCTGATCCGCCCACGCCAAGGAGAAGTGTTACTATATGTATCTTATTTCAAACTTCGTTGCACTTTAATATTTTCTTAGAGTAACTTGGCGTGTATTTTAATGGCGCTTAAATTAACAAAATGTTTGTCTTATTGAAACTTTTCGAGTGGAATGGATTAAAAGGTTCCTGCGATTCACCACTTCTCTGCTCGATATGTTTGGGCTCTGCTCACTTGACGAATAATTTGCATGTGAAAGCAACAATAAAGTTATTGAGTAACATTTGCCACTAGCGAGTAAGGTTATATCTCATAAGTCTGGTATAACTCACTATTTTCAATACTACCAACTCCGTTTCAAAGAATTTCAATAGACCGCCTTCATACAGGAAGAATTTGATGGTTTAACATTGCGAATTCTCTTTTGGTGTTGCTCGTCGTGTTCACACACTTGACATTTGCTAGTTTTTAGTCTACTCCCATCAACAACATTCAGAAGAACGAGAACAAAGGGTGTTGACAGGGCACGAGCATCACAAATAACGAGTTAAAGCAATAAATGTTTACCTGTGTGAACGCGATCTTACTAATAATACTTATTAAGGGCTTCCAAATAATTGTAAATCTTGGCAGCTGGTTGATTATATCAACCGACTTTAGAAAGTTCTTACTATTTCGATAAAGAAACAAAGCATACTTCTAAAATTTAGTTCTCTGTTATATGCAGGTAAAACATATAACTTCATAGGGTTAGAAGTTCAGAAGTTGGATTTGACAAGCTACCGAGCTAGCGGAGTCTTGTTGGAAGATCCCACGCTCTCCATTGAAAAGAGTATTGCGGAGGCCGGATGGTGGCCATGCTGAACTCTGCCACCGAAGAAGCTGTTTGCATCGGCCGAGTCTAATTTTCTTCAAGCGCGTAGTGTTGTGTTTAATGTTATTTTATACCTTTTAATGTAATAAAATATACGGAATAAAACATTCATAACAAATGCTTCACTTTTTCCCATAATTTCACTAGGTTTACGATCTTAAAAGATTCAATTTTTTTTAATTTAAACCACAACTGAGTTGTGAGCGAAACTATGGGACGTACCGAAAAATTGGGGTTACCCACCTTTTCAAAGGGAAATCTCTTAGATTAAGTAATTATTTAATTATAAATTGATTGACAAATTTTTTTGACAGTCAAATGTTTATGCAATATTGAATGTATGCTGGTCCCACTAATGCCTAAGATTGTCTCAATCTCACGATAGATCACATGCCGATCTTGCAATATCAGTTCGCGCACAGCATCAATGGTTTTCGGAACAACAACTGATTTTGGTCGACCTTCACGAAATTCGTCTTGGAGTGAACTACGACCACGATTGAATTCACCATACCATCGATAAACACTGGTCCTTGATGGAGCTTCATCGCCAAAAAATGAATTAAGTTCATCCATGCAATGTTGCTGAGTTAATCCACGTCGAAAGTTGTAAAAAATTATCGCACGAAAATGTTCACGATTTAATTCCAATTTTGGACCGAGATGAATCTTTTAAGTTACTGTAAACAACACAAATAGCGCTGGTATTCCAAAGGGTTCTGAGTACGTAAAAGCCAAAAAATGTCAAACTTTGCGATACAGCTGTCAGTTGCCAGATTGCAACACCAGGGTTGCCAAATCCTGCCAAATAAAAGGCACCCCTCGTACGTGGGTCATTGGTTGCCTGAGGTTTAAAACCGAGATTGGGCGAGACCAAAAAGGAGATCTATTGACATTTTAGATACTATAGGGTTAAAACTGGTATACCAGAAACAATTTACAGCAAGATAAAGCTCTTCACTCATTCAACAGGAAAAGCGTTTTCAAACGAAAATATACGAAACTTTCCGGAATTTTCTCTAAAACTAACCTGAGTTAAATTTTCAATGCCAGTAACGCCAACAACTTTTTCAAAACACCCTAATGGGGTGCATACGTACACAAAGACAATAGTTCTCTCTCGCAAACAACATAGGGAGAAAGCCGATCCCTCAAAACTGGTCACCGGTCGTTTCAGTAGATAATTGCATGTATGTAACGTAAATGTGTATATTTACCGAGAAGGACATGCAACTGAATATATATTACGAGTGTGTGCGAATAGTATCAGCCATTAGAAGATAAACAATGACCAGTCATAAGATATTACCATATACATACATATATATTTGCATTTTGGTACACAGTGCACTTTGTTATTTTCTGAAAGGCGTGGCCTCTTTAATATGATAGTTATCGTCATTACCTTATTCTTCATACAAACATACATATATACATACATATATTAACTATACAGAACATGAAACAAAAAAAGTTAAAAATACTCTAATGCATATATGTACATGTAGATACGTATGTCACGCTAGTCATAAAAAATATTCACCAAGGCCAGCCATTGCATTCTTAAAAATATTTCTTATATTAATTAAAATGTCCTGCAAAACTTTGTTCCTTTTTGCAGTGTGGACGAATTGCTCGTTGTAATCATCAATCGATTTTCAATTATTACCCATTTAATGTATATTAAGTTTTCTGACCTAAAAATGCTAGAATAAAAACTAGACATTGATAGTTGGTGTACGAGGGTCGGCCGATAGGTTCACGGCATTAATTACGTAATTAGTTTTACTTTTAAATACAATCCACCTCAAGCGAAATACACCTTTATCATCGTGAATAACACGTCTTAATGCCACTAAAAATATATTTCTTAGATTTCTCTGCAAAATATAATAGTTTTTTTCGACTGTCTTCATCTTACGTTCGCCCGAAAATCTTCGTTCCCGTCATTTTTTTAACTCGCAGAAAAATTCACCGGAAACCAAGTCCGGACTTTAGAACGGGTGGTAAATTACTGTGAATCCGGCAGCCTTTAATTCAACCCGATCTTTAAAACCTCAATTCAACATCTCCGATCTAGCAGTGCTAATTTGCAAACTTTTTTGACGTCGTCACTAAGCGGGTGTCGTCTTCAAATATTTTACTTCCCTTCTGTGTCGAAATGTTGTTGTTGTTGTTGAAGTGGTTGAGTATTTCCCCTGAAATAATCCTAATTAGTGACCAGCACCGTTTTACTACCACCGTCGTCGTATAATGATGTGCTTTTTTTTTGTTTTTATTTTAAGTCAGATCCATTTAGTGAGGTCCAAGTATAGCAGCAAATTCTTTATCTCGATGCCTGAGATCTCATTCATTTGCTGCAGGAAAGGCTTACCAAAGGAGCGGAGTCGTGCCCTAGCTAGCCCTGGACATTCACATAAGTAGTGACTTTCCTTCGCTCCTTCTGCTTGACAGCTTCTGCAGATAGGATTGAAGGGTAGGTTAAGTCTAGCTGCATGATCCCCTACTTTCCAATGGCCTGTAAGGGTTGCAGTGATGCGTGAGATGTTTGGCAGAGAGCATCCTAACAGATCATTCGTCCTTTGGATTTTGTATGACGGCCATGTGTTTTTTGTTGTAATACATGTAGTTAGTTGCTTCCATCTTCTTTCGGCTAAAGCATGATAGTGTGAAGCAATGGATGCTTTTATTGTGAGAGACTGCCACCGCCTCTGCTAAGTCTAGTGTCGAACCTTTTCTTGCTAGCTCATCCGCTATCACATTACCCCGTATGTTCCTGTGACCGGAAACCCATATCAAAGTGATTTCAAGCCAATTAATAAGTATTTCCAGCTCCTCTCTACACTGTAAGACTAGTTTGGATGAAATGTAGTTGGAGTCTAAGGCCTTTATAGCTGCTTGACTGTCTGAGAAGATAGCTACTCTTGCACCAACTTTTAGTGATTTACATGCTTCTCTAATCACCAACAGTTCTGCCTGGAACACGCTGGCATAGTCAGGAAGACGAATTGACTGAGATATGTTGAGCGGCTCCGAATGGAAGCCAGATCCCACACCACAGTTCATTTTAAAACCATCGGTATAGATTTCGATATCGTCTTTGTCGAAATAGTCCAGCCCATTTTTTGGCTTATGACATTTTTTACCAATGAATTTCATGACAGTTTCCTTGTTTTGTTGCTTGTTCCAGGGATAACTGCTAATGTTAAAAAGGGAGGTGATATTTAATATTAACAATTTGTCAAGCAATTAGCTTCAATGGTAAGCCTAACCCTACCTGAGATCTTTTCGAAAGTGTTTTTCCAAGGCTAAGCGTCTGATTTATTAATGTGATCCTAGATTATGTATCAATATACCTCTATTTATTGATATATATTAGATACTATATTCACGAAAAGTTCCCAAATTGTGACTTTGCTGATGATCTGGTCATTCTCGTGAGAAAGAAGAAGGCATTCTAAACAAAAGCAAAATTTTTAGATTAAATATCAACGAAAACAATACGAAATGCCTTGCAAGACTTAACACGCTGAGAAAATCACCAGACCTAAGAATTGGCGTTAATAAATTTGAAAGCTTGAATGAAATCAAGTATGCCAGACTGCCCTCGCAAAACTATTAAAAAGCAAGCTCTTGAGTAGAAAAAAGGAAATGAAAATATATAAAACACTGATTCGACCAGTGGCAATATGAAACGGTTAGATGAGGAGTCATCGTTAGAACGCGAACTTATCAGCCAGCCCTCGTAACTTATTTCTGACTGAGCGAAGGCTTGCAGTTTGTACGTATGTAAGTTTGTACGATTAACTGACCTGAATTAAATCGGCCAATTTGTGATTAGCGCTGAATGCTTACAATTATTAGTTTCATTGCTAGAGATAGAGAAGTCACATAAAATAAAAACAAAATATGTAAGGAAGTTCTGAATTCGTTCCGGATCAAATTTTATATGGTTGTGCGCATTTTAGTAAAATTTTGTTTGGGAATCTAACAAACTCATAGACGATGAGGGTAGTAGTAACATCAAACGGATATAAAAAGTAGGCATGGTTTCTATCTGATCTTAACAAAGTTTAATAAGTTTGGGCGAGCTTTACAGAGAGTTATCGAGATACACATAATTATAAAAATGGGCGTGACCCCGGTCATTTTCGAAAAATTTTCTTTCATCGTAATATAGTTCTATGACTATACCTCAGTAGACCATCACAATTTTGTGTTTTCATAGATATAGTATTTTTTTTACAATAATCTAGAGACATTCGTTTCAGTAAATTGTGTGTATATTTTTCACTTAACGTACAGTTGAAAGAGACGATAACGAACTACAGTCAACCGCTAACAAATTACTACTAAGGTATAAAGTCGAACTTGAAGGTTTCTATATTTTCGTCAAAATTATTATTTACAATTTATAAGTATATACGATACTTACATGCCAGCCGATGCTTTGCTCTGCAAATAAAAAAAGAAAAACAAATATTTATTTAAAGGCTTCCAAAGATAGGCTTCCAAGAAAGATATATTTAAGGATTACCCATGAAAAATTTCATATGCATGATGAAACAAAAGATTTTATACATAATAATTTTGCATACTCAATTTTGTAATCATTTTTGTTTAAAGAACTTTAAAGTTCCAAATAACTGAATCCTAAAAAAGCTTTCCTAAAAATTACTTAACTTCCATACAAACTTAAGGACCAAAAGGGAACAAAATTACACTAAAGCGTAACTGCCCTACAATAAAGGATTTGATTTACTTAAGCTGGATAAATATAGATCAAGTAAAAGTTTCTTTAACACAAGTAGCAAATGGAATAGAAGCAGGAATAGTGGGGCCTAGAGCACACAAAACTCTAATAATAAGCACAGATACCACGGTTTGCAATGCGGAGTTCTTCGCCATAATGAAAACCGTGGAAATCATGTCC
This sequence comes from Anastrepha fraterculus, assembly GCA_037575425.1. Classification (NCBI taxonomy): domain Eukaryota; kingdom Metazoa; phylum Arthropoda; class Insecta; order Diptera; family Tephritidae; genus Anastrepha; species Anastrepha fraterculus. The sequence goes on from JAYXIM010045753.1 coordinate 316,820, forward strand.
AAAAGAGGGTTCGAGAAAGTAAAAATTAAAATACTTTCGGACAGCCAATCGGTACTTAAAGCTTTGAAGAGCTTCACACTAAAGTCAAAAGTCCTAATAGAATGCTACAGTGCACTTAACAAACTGGCCACTCATAATCAGGCCTCACTGATTTGGGTACCAGGACATGAGGGACACGAAGGAAACGTGAAGGCAGACTTTTATGCCAAAAAAGAGGCAGAATGGCTATTTATTGGACCAACCCCATATTGCGGCTTTAACAAAAATAATATAAAACAGGAAACCAAAAAATGGATCCAAACAAAAATCAGAGAACACTGGAACGGCACAAGCTGCCTTAATCACTACAAAAAGTTTTTGAACTTCAATGCCAACAGAGCAAAATCTGCTCTAACTCTAGATAAAAAGGGCCTCAGATTACTCTGTGGAGCACGTACAGGTCACTTTACCTGTAATAAACACTTTAACACAATAGAGTTATGTAGTACAAGATCATGCAGGTTCTGCTGCGATGAAGAGGACTCTATGGAGCTCTTAATCACAAACTCGCACCTACTAGAGGAGGAAGACCTACAATTGCTCCTTCCTAAGGAGCTGGTTCGATTCCTCGTGCGCACAATAGATCAATCTGGTCGCAGTGCATAAAGGCCTTAGCCTAACCCGTACAACCATTACCATTGTCATAAGTAGCAAATGTACTATGAGCAAAGAAAGATTTGTCGTTAATTTAAGTATATGTGATTTTTGAGTTATCTTGCAAGGTACAGCTGTTATCAACACAAGGACAGTAATTACTGAATTTTGGAACTCATTTGCGGCTATAACATACTTACGTTTAGATATTTTGACCTTTCCTTTTAGACATTTTGTCTTTTAATATATAGAATTCCCGCATCAATCACAACACTTACTGTCGCAGTTGGAAACAACGGGAGAGAAAAAGGAAACAGCCTTCCTTTTCCTCTGTGAATGACCTGCCCTATGGAAGGACAGAATGTTAACTCTGCTTTTCGAGAGTCTCGCACAACTGCCTGGCTTAGATGTCAACAACCTAATAAGGCTCCTGAACCACATAGACTGGATATAGTCGTGTAAATAAGCGTTAAACAAATTCCTAACGAGGATGTGGCAATGAAATGGTGCGGAAGCGCTAGTTGGATTCTGGATGAATCACCACATAAATCAACCAACCATATAGAATTCGCATGAATAAAATATCTTCGTTCGGCTTTGTTACCATAGATTCAGTCTCATAACATAAATCTTTAAAAATATTAACAAAGCAATACCCATACTAATGTTTGTTTTCAAATCCATAGAAAATCAATTAACATTCAATACATTTAACCTACATATTTGAAAAACAATACTTCTTTTTGAGGCACTGAGAGGTGAGAAAATCATTTCGCAAGTACTTAAATAAGTAGCAAAGAATGGAATTGTGCCAGCATCAAATTAAGTTGTTTTCGCAACGCTTAGAGAGTACATTGAACTGACGGATTCTATCATATTAAAGATTTGCGATTGTATTTATGTTTGAATGGACGTCGTATACATGTGGCAGGTGTGCGTAGGCCGATCGCTGGTTGGGATAAAGGTAAATTGTATTTGATGGCCCAAAAAAAAAAAACGTTACATCATTGCGGAATACATACGTCATAGTACAATTAAATTTACTTTTGGTAATTCATATAAAAATTCATAAAATTTTTTTTTTAATGAAAGTTTACTCAATTTTTCTGGCTTTTCCGTGTTTTCTTATAAAGGGCATGAAGTGAAAATAAGGTTAACGTAGTAAGAAAAAGATTAAATTTTTTAAATATCTGTCAATAAAACGATATGGACATCATAAAGGAAAAGAGGAAAGTCTTGAAAAAACAGAATACTTCTTATTTTATAAATTTTCAGGCGAGAAAAGACTCAAAAATCGAATTTAAAAATTAGTTCCACAACACCCTCAAAAAATTAAAGTTTTGTTGATATGCATACATAAACAGAGTGGTCCAGGTAGTGGCTCCTTTTTAAAGGTTCAAAAAAGTGAGCAAAAATCATCTTTTTCGGTATATTATTGTACTCGAAATCCCGGGCACGAATAACCAAGTGATGGATTTTGCTTCTAATGGCGGCAGACAATGTCAAAAACTCACGACTGCATTTTTGCTTTGAAAACGTTGCTCATGAAATAACATTTGTCACTCGGAGGCGGTAAAAACTATAGGTTCTTCCATTTGTGGATAAACATTATCACGTACACCACAAATTAGAGAAGAAGCTCGCTCAAAGCCCCAACAGAAAGGGTGTAGGCGTCAATTACAACTACATATACATACAGGCGAACACCAAAAATAGGAGGGGGAGCTCGGTCAAACACCCAGAAAGGATATATGCGCCAATTATATATATATGTATATATATATACATACATTCGTTTATTCGAAAGCGCAAATATTCCTAATATCTATTTCATTATTGTAGGTGCCTCGGTTGGCTTTGGCGGAGCGCTACCGGTTAACACAGTTTTTTCGCTTCATCAAGAGAGATGATTTGACTTCTTCTCTAAAAATTGACTATTTAGGCTACACGCCATTGATTCCATTTCGTTTCGCGGAGATATGATATTGACTTTCTGCAATGATTTCCAGTGGGAAAGAATCGTCATATATACATATATATAATTGACGTGTACACCCTTTTTGAGTGTTTGGCTGAGCTTCTTCTTCTGTTTGTGGCGTGTGTCTTGATGTTGTTCCACAAATGGGGGGACCTACAGTTTCAAACCGGCTCCGAACGGCAGATATTTATTAGGAGCTTTTTCATGGCAGAAACGGTCTCGGAGGCTTGCAATTGCCTGTGACCGTTATTAGAAACATTTTTTTCTTAATTTTGGTGTTTCACCGAGATTCAAAGCTACGTTCTCTCTGAATTCCGAATGGTAGTCACGCACCTACTTATTCGGATACGGCGGTTGCCGCAATAACGTGATAAAAAAAGGACACTATATTGCCCACCCTGTATAATGTCTTGGTGGGTTGTAATAGGTTAAGTTCTTAATATTTTTTCGCTTTGTTTCGACGATGAAATTAATTAGTATAAATGGTATCAAATAGTTTTCTGACAAATCTTCAATTCCTGGCCAATAGAATAAATACTCAAATGCCAGCTCGACCCGTCGATTTCTATAATTCTATCAACATTATCTGCGTTTGGCCTATCACAAAAGAGTAGGAATTACCATTTTTCTATTGCCTTCAATATTGCAATAAGTTTACAAAGAACTCAAATTGTTTTGCAGAAGCATCGAATTGCTCTATGTTTTTGGGGGCACTACAGTGTTCCGTGAAACTGGCTTCATGAACTTAAAATTCAAATTCACTTTCAAATCGCTGTATAGTACAACGAGGTGAAATGTATCAAAAGGTATGGCTCACTAACGACATCTATCGGAAAATATTTCGACATTTTTATTACTCCTTATAGATATATACCCGTTGAACTTGCACTGCTCTGATTGGAGGTATCAAGGAAAGTGATGATTTTGATATTTTGGAAAATTTTTGGATAAATCACATGACTAATGTACTGGAAGTTGCAGTGATGAGAACTAACTTAATTAGCAGTATTGAAAATAATCAAATCAGGTGGGTTATGCTGTTCGAAAATTCATATGTATATTTGTAGGTAACGCCATCAATATAAGTGTGAATTTTGACGTGCAATAGCACCAGTGTTTTGTTATTGGTTCAGGTTGTAGTTTCGACAGTTGCTAAAGCTCGCTCTCGCATCCGGACTTTGAAGATATCTATAATTTAGTAAAAGTATCCTGTTTTCTTTCTTTTTCTATTTAACCACACCATCTGGAGCTTCGTTAGACATATGAAGCGGAAATGAATATTTAAAATATTTCACAAAAAAAAATTATTTACGCCTGTTTGAAGTCTGTGGAATTTATTAGAGAAAACGCATTCTAAAGAAGATCTAAATACAAGCAATGTCTGCCGTTTCAAATACAATGATATAAACTCGATACTTTCACTGCTCATAAATACTTTAATGGCCAGAAGTATGATTGTATCAGGTGTTTTTTAAGAGGTTGGAAACTTAAAATGAGGATTGTTGGTTTAAGTAGTGATTCGTTCAGAATCCCACTAGCGGTTCTGCACCATTTTGTTTCCACATCCTCGTTAAAAAAAATTATACGAAACATAAATATTCATGGAATGCATTGTTTTATTATAATCTGGTAGATAATTTGATGGCGTTTATTTTCTGAATACTTTTTCTAACAAATCTGTCCGTATGGTATTAATGGTGGCTTGATTGCTGCAATAAATTGGTTGTTCAACCAGCTTGTTGGAACCAAATGTCGTCGATGTTTAGCTGATTAATTTTTGGGAACATAAATACAGTCAACATGGCTCGATAGCGGTCGCCATTTGCCGCAAAACCGGCTTCTTTCTCATTTCGAAAGAAATAAGGATCGATGATGCCACCAGTGGTCTATGAGCTTCGCAAACAAATTAATTTTTTTTTTTTCAATACAAAATTCCACAATTTGGAAAAGTTGTTTAAGCGTTAAACGATTTATGATGACTTGCCAAACCGAACTAACATTCTCAGCTGTCAAACCATAGTTATCGTGCGGCTAAGAAACCACCCAATAATTGGTACTACCTCACAGAAGGATGCTCATTTGCTTAGATTAAGTTTACATAAGTCTTATGGGCGGACTCTTATAAAAAGTTCACTTGATAACCACTGACGTCCATTGTGGTGCCCAGAAAAGATTTCCACATGCCTTTAAAAAATACCAACATTTTGGAGAATTAGGTAGAGTCAGCCTGCCGACCGAGAACTACATATGCGTTAACCCGAAAACGTGGCTCCTCTGATATCTGCAGAGCATTCTCTTAATTCTCAGAAGGACTAGGTAGAAAAAAATCTAAGAGCCTTTGAATGGAATGCTACAGACAGAACAGTTGAATAATTGAATGAGCATAGAGTATACTGCTTGTGATTTGGGTAAAAATTGAACTGTTTTCTACAAAATAAAATGGTTTCGTTAAAACAACTTAAACAAAAAAATTAATTGTTTCTACATCTAAAAATTGCTGAGGCATCGCACACAAAAATAAGTAATTTTCATAAAAGGCTAGTAAGTTGTCGGGGTAACGCACGAGCGTTTGTAGGCATAATACCATATGTACATACATACATATATCGCATTGTTAAGCACATATGCACATACGCGCGTAAATTTATTAGTATATGTATATACATCTTATATCAGATTGCGTGCCTAAGACTTATTTGTATCCAGTTTAATCGCAAATACTTGAGGGTCGACGTCAGCAGCACATCACAGCAAAGGATTGGCGGCCGCATGGCAATAGCAACTATGGGCCGTGAGAATGCGATGGTGAATACCGCATAAATGTGGTCAAACATGTGCAGATGGCTGTAGGCGGTTTAAGGGTAGTTGAAGCACGTGCCTGTCATATATATTTTGGTTTATTTTTTTTTTTATTTACTTATTTTATTTTTATCTTTTTTTTGTGCTCCTAATCCTTGGCATTTAGTTTTGCGTTGCCACTCGCAAGCGCGTTTTCTCATCTTAACAAAGATGATATGTTTATTTTCTATATTTTCGCTCCATTCGCATTTTATGCGCTATGGTTGTTGTTGGACTTGACACACGCGTGTATTGGCTGAGTTGTTGTGGCGGCAGCAGTCTAGTAGAAGGATTTTGGATTACTGTGAGCAACTCTAACTGGGTATTTGCCGCATATAAAAACATATAATTGAATATACAGCTGTGCACATGAAAATAGCAGTACCGTTACAAGATTATTTTCAGGTAATTTATTTTTTTCCCTATAAATTATACAAAAGAAAAATTTCAATAACAAATATCTTCGAAGGGTTATGAATAAATCTGGCAACTATGTAAATAACGGTTCTTTATACAGTTACATAAGGAATATTAATAAGATTTTGCGTACATTTTGAGGACGGTATATACGTTTTTTATTATTTATTTATAAATTTTTTTAATTTGTAAGAGTGTCATGCAAATAATTTTTAATACTTTGGCTCTAATGGGTCGAGCGAAATACTAACCACCGAACAACAAAAACAGATTCTGAGATTGAGAGCAGATGGAAGATCTTACACAGAAATACAAATTAATATTTCAAGTTCAGCAAAACTGACTTCAAATGCAATGAAATTTGGGGGAAAGGCAGAAAAACGAGGAGGAAAACGAAATCCTTTCCAAAAAATATTTCCTGAGGCCGCCATATTAGTCATTTTAAAAAATAGCTTGGAGACACAAGATTATCTATTAATAAAACTAATTTCTTTTTTCCGATTGATTTTAGATGAATCTCCAGGGGCTTCTATTTCCCGACAACTCGAGTCCCGACAACTTGTATCCCGTCAGATATTTTTCCCGCATCTGATTTCCCGACAACTTTTTTCCCGAAAATGCAAGTCCCGACAGTCAAGAAATAATAATAAATAGTAAAAGGAATTTTATTAATATATGTAACGTTAGGTATGAGGAAGCAGTGCCAGAATTTTTGTATTCTTCATATTGTAAAACAATGGACCGCGACCAATTTGGACTTCTATCCATTTTTTTTTGGTGCCGCTTTTACAGATCGCCCCAAATTAAGTTCAGCTCTCATAATTTCAACATCCGCCTGATCTTTTTGGAATTCTTTTAAAGCTAAATATAAATCTGGATGATGCTTTCCCACAAGTAGACGAAAACGATTGCACTATCCTTCACTTGCTGGTTCCATGACGAAACTGGGAGGTACAGCTCTTCTTCGTCCTCTACCAGGTCGTCCGATGACATGAAATTCCTTGATGTAGTCGACTATAGGAAGGACTTCTTCTGGTATTTCATCCTCCACAAATTCCAAAGTTAATGCGACATCCTCGTCGGGAACAAAGGCTAGAGCCATGAGCGTGTGAGCCCAAACTTTTATTTCTCTGTTGATAGGAATATTATATTGCTCCAGCAATCCTTGGATTTTCCGATAAAAAGACTGGCAAAAGTGATAGAAGCAACTAGAATAATCAGTTCCAGGATATATGTCTGCACAAGCATTTATAATGGCCTTCTCAAAATCTCCCATAATTTTCTGTGCCCAATGCCGTATTCTCTAGCCGCAGCATCAATGGCCTCTAAAACAGTAGTATACTGCACGGCTTCCTTTGACGAAAGCGGGGTGAAAACGAAAGGAAATGTCACATATTCGGATGTAGCCGTAGGTATTCTTTGATTTTTAGGAACACTTCCCATTAAAGTAAAAACTTGCGTGAAAATTGTTGGACATACCTGTGTGATTGAAAATGTGCAGTTACAAAGTAAGAAGGAATAGTCTGATAGTGCGAAAATAAAATGAAGTATGCTGAAAAGAACCTAACAAACCTTAAAAGTACTACTTCTAGCCAAAAATTCTATGTTACGCCGCGTAGCAAAAACAAGGACTCTGCCTTTTTTAGATTCAAAGCACGAATAAGAAACTTTTCCCCTGACAAAGTATTCGTAAAACGTTCAGGAATTTCACCCTCCAAAGATTTCGGATTAGCAGGCAAATATTTGCGTCTATGTTTCCGCATTGCTTTCGCCAAATTCTGGCGTTCCGGCAATTGAGTGAGAACACCTACGGAAACATCTGCAAGCTCTGCTCGAGTTATTTGTGCAGGTGGATGTTCAGGGTGAGAAGAAGCAACTCGTTTTAGTCGGTCAACCTCTGCTTCACCTATGATATTATTTTTATTTACATTTAGAAAACTGTTCTCAAAATGAAATAGTACCTTATTCCCGATTCGGTGGATGTGTTTCGTGTTTTGATCGTGCAGGTTCTCTAAGCATGATAACATCCTCACTATTCATGACCTTTACAGCTCTTGCACTGCATTCACCTTTCCGCAATTGATTACAGTCCCAAGACGTTTTTCCATTTCTTTCTCTCGATATACGTAACCGTCAATGATTAATTTGTTACCAACAATTTTACCTAACGACTCCATATTTTAGAATTGAAAGAAAAAAAGAAATATTTTGATTCGAAATGTCAAATCACAAGTTTATAAACAGATTTAAAGGTTTGTTATATTGTTACCGGTTGTCGGGAAAAGGGATTTCGTGAAATAGGATTCGGGAAAAAGAGTGGCTACCCTTGGTTTGATCACCGCAAGGGACTTCTGGAGAGAAGAAACGGACTCCACACAAACAGCGATAAATTTTACAATTCTTAATTTTTTTTTTAATTTTGCTAAATTCAAGTCGAAGCGTGATGTATTTATGCTATGAATTTATTTTTGTGACATACAGCAATTGACTAGCAAACAAAAAAAATATTGAAAATCATCATTTTTCGGGCCTCTGACTACCCCTAACCCCTTAAATGTTTCTGACATTACTGTACGCAAACGATTACGGACTACGAACATCAGCTCAAACGTTTGGAATTTGCCAGGAAACATGCTAGCTGGACAGCTGGCGTAATATTTTATGAACTGTCGAGTCTAAAATAGTTTTTTATGGCCGCACGTGCTCACGACAATATTTTAGAAGCCCATCTGACGCCGAAAATCGGCCACAATACACTCTGAACATGGGGACTTAAAAATAAAGGTATGGGAATGGTTCTCATGTCATGGCTCGGGTCACATACACAAAATTGAAGAGCTAATGGATACCAATATTTATGTAAAAATAATGCAGAATGCTATGCTGTTGTATAGCAGAGAGGAAATGCCAATAAAATGGGTCTACCAGTAGGGTAAACATCCTAAACACACGTGTCGGAAGGCTAAGTATTAGTTTCACATAAATAAAATTGAGAATATGGAATCGTCAGCTCAGTTACCCCATTTCAATCCTATGGAAAATGCCAAACTGAGTAACAATCAACAACTTCGGGAAATTGTTTAAAATGCATGGCGGAAGATTCCGAAGCAGTGATGTAAGAAATTGGTGGACTCAATACCTCGTCACTGTGCTGGTGCAATGAAAAAATCGGGAAATCAGCCTCAAATTCAACTAAATATTAGTTGGTAATGGTTGTACGGGTTATGCTAAGGCCTTTATGCACTGACATAAGAACCATGATTTTTCGTTACGTAATTGATTTAATTTACAATTTAATTAATTTGATTGATTTTGACAAAATAATAACAACGTTTCGTCACATCATAGATAATTCTTTTTTTTTTAATCTTATACTTTTTGGTAGAGCTATTTTCGTGTTCGCAACTGTATCTGTATATAATAGTATATATGTAGAGTCATGAGAGTAAAGACCGCAAGAAAGAAAAATCATAACCCCACAATAACAAACAAACAAACAAACTGCAGAGCCACCAGCAATGATGGTCAGTGACTTAAAATGGATATTTTTTAAATCAACAATCAGCAATTAAAACTACCCTTCCAGCTTGGCGCCATAGTATAGACATGCAGGCACATGCATACATATACATATTTACATATGTATATACTCATTCAGCCATAAACGCATTTGTTATTGTTTTCATTATATATATTTGTGCTACAGATTGTTGAGAATTGATTTACAAAAATTAAAAAAAAATCCAATTAAGAGGAAAAAAGTGTGAATAAAAATTTTCTACATTTTGTTGGCATTTAATCTTGTTTTACTTTTTATAATTCTTTTGCGGGGTTCCATGCAGTAGGGAAGTATGTAGATATTTGTATAAGACAGGTGTTAACGAGTTGTGAGCGCTAGTAAACCTGTGCGTATTGCAAGTATTACTTCCGTGTTTATATTTTCGTACGTCGCCATTGCTTCTGGGTTTTATTATTATTTAATAACTTAGCCGAAACTTCTTGCCATCAAAATAAATCTTTGCGCTATTAAACAT